>OX637535.1:65360141-65672641 GCA_951800035.1 Linnaemya tessellans | reverse complement strand
GACGTATAAAAACTTTATCATTTGCAAAATTTTACTTTAACCTAAAGTGAACGATAAATTACAGGTAAGTTTATTCTACCTGGTAAGTTGAATCCAATTTGCAATAATGGAAAGATTTTTATACGTCTGATAAAATCTTACTTTTAACTAACTTTAAGTTGTAATAATGGCCCTTAGTGATACAAACATAAAATAATATCTACAAAAATTTAGGACATTCAAAATTATGTGTTTAAATAGATTAATATATCGTTTTTATACCCTCCAAAAAAGAATTTGGGGGTATATTCTTTTTGTCATTCCGTTTGTAACGCATCTAAATATCCATCTCAGACCCCATAAAGTATATATATTCTTGATCAGTGATGAAATCTAAGACGATCTGAGCATGTCCGTCCATCCGTGCGTCCGTCCGTCCGTCTGTGGAAATCACGATTCAGTCCATACGAAAAGACCTAGACCCTAAAATTTGGTATAAATATATTTTAGAGCAGGTCAAGTTCGAAGATGGGCTAAATCGGGCAAGAGGGAAAAAAGTTCCCCTAAGAAGAACTAAACCAACCCAGAAAAAACAACATAATTTTTAAAGTTTTTTGGTTATTTTGTTTAGCAAATGATATATTTTTATGTCAAATACGGTACCACGCTTTTAACTTGGAGCCATAAAATAAAAAAAATAATAATTTTTGGACCCCGCCTACTAAAGTGGACGGTATTATATGCAAAAATAGCAAAAACATTTAACAAATTGTTTTACTTAAGCCTACATGCTTTAAAAATTACATTTTTAAGCCTTAATGACGAAGCTGAGACGAAACCTGGTACTACTCTGCCCTACCCCTCCTCCCCCTTCACCCTCTAAATGACCCTACCAAAAAAATACATATAAAAAATTTTTACTTTTTGTATAGTATAATCATCCCAAGCATTTATTTTTAGAGCTTTATGACTGCCGATTTTTGCCCTACCCCCTCCTCCCCTTTTGCCCCCTATATGACCCTATTAAAAAAAAATTTTTTTAAATTTTGTATATAATCACCCCAAGCATTTTTTTACAGTTTTATGACTACCTGTTTCTGTCCTACCCCCTCCTCCCCCTTTGCCACCTAAATGACCCTATAAAAAAAAAAAATTTTAATTTTGTATATAATCATCCCTGTTTCTGCCCTACCCCCTCCTCCCCTTTGCCCGGTAAATAACCCTATAAAAAATTAATAACATTTTTTTTTAAATTTTGTATATAATCATCCCAAGCATTTATTTTTAGAATTTTATGACTACCTGTTTCTGCTCTACCCCTCCTCCCCTTTTGCCCCTAAATGACCGTATTAAAAAATATATAAAATTTTATTTTATATATAATTATCCCAAGCATTTATTTTTAGAGTTTTATGACAAAGGTGAAATGTTTCCCCCACAGCCTTTGCCAGAACGACCCCGCCAAAATACAGTTTTTATACCCTCCAAAGAGAATTAGACCCTATAAAGTAAATATGTATATTCTTGATTAGTGTTGAAGTCTAAGACGGTAAGCAATGCCCATACGTTCGTCTGTGGAAAACATGATATTGTCGATTTTTGAACCCCGTTCCCTTTAGTGGGCGTTGGCGTACGATATTATATAAACGAACTCTGTCCCACCAAGTTAAACATTTTAAATTCACTTACTAAATATTAGAAGTGTATATAAGATTCGACCCGGTCGAATATAACGTTTTTACTTGTTGTTTTTAACTTTTCAGCCGAAACATAGTATAATATATAATTGAGATAAAGAAGTGAAACATTTTTCCGAATGAAACTATTTGTAATATCATAAACGGAATTTTCTAATGATATTAAACAAGTAAAAGTGCTATATTCGGCTGTGCCGAAACTTAAATACCCTTCACAGATGTAATTAATCTTTCTTGCTAAAACAGAAAGTAGGTTTAATTAAAAAAACAAAATGATGTTATTACTTCGCTTTATATTTAAGAAGCCGCTAAAATTTTTTGGCTAGGAAGTTAAATGTTTGGTTCTTCTTATTTTTAATACATCTGAACGTCTTTCAAATATATTAAATATGTTTAATTTAAAAAGAAAAAGTAAAAATCCGTTTCATGTACCCCAAAAAGTTCAAATTTTTCAACCGTAGAATCGTCTTTTAGATTTTTTTGGTTTTTAATAACAATTTAACTCTTCCTGAAGTATAAAAATGAGCTCTTCCACAAAAAACCAAAATTTGGAAGCGTAGTATAAAGTGGATTCATTTAAGAAAAACTTAAAATTTGTAAAAATGTTGGCCACTTTACACAATATATACAGTTGCCCAACCCTGGAACCAAAATTTTGATTTTTTTATATATTTGATAATAATTTGTTTCTTTCTGAATTATAAGATAGTTTCAATAAAAAAAAAACAACGTAATTGCCTTTTTGGTTACTTTTATGCATAAAAATTAATTCAATTTCTCAACCCTGGATACGAAGTTTTATCTTTTTTTTTACCAATGCAACTCTAAATGAGGCATGAAATAGTTTTATTAAGAAAAACTTAAAATTTGTAATCATTTTGGTTACTTTCACGTGGCATAAAATATTTCATTTCTCCAATCCTAAAATCAACATTTTGAATTTTTAAGACTTTAATACCATTTTTGTTCTTCGTGAATTATAAAATAGTTTTAATTAGCACAAACAATAACATAAATTGCCTTTGGGGTTACTTTTATGTATAAAAATTTTGATTTGCCATCGTTTGCAGCGAAATTTTATTTTTTTTTTAAATTTTGATACCAATTTTGGTTTTCTTACATTATAAAATAGTTTTAGTTAGCAAAACAAAATATAAACGTCTGTTGCCTAGTTGGTTACTTTTATGCAAAAAATTTCAATTTCCAAACCCTGGAAGCGAAATTTGAATTTTTAATTTTTTTTTATCAATGCAAATCTTGATCAGGTATAATGTGGTTTTGTTTAAGAAAAACTCAAGGTTTGTAACCATTTTGGTTATAACATGTACTACAAAATATTGCATGTACCAAAAATACTTTAATTTTCCCAACCCTGCAAGTGAAATTTAATTTTTTTTTGTTTTTTTTACCAATGCAACTCTTTATGAGGTATAAAGTAGTTTTATTTAAAACAAATTTACAACTTTTAAACATGTTGGTCACTTCCATATACCATAAAATATTGCACTTGTCCAACCCTGGATACGAAATTTTTATTTTTTTAAATGTTTGATACAAATTTTGTTTTTCTTAAATTATAAGACAGTTTTAATTAGCAAAAAAACAACATCAGTTACCTGTTTCATTACTTTCACGTATAAAAAAAATCAATTTCCCATCCCTGGAAGCAAAATTTGAATTTAAAAATTTTTTTTTGGCCAATGCAAATCTTCATGACGTATAAAGAGGTTTTGTTAAAGAAATACTTAAAATTTTTAACAATTGTAGTTTATAGATGTACTACAAAATACAGAATAGGCCGAATTTTTTTTTATTTCCCATCCCTGGATTTTTTTTTATATTTTGCAGATTTTAATAGACCATTGAGGCTTCCCAATGCACAAAATAGATCTAATTTACAAACATTGAAAAAAATAATTGATTTTTGGTATAAATTTTGCGTCGAGAAATAGGTGTAAGCTTCCCAGCTCTGGAACCGTACTTCGGATCTTTCAATACCACTATATTTAAGTTCATTTCCAATCCAACGGTCCAAGAACGAAGCATCTAGTTCTTCTGGGGGCTTGGGAAAACCGTACAGACCGACATCGCTCATCGTCATCGCTATTCATAAGGATCGAGAATATACATATAGCACACCTAATTCAAAAGTGACTCAACTCAAAATTTTATTTTTTCAGAAATCTAAAAAGAACAGTTTTTGACCTAAATACAAATAGTTAAAAACAAAAACTTTGGACCATTTAGTAGAAAATCCATACAGATTATGATATAAAAATACACTAATATTTTTTTTTATAGATAAACAAGTGTATTGTGCATAGTTTAAGCATATAAACCAGAAAAATTAAAATTTTGATTTGACTCGCAGGTCGTATATTGATATCGAAGAAATTACACACGGAATGACAAACCTATATATACTCTTTCACTTTTTTTGTGAAGGGTATATAAAGATTTCATTCCTTTTTTTCTGAGGATCCAAAATCAATTCCATTTGCGAACGGAATCAGAATCTGTGAAGTGTATGAATGTCTCAAACAAATTACAAATCGCTTTTTTCTTCTTTTTGTTCTGAAGAAGTTGTGGATTTGGTGTTATGTAAACGGCGTTTCATGAACCATTTCCTATATTTTCATTTAAATAAAACAATGTGTGTGTGAGGTATCATCAACGTTTTTATTCGTCTGTATGCCCTATTTATGCCATCTGAAATGTCCAATTTTTCATGACTCTGACGTAGAAATCAGTCTGAATGTGACTGATAGCATGTGCTGTATTGGTTTCAAGAAGCTCTGTCGTTATGACTTATATCTATATATCTGTCATTTAAGAAAACCTCAATCAATGGGTGTCCATTTCATATCACCTCCACGTGAAATATAAAATTCCTCAATTGTACCCCGTGCTGCTGACACGTAGCGACCGTTGACAGTGACGGCCTAGCCAATGTCGATCTCAAAACGATGTATTCGATGGTGCCGCCAGAACGAAACCCTCAGTAAAGAGCAGTAAACAATTCATTCTATTTTTTGCACAAGAGTCACGTAAAATTAAACATTTTGGATGCCCTCCATTAATTTCGTATTTTGTCCACGGTAACAGCTAATTAAATTCTCTGTCCTTAAATTTGTTATACTTACTCCCCATATATTATCTTCTTTTTCGAAAACAGTGTTTCTTTTATCTTTATCAGGAGTTTCAATGCTTTTGTTTTTGTCTTTATTTCATGAGCGGAGTTTGTGTTTTTGCACTTTATGTACTCAATATTTTCATACTTTTTTTTAGCTATTTCGCAATTGCCTCTGCTTTTACACACTTTTTATTAGAGTAATTTTCACGACAATTTTTCTTAAGCAACATTTGCAACTAGCGAATGCCTCTTACTTTGTGCTGTCTATCCCGTAAATCCTTTCTCCATTTCTAATTTGCTTTGCATAGACATTAACAGTATTCAGTCTTGAGTGTGCTTCTTGAATTTTTATCAGAAAATGTGTAAACGTAGAATCTCAAATAACAATTTTACTGTATGCTAACAGTAGTTCTACTAACATACAAATATCTCTAAAAGCTTACAATTGGCGTTACAAAGAATTTTTCAAATTGTTTATTTTTTGTTAAAAGAAAGCTGAAAGGAAACATAATAAATTGAGAGCAGAACACAAAGACTTAAATTACTTTTACTCCGAAAATTCTTTTTATAGCAATTAACAATAAACTTTATATAAACATATTGCTAATAAAGATCGCAAAAACTTGTAGAGTTTCCCAATTTGGGAACACCAACTATTGGCAATGCATACACTATTATTAATTATTAGGAAGAGCTACGTTTGCTGATAAGCTGCCGACCATTTATTTCTAATAATTTTTCACTTGAATAATCAGATTGAATTGACGATTAATTTTTATACCCTTCACAAAAAAGTGAAAGGGTAGATATAGGTTTGTCATTCTGCGTGTAGCTTCTTCGATATCAATATAGGACCCCATAAAGTATACATATTCTGGATCCTTAAGAATAGCGATGACGATTGAGCGATGTCCGTCTGTACGTGAAATCGGTTTTCCTAAGCCCCCAGAAGAGCTTGGACCGTTGGATTGGAAATGAGCTTAAACATAGTGCTATTGAAATTCAGAAAGATCCGAAGTACGGTTCCTGAGTTGGGAAGCTTGTATCTATTTCTCGACTCAAAATTTATTCAAAAAATCAATTATTTTTTTTAATCTTTGTAAATTAAACCTATTTCTTGCTTTGGGAAGCCTCCATAGTCTATTAAGAACTAACAAATTAAAACTTTTTTTTCCAGGAATGGAAAATTAAAAAATTTTGTTTCGGCCCATTCCGTGTTTTGTAGTACAAGTAGTAACTAATGTTGTTAAAAATTGTAAGTTTTTCTTTAACAAAAGCTCTTTAAACGTCATGAAGATTTGCATTGGAAAAAAAAAATTTTTTTTATTAAAATTTTGCTTCCAGGTGTGGGAAATTGCATTTTTTGATACGTGAAAGTAATCAACCAGGCAACTGATATTGTTTTGTTCGCTAACTAAGCCTGTCTTATAATTTAGGAAGAACAAAATTGGTATCAGAAATTCAAAAATAAAATTTCGAATCCAGGGATGGACAAGTGCAATATTTAATAGTACATAAGTGACCAAAATGGTTAAAAATTTTCTTTAAAATAATTACTTTATACCTCACTAAGCGTTGCACTGATAAACAAAATATTAAAATTTCGCTTTCAGGGTTGGGAAAAGGAAAGTTTATTTTGGTACATGCAATATTTTGTACTACATGTAATAACCAAACTGGTTACAAAATTTGAGTTTTTCTTAAACAAAATTACCTTATAGCTCATGAAGATTTGCATTGATTAAGAAAATTTTAATAAATTTAAATTTCGCTTCCAGGGTTGGAAAATTAAATATTTTTTTATACATAAAAGTAACCAAAAAGGCAATTGACGTTGTTTTATTTTTTGCCAACTAAAACTATTTTATATTTTAGGAAGAGCAAAATTGGTATCAGAAATTTAAAAAAAAATAAAAATTTCGAATCCAGGCATGGACAAGTGCAATCTTTTATAGTTCATGAAGGTGACCAAAATGGTTGAAAATTTTAAATTTTTTTTAAGTAGTACTACTTTATTCCTCATAAAGAGTTGCATTGTTTAAAAATAAAACAAAAAAATTTAAATTTCACTTCCAGTGTTGGGAAGTTTTACGTTTTTTTGGTACATGGAATATCTTGTATTACATGAAAGTGACCAAAATGGTTACAAATATTAAGTTTTTCTTAAATAAAACTTTAAAAATTTGAATTTCGTTTCCAGGGGTGGGAAATTGAAATATAAAAAAGTAACCTAATAGGCAATTGACGTTGTTGTTTTTGCTAATTCAAACTATTTAATAATTCAGGAAGAACAAAATTGATATTAAAATCTTAAAAACTCAAAACTTTGACTCCAGGGTTGAACAAATAAAATATTTTATGGTACGTGAAAGTGACCAAAAAGTTTAAAAATTTAAATTTTTTTGTCAAGTAAAACTATGCTACATCTTTTGATAAAACCTACTTCCTGTTTTAGCAAGAAAGAAAGAAGAATTACATCTGTGAAGGGTATTTAAGATTCGGCGTAGCCGAATATATCACTTTTACTTGTATATAAATACTTTTTATTGAAGATATATTGGTATTTCAGAACGAAACAACTAAAAGCTACGGTAGCACCTATACAATATTTGACGAAATAAATGTTACCAGTCACTTCCGGTTTAATATTTTAAAATTTTTGGGAACATATTTTTAAAACGAGAATGTGATAAAAAAATTAATTTTAAATCAATATTGTCGTTTATTATTATTTCGATTATTCGAAAACGAAAAATCAAAGTACGAGTAACGTTCGTCAAAGGTAGTGGTTATGCTTATTTCGTGATGTATTTGATATGAAATAAACAACCAACCAACAGCAAATTGAATTTGCTTTTGAAAGACATGATCAATATTCCCAGGAACAAGGAAATATCAGCATCAATTTAACTTTGAACTCACGCAAAATCCACTACACTTTCATCGTCAGTACTCGTGTGTATGCGTTTACTAACTGCTTTCATATACAAAGTTTTTATGCGGAATTAGTATCCGCGAGCTATATCAGACACATTAAATCCCTGTGTTGCCCTGTGTTGCGGTTTTATTATGTTCTTCGTGGCTTGTTTCTGATATCAATATCAGCCTATAAATATTAATCGAATTTCTAATACGAAAACAATTACATTGAAGATATTGGTGTTGACATAACATATAATTAATTGCATCACTATTTCTTTATATACTCAATTTATTACATAACGCTGTTATTTCTGGTAGTTAACATTACTGGAGCGTTCGCTCATCTGATTCCCGAAGACCAGTTGAACAATTTTTGGGTTCTGTTTGTTACAAAATTTATTTAAAACAACATATAAAAAGTTATATAAAGTTTTAATTTTTTAGTCAAGATCTTAATATTTTAGTCAAAGAATGTAGACTTTGGTAAGCGGTATTGGTTTTTTCTGCAGTACATTTTGGATATTTATATTGACGTTTATATATCACTTGTTCTTCGCATTTAAAAGCAAACTATACCTCGAGTGAAATATTTATATTTCGTTGTTACATGATATTGTAGCCTAATATGAGTTAATCTATGTAATATCAGCGGATATTTCGCAAGATATTATAGTTAGGCTGTCCATTAAAGCAGCACTTTGAATTTATACAAATAGGACACAAACCAATGAAAAAAAGCTGATATTGAGATTGACAGCAAGCCCATGTGGATTCGATGAAGAAATCCAAAGTTGCTTTCATGAAACTATGAAACGCATATTTGCCATTGAGCAAAATTTAAATCGTCAACTATAGCACAGAACGATATGGTTATATGTACTTATTTATTTTCTTTTTAACATAAAATAGAACAAGTAAAAGTGCTATAGTCGACTGTGCGGAATCTTAAATACCCTTTACAGATGTAATTCTTTTTTCGTTCTTTCTTGCCAAAACAGAAAGTAGGTTTAATAAAAAAATCAAAATGATGCAACCGATACTTTTATATATTTGAAAAAAAAGTTTAAATTTTGCGGCTAGGAAGCTAAATGTTTGGCTTTTCTTATATCTAATACCTATGAACGTCTTTCAAAAATATTATATATATTTAATTTGCAAACAAAACAAAAAATTCGTTTCATGTACCCCAAAAAGTTCTAATTGTCCAACAGTAGAATCGTCTTTTATATTTTGTTGGTTTTTAATACCAGTTTACTTCTTTATGATATATAAAGTATGTATAATTCATCATAGAAATCAAAAATAACAAATAAAATGGCTGCTTTTATGAATCAGAAAATTTCGATTTTCCAACCCTGGAAGCGAAATTTAAATTTTTTAAAATTTTCTTTTTCAATGCAAATTTTCATGAGGTATAAAGTAGTTTTGTTTAAGAAAATCTCGAATTTTGAAACCATTTTGGTTATTACATTTATTACAAAATATTGCATGTACCAAAAAAAATTTAATTTTTCCAACCCTGGAAACGAAATTTTAATTTTTTTTGTTTTCTTTTTATCAGTGCAACGCTTCTTGAGGTATAAAGTAGTTTTATTTAAGAAAAATTTAAAATTTTTTACCATTTTGGTACTTTTCATGTAGCATAAAATATTGCACTTGTCCATCTCTGGATTCGAAATTTTATTTTTTATTTTTGAATTTTTATACCAATTTTGTCCTTCCTACATTATAAGACATTTTTAGTTAGCAAAAAACAAAAAAAATAACATCAGTTGCCTGTTTGATTACTTTCATGTATAAAAACAATTCAATTTCCCACACCTGGAAGCAAAATTTGAATTTAAAAAATTTTTTTTTTTTTGGCAATGCAAATCTTCATGACGTATAAAGTGGTTTTGTTAAAGAAAAACTTGAAATTTTTAACAATTTTAGTGACTACATGTACTATAAAATACGGAATAAGCCGAAAAAAATTTTTTAATTAAATTGCCTTTTTGGTTACTTTTATGCATAAAAATTAATTCAATTTCTCAACCCTGGATACGAAGTTTTATCTTTTTTTTTACCAATGCAACTCTAAATGAGGCATGAAATAGTTTTATTAAGAAAAACTTAAAATTTGTAATCATTTTGGTTACTTTCACGTGGCATAAAATATTTCATTTCTCCAATCCTAAAATCAAAATTTTGAATTTTTAAGACTTTAATACCATTTTTGTTCTTCGTGAATTATAAAATAGTTTTAATTAGCACAAACAATAACATAAATTGCCTTTGGGGTTACTTTTATGTATAAAAATTTTGATTTGCCATCGTTTGCAGCGAAATTTTATTTTTTTTTTAAATTTTGATACCAATTTTGGTTTTCTTACATTATAAAATAGTTTTAGTTAGCAAAACAAAATATAAACGTCTGTTGCCTAGTTGGTTACTTTTATGCAAAAAATTTCAATTTCCAAACCCTGGAAGCGAAATTTGAATTTTTAATTTTTTTTTATCAATGCAAATCTTGATCAGGTATAATGTGGTTTTGTTTAAGAAAAACTCAAGGTTTGTAACCATTTTGGTTATAACATGTACTACAAAATATTGCATGTACCAAAAATACTTTAATTTTCCCAACCCTGCAAGTGAAATTTAATTTTTTTTTGTTTTTTTTACCAATGCAACTCTTTATGAGGTATAAAGTAGTTTTATTTAAAACAAATTTACAACTTTTAAACATGTTGGTCACTTCCATATACCATAAAATATTGCACTTGTCCAACCCTGGATACGAAATTTTTATTTTTTTAAATGTTTGATACAAATTTTGTTTTTCTTAAATTATAAGACAGTTTTAATTAGCAAAAAAACAACATCAGTTACCTGTTTCATTACTTTCACGTATAAAAAAAATCAATTTCCCATCCCTGGAAGCAAAATTTGAATTTAAAAATTTTTTTTTGGCCAATGCAAATCTTCATGACGTATAAAGAGGTTTTGTTAAAGAAATACTTAAAATTTTTAACAATTGTAGTTTATAGATGTACTACAAAATACAGAATAGGCCGAATTTTTTTTTATTTCCCATCCCTGGATTTTTTTTTATATTTTGCAGATTTTAATAGACCATTGAGGCTTCCCAATGCACAAAATAGATCTAATTTACAAACATTGAAAAAAATAATTGATTTTTGGTATAAATTTTGCGTCGAGAAATAGGTGTAAGCTTCCCAGCTCTGGAACCGTACTTCGGATCTTTCAATACCACTATATTTAAGTTCATTTCCAATCCAACGGTCCAAGAACGAAGCATCTAGTTCTTCTGGGGGCTTGGGAAAACCGTACAGACCGACATCGCTCATCGTCATCGCTATTCATAAGGATCGAGAATATACATATAGCACACCTAATTCAAAAGTGACTCAACTCAAAATTTTATTTTTTCAGAAATCTAAAAAGAACAGTTTTTGACCTAAATACAAATAGTTAAAAACAAAAACTTTGGACCATTTAGTAGAAAATCCATACAGATTATGATATAAAAATACACTAATATTTTTTTTTATAGATAAACAAGTGTATTGTGCATAGTTTAAGCATATAAACCAGAAAAATTAAAATTTTGATTTGACTCGCAGGTCGTATATTGATATCGAAGAAATTACACACGGAATGACAAACCTATATATACTCTTTCACTTTTTTTGTGAAGGGTATATAAAGATTTCATTCCTTTTTTTCTGAGGATCCAAAATCAATTCCATTTGCGAACGGAATCAGAATCTGTGAAGTGTATGAATGTCTCAAACAAATTACAAATCGCTTTTTTCTTCTTTTTGTTCTGAAGAAGTTGTGGATTTGGTGTTATGTAAACGGCGTTTCATGAACCATTTCCTATATTTTCATTTAAATAAAACAATGTGTGTGTGAGGTATCATCAACGTTTTTATTCGTCTGTATGCCCTATTTATGCCATCTGAAATGTCCAATTTTTCATGACTCTGACGTAGAAATCAGTCTGAATGTGACTGATAGCATGTGCTGTATTGGTTTCAAGAAGCTCTGTCGTTATGACTTATATCTATATATCTGTCATTTAAGAAAACCTCAATCAATGGGTGTCCATTTCATATCACCTCCACGTGAAATATAAAATTCCTCAATTGTACCCCGTGCTGCTGACACGTAGCGACCGTTGACAGTGACGGCCTAGCCAATGTCGATCTCAAAACGATGTATTCGATGGTGCCGCCAGAACGAAACCCTCAGTAAAGAGCAGTAAACAATTCATTCTATTTTTTGCACAAGAGTCACGTAAAATTAAACATTTTGGATGCCCTCCATTAATTTCGTATTTTGTCCACGGTAACAGCTAATTAAATTCTCTGTCCTTAAATTTGTTATACTTACTCCCCATATATTATCTTCTTTTTCGAAAACAGTGTTTCTTTTATCTTTATCAGGAGTTTCAATGCTTTTGTTTTTGTCTTTATTTCATGAGCGGAGTTTGTGTTTTTGCACTTTATGTACTCAATATTTTCATACTTTTTTTTAGCTATTTCGCAATTGCCTCTGCTTTTACACACTTTTTATTAGAGTAATTTTCACGACAATTTTTCTTAAGCAACATTTGCAACTAGCGAATGCCTCTTACTTTGTGCTGTCTATCCCGTAAATCCTTTCTCCATTTCTAATTTGCTTTGCATAGACATTAACAGTATTCAGTCTTGAGTGTGCTTCTTGAATTTTTATCAGAAAATGTGTAAACGTAGAATCTCAAATAACAATTTTACTGTATGCTAACAGTAGTTCTACTAACATACAAATATCTCTAAAAGCTTACAATTGGCGTTTCAAAGAATTTTTCAAATTGTTTATTTTTTGTTAAAAGAAAGCTGAAAGGAAACATAATAAATTGAGAGCAGAACACAAAGACTTAAATTACTTTTACTCCGAAAATTCTTTTTATAGCAATTAACAATAAACTTTATATAAACATATTGCTAATAAAGATCGCAAAAACTTGTAGAGTTTCCCAATTTGGGAACACCAACTATTGGCAATGCATACACTATTATTAATTATTAGGAAGAGCTACGTTTGCTGATAAGCTGCCGACCATTTATTTCTAATAATTTTTCACTTGAATAATCAGATTGAATTGACGATTAATTTTTATACCCTTCACAAAAAAGTGAAAGGGTAGATATAGGTTTGTCATTCTGCGTGTAGCTTCTTCGATATCAATATAGGACCCCATAAAGTATACATATTCTGGATCCTTAAGAATAGCGATGACGATTGAGCGATGTCCGTCTGTACGTGAAATCGGTTTTCCTAAGCCCCCAGAAGAGCTTGGACCGTTGGATTGGAAATGAGCTTAAACATAGTGCTATTGAAATTCAGAAAGATCCGAAGTACGGTTCCTGAGTTGGGAAGCTTGTATCTATTTCTCGACTCAAAATTTATTCAAAAAATCAATTATTTTTTTTAATCTTTGTAAATTAAACCTATTTCTTGCTTTGGGAAGCCTCCATAGTCTATTAAGAACTAACAAATTAAAACTTTTTTTTCCAGGAATGGAAAATTAAAAAATTTTGTTTCGGCCCATTCCGTGTTTTGTAGTACAAGTAGTAACTAATGTTGTTAAAAATTGTAAGTTTTTCTTTAACAAAAGCTCTTTAAACGTCATGAAGATTTGCATTGGAAAAAAAAAAATTTTTTTATTAAAATTTTGCTTCCAGGTGTGGGAAATTGCATTTTTTGATACGTGAAAGTAATCAACCAGGCAACTGATATTGTTTTGTTCGCTAACTAAGCCTGTCTTATAATTTAGGAAGAACAAAATTGGTATCAGAAATTCAAAAATAAAATTTCGAATCCAGGGATGGACAAGTGCAATATTTAATAGTACATAAGTGACCAAAATGGTTAAAAATTTTCTTTAAAATAATTACTTTATACCTCACTAAGCGTTGCACTGATAAACAAAATATTAAAATTTCGCTTTCAGGGTTGGGAAAAGGAAAGTTTATTTTGGTACATGCAATATTTTGTACTACATGTAATAACCAAACTGGTTACAAAATTTGAGTTTTTCTTAAACAAAATTACCTTATAGCTCATGAAGATTTGCATTGATTAAGAAAATTTTAATAAATTTAAATTTCGCTTCCAGGGTTGGAAAATTAAATATTTTTTTATACATAAAAGTAACCAAAAAGGCAATTGACGTTGTTTTATTTTTTGCCAACTAAAACTATTTTATATTTTAGGAAGAGCAAAATTGGTATCAGAAATTTAAAAAAAAATAAAAATTTCGAATCCAGGCATGGACAAGTGCAATCTTTTATAGTTCATGAAGGTGACCAAAATGGTTGAAAATTTTAAATTTTTTTTAAGTAGTACTACTTTATTCCTCATAAAGAGTTGCATTGTTTAAAAATAAAACAAAAAAATTTAAATTTCACTTCCAGTGTTGGGAAGTTTTACGTTTTTTTGGTACATGGAATATCTTGTATTACATGAAAGTGACCAAAATGGTTACAAATATTAAGTTTTTCTTAAATAAAACTTTAAAAATTTGAATTTCGTTTCCAGGGGTGGGAAATTGAAATATAAAAAAGTAACCTAATAGGCAATTGACGTTGTTGTTTTTGCTAATTCAAACTATTTAATAATTCAGGAAGAACAAAATTGATATTAAAATCTTAAAAACTCAAAACTTTGACTCCAGGGTTGAACAAATAAAATATTTTATGGTACGTGAAAGTGACCAAAAAGTTTAAAAATTTAAATTTTTTTGTCAAGTAAAACTATGCTACATCTTTTGATAAAACCTACTTCCTGTTTTAGCAAGAAAGAAAGAAGAATTACATCTGTGAAGGGTATTTAAGATTCGGCGTAGCCGAATATATCACTTTTACTTGTATATAAATACTTTTTATTGAAGATATATTGGTATTTCAGAACGAAACAACTAAAAGCTACGGTAGCACCTATACAATATTTGACGAAATAAATGTTACCAGTCACTTCCGGTTTAATATTTTAAAATTTTTGGGAACATATTTTTAAAACGAGAATGTGATAAAAAAATTAATTTTAAATCAATATTGTCGTTTATTATTATTTCGATTATTCGAAAACGAAAAATCAAAGTACGAGTAACGTTCGTCAAAGGTAGTGGTTATGCTTATTTCGTGATGTATTTGATATGAAATAAACAACCAACCAACAGCAAATTGAATTTGCTTTTGAAAGACATGATCAATATTCCCAGGAACAAGGAAATATCAGCATCAATTTAACTTTGAACTCACGCAAAATCCACTACACTTTCATCGTCAGTACTCGTGTGTATGCGTTTACTAACTGCTTTCATATACAAAGTTTTTATGCGGAATTAGTATCCGCGAGCTATATCAGACACATTAAATCCCTGTGTTGCCCTGTGTTGCGGTTTTATTATGTTCTTCGTGGCTTGTTTCTGATATCAATATCAGCCTATAAATATTAATCGAATTTCTAATACGAAAACAATTACATTGAAGATATTGGTGTTGACATAACATATAATTAATTGCATCACTATTTCTTTATATACTCAATTTATTACATAACGCTGTTATTTCTGGTAGTTAACATTACTGGAGCGTTCGCTCATCTGATTCCCGAAGACCAGTTGAACAATTTTTGGGTTCTGTTTGTTACAAAATTTATTTAAAACAACATATAAAAAGTTATATAAAGTTTTAATTTTTTAGTCAAGATCTTAATATTTTAGTCAAAGAATGTAGACTTTGGTAAGCGGTATTGGTTTTTTCTGCAGTACATTTTGGATATTTATATTGACGTTTATATATCACTTGTTCTTCGCATTTAAAAGCAAACTATACCTCGAGTGAAATATTTATATTTCGTTGTTACATGATATTGTAGCCTAATATGAGTTAATCTATGTAATATCAGCGGATATTTCGCAAGATATTATAGTTAGGCTGTCCATTAAAGCAGCACTTTGAATTTATACAAATAGGACACAGACCAATGAAAAAAAGCTGATATTGAGATTGACAGCAAGCCCATGTGGATTCGATGAAGAAATCCAAAGTTGCTTTCATGAAACTATGAAACGCATATTTGCCATTGAGCAAAATTTAAATCGTCAACTATAGCACAGAACGATATGGTTATATGTACTTATTTATTTTCTTTTTAACATAAAATAGAACAAGTAAAAGTGCTATAGTCGACTGTGCGGAATCTTAAATACCCTTTACAGATGTAATTCTTTTTTCTTTCTTTCTTGCCAAAACAGAAAGTAGGTTTAATAAAAAAATCAAAATGATGCAACCGATACTTTTATATATTTGAAAAAAAAGTTTAAATTTTGCGGCTAGGAAGCTAAATGTTTGGCTTTTCTTATATCTAATACCTATGAACGTCTTTCAAAAATATTATATATATTTAATTTGCAAACAAAACAAAAAATTCGTTTCATGTACCCCAAAAAGTTCTAATTGTCCAACAGTAGAATCGTCTTTTATATTTTGTTGGTTTTTAATACCAGTTTACTTCTTTATGATATATAAAGTATGTATAATTCATCATAGAAATCAAAAATAACAAATAAAATGGCTGCTTTTATGAATCAGAAAATTTCGATTTTCCAACCCTGGAAGCGAAATTTAAATTTTTTAAAATTTTCTTTTTCAATGCAAATTTTCATGAGGTATAAAGTAGTTTTGTTTAAGAAAATCTCGAATTTTGAAACCATTTTGGTTATTACATTTATTACAAAATATTGCATGTACCAAAAAAAATTTAATTTTTCCAACCCTGGAAACGAAATTTTAATTTTTTTTGTTTTCTTTTTATCAGTGCAACGCTTCTTGAGGTATAAAGTAGTTTTATTTAAGAAAAATTTAAAATTTTTTACCATTTTGGTACTTTTCATGTAGCATAAAATATTGCACTTGTCCATCTCTGGATTCGAAATTTTATTTTTTATTTTTGAATTTGTCCTTCCTACATTATAAGACATTTTTAGTTAGCAAAAAACAAAAAAAATAACATCAGTTGCCTGTTTGATTACTTTCATGTATAAAAACAATTCAATTTCCCACACCTGGAAGCAAAATTTGAATTTAAAAAATTTTTTTTTTTTTGGCAATGCAAATCTTCATGACGTATAAAGTGGTTTTGTTAAAGAAAAACTTGAAATTTTTAACAATTTTAGTGACTACATGTACTATAAAATACGGAATAAGCCGAAAAAAATTTGTTAATGTCCCATCCCTGGAAAAAAATATCATTTTTTTAGTTTTTAATAGACCATTGAGGGTCCCCAAAGCACGAAATAGATTTAATTTACAAACATTAAAAAAATAATTGATAAATAGTTTTTGATACTTACAAATCAAGATAATGTTAACAAAGAAAATGAAAAGAAGGGTTCTAAAAGAGTCATGGCAACATCTATGAAATCCAGTCTGCAAAACTGTTATACAAAATCAGAACGGAAAGCCGCAAGGCAACATAAAGAGAGATCTGCCCATATATATAAACTAACAAAGCGAATCATTAATTAAGATACATACAGAATTAATTAATACATACGAGGTCTATTAAAAAAAATAAGGTGCATTTTTAGGTTTGACTGCTGAGTACTTTCGATTAGCTACTTTTTATGCAGCACATTTGTCTCGGAAATAAATTTACAGTTTCAGTCATTTATCATGTTCAGTTTGTTTGTGTGAGTAATGAAAGTTAGAAGTGCTTTGCGTGTTCGTTGATTTTGATTAAAGAATTTAATATAAATCTCATATAAGAAATTAAATTAATTGTCCAAAAAAACCTAAAATGTTAATTGTACTCCAGGGTTACAAAAATTTTAGTTACACAAACTTTTTTTTAGTTTGGACCAGCACTCAGGGGATGAACCCTACATATGCAGTGCAATGCGCCGGAACTAGGAAGGAGGGGATAGTGTTTTGTTTGTGGAGGAGACTTCAAATTAAAAATGGCAGAAATCAGTAGTGATCTTTACGTCAACAGCAACTTCTTCTATTTTTCCGAAGATGGTATCTTATTTCTAATATCAATGAAAGTCGTTCAAAAATATTAAATATGTTTCATTTACAAACAAAAAGAAAAAATCCCTTTCTGCCAGAAATATGGCTCAATGACAATTTTTTAAATACCGAAATATTTTGTAACAAGTTCAATATTTTTCGCCGTGATCGTGGTAACAAAACTACTGGTGGTGGTGTTCTTATTGCGGTCTCTTGTAGTTTTTCTTCTGAGCTCGTTATTAATAATTCCTCGCATGTTATAGAATTTATATCGGTATTAATAAAACTTCATGGTAAAAGAGTATATGTTACTAGTTCTTATGTTCCCCCATCTTCCCCGCAAATTTTGTACGATAAGCATGCCGAAGCCACAGAACTAATCGCTCGTTCCGCTTTTACTGGTGACTCTGTTTTTGTTTTTAGAGATTTTAACTTACCTTCTATTGCTTGGACTTATTTGCCAAAAGATAAATATTTTGTTCAAACGAAGCAGAATTCGAATTATGATGAATTTTTCAGCGTCTTATATGACCTCAGCCTATACCAAATTAATGGAACTTTTAACAACTATAATATATTATTAGATTTAATATTCGTCAATGATGTGGCCGATTGTTTCATTAGGCGCTCATCCCCCATTACAACTCCTGAAGATTGTTACCATCCCTCAATTGAAATAGTGGCTGCAATTCCATCGGAATCAGTTATGCCCTCGTTTATCAAACATGAAAAGGTCTACTCGTTCAAACATACTAACTACAATATGTTAAATGAAATGTCGCTGACACAAATTGGGGCAACATTTTATCATGCTAAACTGACGTTGATCGGATGTCTAAAGCCTTCTACAGTAAGGTTTACTCTATCATGGATTTGTGTGTCCCGAAAATAAAATCTAAGCAAATAACTAGTCCACCCTGGAATAATAAACTTTTGACTCGTGCTAAAAATAGAAAGAATAAGTGCTTTAAGAAATTTAAACAGTCTGGTTCCTCCGTTGACTATCTAAGGTACTCGATTAGACGTTCTGAATATATTGTTGTAATTTATGTTCTTTTATGTATAGTCGAATAAAAACTCCAACAATCTATTTTCTAGATTTTTTATAAAACGTGTTTATTTTACAATTAATTTGAACAGAGTGAAGAAAATTTATTTTACATTAAAGTATTATGCCAAACTATAGTGATTGAAAATAAATTTTCTTAAACAATGAATACAAAGTATTTGTATTGCAAAGTACAAATTCGAAAACAATTCAACACTTCTCCTCAATACAAAATACTTTTAAAACAAGTTATACAATTAAACAAAAACATAGTAAAATTAATACAGTCCCATTAAATCAGTAAATTTAGAATGTTTAATTTTTCCTAAATTTTTAGTTAACAAATCGGCAATCATTTCGTTAGTTGGTACATACTTTAAAATTATATCGTTGTTCTTGTATGCATTTCGGACGTAATGATATTTGATATCAATATGCTTGCTTCGTGCATGATACACTGGATTTTTCACTAATTGCTGTGCGCTTAAGTTATGGCCATTTACAACAATGGATTCATGGAAAGTACTTACACCGATTTCTAAGCACAACTTTTTCAAATAAACTGCTTCTTTAGTTGCGGCACAAAAAGCAATGTATTCCGCTTCGGTGCTACTGAGAGCTACTGTTGGTTGTTTCTTAGACTCCCATGAAAATATACATCCAGCGTAGAAAAATACGTATCCTGTATATGATTTGCGTTCTATTGGATCACTACCCCAGTTTGCATCAACGTAACCTTTAATTGGCTTACCAGTTTTATGATAGTGAAGTTTGAAATCTTTCGTCCTTGACAAATAACGGAGAATGTGCTTTGCTGCTGCTACATGTTCTGAATGTGGGTTTTTATTTCTTTGTGACAGCTTACTTACAGAATGTAATATGTCTGCTCTAGTTGTTAGGGCGAGATACATCAGTGCACCTATAAGAGATTGATATTCGGTTTCATTAACTTTATCTGTATTGTTATTGGAACAATTTAATTGAAATCCTTCATTCAATGGTGTGGACATTGGTTTGCATTCGCTCATCTCATTCTCTTCCAATAATTCTTTAATATAGTTCTTCTGACATATGGTAATCGATCGATCTCCATCCCTTTCGATTTCCATTCCTAAAAAATAATTTAAAGGTCCTTTATCAAAAATTTTTAATTTATTTGATAATTGATGCTTAATGTGGTTCAATTCGCTTTTATCTGAACTTGCTACGATAATGTCGTCAACATATACTGCAATAAATTTTAGCTTTTGATTGAATGTCTTGTATATAAAAATGGTTCACTTGGACAGGAAACAAATCCCATATCCTTCAAATCATTATCTAGCTTGAAATTCCACTCTCGTCCAGACTGTTTTAGTCCATATAACGATTTTTTAGTTTTAAAACTTTATTAGGAGAATTTTTGGCTTCAAAATATTCTGGTAATTTCATAAATACATCTTCGTGAAGTTCTCCATTTAGATATGCTGTAGTAACATCCATTTGATGCATATACAACTCATGCTCTGCAGCTATTGCGAAAAGAAGTCTTAGATTTGCATATCGTATAACTGGCGAAAACGTTTCGTTATAATTGATACCATACTTTTGGCTACATCCTTTGCTACGAGCCTTGCCTTGAATCTTTCTACTCTATCATATTTATCTTTTTTCAAAGAAAAAATCCATTTACATCCAATAGACTTTTGATTTTTTGGCAATTCAAATAGGGTCCACGTGTCATTTTTAATTAAAGAATCATATTCTTTGTTCATTGCTTCTATCCACTTTTTGGCATATACTCCATTTAAAGCTTCTTTCACAGTCTCTGGAATGTTTATTTCTTCTACATTCATCAAGTTAATTGCGTTTCTATACTGTTTCTTCGGTCTTCCGGGCTTGCCAGTTTTAATTAATTTAGGTCTTCCCCTACGAATATTTATATCAGCAGTTCTATTTATTTCTTCAAATTCTTCTTTGATCTCTGAATAATCATGGTGATGTTGATCTATATCTGTATTTTCAACTTTTGAAGTAGAGGGATTTTCATTTACGTTTTCATTTTTATTTCCTTTAATAAAATTTATATCAATAAAAATGTTTTCAACATCATTGTGATTTTTCTTTCTCAAAATTTCTGTTTCAATAAAAATAACATCTGTTTTCACTACTACTTCTTTGTTTTCAACGTCATATAATCTGTAGGCTTTCGACTCTTCAGAATACCCGACCATTGTATACTCTTTTCCTTTAGGATGAAACTTCTTCTTGATAGTTTTATCTAAAGCTATTGCTGTTGAACCAAAAACTTTGAAATGTGCTACAATTGGTTTTCTTCCAAGCCATATTTCTTCTGGAGTTTTATTTTGATGTACTTTTGTTAATGACCTGTTTCTAATGTAAACAGCTGTTGATATTGCTTCTGCCCAAAAATATTCCTCCAAATTTGCATTAACTATCATACTTCTAGCCATTTCTACTAAAGTGCGGTTGGCCCTCTCAGCAACGCCATTTTGCTGAGGTGTGTGAGGAGAGGTTAACTGTCTCTTTATACCATTTTCTTTTAAAAAATTATCAAATTGTTTATTAATATATTCTCCTCCATTATCACTGCGAAGAATTTTTATCTTTTTATTTAATTGATTTTCTACCATGGCCTTGAAATTCTTAAAAATTTGAAATACGTTACTTTTGTTTTTTAAAAAATAAACAAATATTTTTCTTGACATATCGTCAATGAATGTAACAAAATATCTTGATCCACCAATTGATTTCACATTCATTGGTCCACATACATCGCTATGTATAATGTCTAACATATCTCCTGATATAGTTTCGGAGTTTGGAAATGGTTTGGAACAAATTTTGCTTCTGAGACATGTTTTACAAACTATATCTGACGTACTTTTCTCTACATTTAGACCATGAACCAAATTCTTTGAATATATATCTTTTAATGTTTGAAAATTTAAATGGCCATATCTTTGATGCCATCTTTCTAAGCTTTCCTTCTTTGAATCTGAATAACAACTTGAGTTTTCGTCATTTTTGACAATAAAAATGTTATTTTCTTTTATTCCTCTCAAAATAACTGTTCTATCTTTTACAATAAAAAGAACTTTCCTTGGATAAAATTCTACCCTTAATCCATTCTGCACAACAGACGCCACGGAAATGAAATTACATTGCATATTTGGAGCGTACATACAATTGTTTAAGTTTATAATAAAACGCCCACTTTTAAACGATACTTGACCTCTACCTTTTGATTCTATGGTATTGTTACCCACTAGACTTATTACTTCATTGATTTCCTCGAAAGAAGTAAACAAACTACGATCACTACACATATGTATGTGATGTAGCACCACTATCGACGCACCAAATATTCTTCTTTAAAGATGTTTTTCCATATAAAAAACTTGCTAGTGCTTTTTGATTGAACTTACCGGAATGTTGATTCTTATTTCGTACTCGACATTGTGCAGCAAAATGTCCCTGACGACCACAATTGAAACATTTACCTTTCCCTTTTGATTTTAAATCTTGATTTTGATTTCTTCTTGATGCAGAAAATGCCTGTTGTTCTATATGATTAATTTCTGTTGTACGCCTTTCACCTTCTTCTAGCAACTTGACTTTAAGCATACTCAATGTTGGTAATGTGTCACGAGTTTCTACAGCTACTACAAACGATTCAAATGATTTTGGAAGGCTCGATAATAACATAATCACAAGCAATTCTTCCATAATTTTTACATTTATTTCAACCAACTTTTCAACTGTTGCAAAAAATTTATCCAGAAATTGCTGTACCTTATCACCGTCTTCCATTCTAAATTGAATTATTTGCTTAAAAAGTGTGACTTGCCTTGCAGGACCACTAGGAAGAAAAATTTCTTTCAACTTACACCACGCATGAAACGATGTTTTACAATTTTTAATGTGATTTAAGTTTGAGGGTTTGATACACAGCATGATTGTTGCTAAAGGTTTCTCGTCTTTTGCTGACCATTGTTCCGATTGAATAGCATCTTGCGGTTTTTCACATTCGCCACTTGCAATCCTCCATAGTTCAGAATGAACTAATACGCTCTTCATTTGAATACACCAAGATTCATAATTGTTTGCATCCAACTTCTCAATTTGAAACCCAGAACTCATCTTGAATATTTTTTTTTCGTTTGCTCACAAAATATCGACTATGCTCAACGTAAATACAGGAGTTGGCCAATAACCTGTTGTAATTTATGTTCTTTTATGTATAGTCGAATAAAAACTCCAACAAGCTATTTTCTAGATTTTTTATAAAACGTGTTTATTTTACAATTAATTTGAACAGAGTGAAGAAAATTTATTTTACATTAAAGTATTATGCCAAACTATAGTGATTGAAAATAAATTTTCTTAAACAATAAATACAAAGTATTTCTATTGCAAAGTACAAATTCGAAAACAATACAACATATATTTCGCTTAATAAATCGTGTTATGAAAACTGCATAATAAGAATGAAATATAATTTTAAGCGTAATCCAAAATCGTTTTTCAAATTTGTTAATTCTAAGCGCAAAACAACTGGCTTTCCTTCTTCTATGAAGTTTCAACAAATGGAATCTTTTGATGATGCCATTATAAGCAATTTATTTGCCGATTTTTTCTCGTCAACTTATTCGGATGCTACCTACGACGCACAGAGGGGTATTTGTCCAATTTAAGCGGTCAAAATTCGAATTTTCAAAACTCACTTTTTCTTTAACTACCCACCGTAGGGTGAAGAGAATAGAATGCGGGACTAGATCCCGTTATTTTTTAATTCCTTTTTGCTTTCGTTCGCTCTCGAAACGCAGTCAAAGTTTCGTGTTGCTAATTGGGCATATGCTTTTTTGCTGTGTTTGAGACAAGTCAACGTGAAAAAAACTTGAGTAAAAGCGTGTTTTCAGTTTATGAATTTTATTCAAATGGATAATTGTAATGCAGGTAAATATGATATAATTCACATAGTTTAATAGGAATATAATATATTCTGGTACCGGCAGAGCTACATTGAAAATGATGGTATTTTTGTTAATTTTAATTGATTAAAAAAATTAACTATAGTCATAAAGTTGTATAACACCACTTAACGCAACTCAGATTCTCGCTAGGGTGTGTTAATTGATATTTCATGGTTTAGAAAAAAAAAATTGGCTGCGGATATGTGCGGATGACTATTTTATAGCCCTTTGAAGTATGCTACTGCTGAAAAATGTACCAAAAATTCTGATGCTTTACTGTACATGCTGCTTTATTGCACACTTCTTTTACACATTTCATTTTAAAATTTAGCATTTACAATATTTTTTGTTTCCAAATCTAGGTTCTTCAAAGGTCAAATTCATAGTTCGTGAAGACGTTTTACGAATTTCCGAAATCTGCAATATTTCATCAATAATTGCTAATATAGCTGCTGCCGAAAAACATGAAATACGTATTTTTGCTTGTTTATATAAATTTACAATTTTAAATGCCACAACATGTCTTTTCTAAATATTTTGCATACAAAATTCAATCAAAATAATTTTGGCCGCGTAGATTGGCCAAATACCCCTCTGTGCGACGATTCGTTTAATTATCCAGTTAGGATAACTGCCAACCAATCTACATCTATTCAATTTATTGATATATCAACAATCAGCATGGAATTAAAACTCCTTAAATTTTCGTTCAGCTTTGGTCCTGATAAAATTCCTAGCAACATTTTGATAAACTGTGTGGACAGTATTGTTCTGCCTTTAGCAATTTTATTTAATGCGTCAATCAAATATGGTCATTTTCCTTATGTATGGAAGGATTCCTTTATTATACCTTTGTTTAAGTCGGAAAATAAATCCGATATAGCAAACTATCGTGGTATTGAAAAATTGAGTGTTATACCCAAACTATTTGAAAAAATTGTCACCGATCACTTATGTTATCAAGTATCAAATTTGATATCCCCCCATCAGCATGGGTTTCAAAATAGGTGCTCTACTACAACTAATATTCTTCATCTTACAACCGTAATATATCGTGGATTTCTTCAACAACAACAAACCGATGTGATATACACTGATTTTAGCAAAGCCTTCGATAAAGTCAACCATATGCTTTTGAAAATTAAACTGCATTTGCTTGGCTTTACAGATCTTAGTGTAAAATTTATATATTCATACCTGAGTGATAGAAATCAAACCGTTTGTTTTAAAAGCACCTATTCCAGAAGCATCGATGTTCTATCTGGTGTACCACAGGGAAGCCAGCTTGGATCGCTTCTGTTTACTTTGTTTATCAACGACTTCCCTGATGTAATTCATTCATCCAAAATTTTGATGTATGCAGAAGACGTGAACATTTTTCGGAGTTATCGTCAAATATCTGAGCAACAACGTCTCCAAGACGACTTAAATTCGTTTTACACTTGGTGCAAAATTAATCGTATGGAAGTTAATTTTAAAAAATGTAAATACATGCGTTTTGTTAGAAAAAGTCCGATTCCTGCACGCTATGTGGACTTGGTTGATAATTTCTTAGATATTGGAATCCTGCTTGATTCTGAACTCAATTTTATTTCTCATATAACAATGACAATAAGAGGTGTACTTGGTTTTGTAAAAAGCTGGGCTAAAGTGTTCAATGATTCGTATGTTACAAAAAGTAAATATACATCCCTTGTTAGGCCTGTGTTGGAGTATGGATCGGTAATATGGGGCCCTATATATAACACACATTCTGATGCTATTGAATCTGTGCAAAAACAGTTTCTTATTTTTTGTCTCGGTGGGTTAAACTTTAAACCCAAGGACTTTACCATCATATTTTGCTAGACTTTCCATTATCAAGCTGCCAACTTTAAAAAGCAGTAGAACTGTGCTGAACATATCGTTTATTTTCAACATAATTATTGGCGATGTAAGCTCTGGTTTCTTAATCAACGATATAACTTTTAATGTCCCTCAACGTCCTTCACGATATTTTCTCATTTATCAGTTACGTTTTTCAGAGCAAATTATGCCAATGCTGACCCTTTGAGAAGGATGTGCAACGATTTTGACAAATTCTATAAATTTATTGATTTTTCTTCGAGCCCCACTACAATAAAAAACGATATATTAATCTATTTAAACGCATAATTTTGAATGTCCTAAATTTTTGTAGATATTGTTTTATGTTTGTATCACTAAGGGCCATTATTACAACTTAAAGTTAGTTAAAAGTAAGATTTTATCAGACGTATAAAAAGCTTTCCATTATTGCAAATTGGATTTAACTTACCAGGTAGAATAAACTTACCTGTAATTTATCGTTCACTTTAGGTTAAAGTAAAATTTTGCAAATGATAAAGTTTTTATACGTCCGATAAAATCCTACTTTAAATAACTTGAAGTTGTAATAATGGCCCTAATATGTAAATATATTTCTATACAATTTAAACTGTCGTAAGGATGATTTTCCATAGACAAATAAATAAATAAAAATAAATATATTATGGAAGTTATCTGTATTTTTTTACAGATCCATTAAATGCTGTGTCGAGCTTAGAGCATAAATGACACAATAGTTAATACATCATCTAATCTGGAAAAATAAGGTTTTTAATTTTTGTTTGAAAAAATATATAGTAGATGGAAGATTTTATATCCAGAAGACTAGAAAATGGAAACAAGGAGAATGACTGTTAATTTAGCCGACAAATAACGATATATAAAAGTTGTTTGTAGCCATACTCAAAGATTCGATTCTAGCAATCGTATATTACTGCACTTTTTTGCAATGTAATATTTTTTCTAAAAACAGTCAGAACAAGGGGGCTGTTCTGACTGTTTTTAGAAAAAATATTATTTATTGGGTACGTTTAAATTAGTCCCAATTGAATGCAATTTTAAAAACTACTACACAAAATAGTTTTAAGACCAACCAAAAACAAAAATTAGTAGCCGTTTCGTTTTCTTTTATGTAACAAAAACATTTCCAACATTACAATAGAAATTTTGATTTTTTTGCTTTTTAATTATTTAAAAAACAAAATTAGAATCGAATTTTAGTTTTTGTTACCAAAAAAGTATAGATTTGATTCAATAAAAGAGCCATAACTGGGAACTTTCATGGTCCCTTTTACGCACCTAAAAATTTCGATTTTCCAACCCTTAAATCGAGTTTTAAATTTTTTTGGTTTTTGATATCAATTTACTTCTTCCTGGAATATAAAATAAGTATAATTTACCATAAGCATCATACTTAGCAACTTATATGGTTATATTTATGTACCAAAAAATTTCGATTTACCTACGCTGGAATCTAATTTTTCTTTTATAATTTTTATTATCCATTTCATTCTTCCTGACTTATAAACCAAAATTAGGAACTTATATCGCTAATTTTATGTACCAAAAGAATTTCGATTTTCCAACCCTGCAATCGAATATATAATATTTTGATTTTTAATGACAATTTAATTTTTCTTGAATCATAAAAAAGTATAATTCACCATAAAAATCAAATATATAAAATTTTATTATTACTTTTATGTAACAAAAAATTTATTTTTTCCAACCCTGAAATCGAATATTTAATTTGTTTAGTTTTTAATAAGGAACTTATAGGGACATATTTTTGTATCAAATATATTTCTATTTTCCAAACCTGAAATAGAATTTAATTTTACATGTTTATTCCAGGAATATAATTTTTCCTGAAGTACAAAATAGTTTTAATGCACTAAAAAAGTCAAAATTACGAAGATGCTTTTATGTGCCAAAAGCATTTCGATTTTCCAACCATGGAATCTAATTTATAATTTGTTAATACCAATTTATTTCTTGCTGAAGCATCATAAAAAGGGTTAAAGTTACTAAAAACACCAAAAGTGACTTCTCTTATT
This sequence comes from Linnaemya tessellans, assembly GCA_951800035.1. Taxonomy (NCBI): domain Eukaryota; kingdom Metazoa; phylum Arthropoda; class Insecta; order Diptera; family Tachinidae; genus Linnaemya; species Linnaemya tessellans. Next base: position 65,644,923 of record OX637535.1, on the reverse strand, counting down.
GTTTTATGGTCTAAAAAATTTCCGTTCTCCAACCCTGGATTTAATTTTTTTCGAATTTTGAATAGCATAGCAATTTTTGTGAAGTTTTACTTAACAAAAAAATAAAATGTGTAACTTTTTAAACACAAGTGACAGACAGATGAACAGACGAACATCTGTCATTCATCATCGCTATTTATAACGATCCAGAATATATATAATTTATAGGATTCCATGTTAATATTGAGGAACTTACACACAGAATGACAATTCCATATATACCCTTTCACTTCTTTCTGAAGGTTATAATGACAAGAGAAATAACAAGTAAAAACGTTATATTCGACCGGGTCGAATCTTAAATACCCTCCAAATATTTAGTAAGTGAATTTGAAATGTTTAACTTGGTGGGACAGAGTTCCTTTATATAATATCGTACGTCAACGCCCACTAAAGGGGGCGGGGTTCAAAAATATGCAATATCATGTTTTCCACAGACGAACGTATGGGCATTGCTAGACCGTCTTAGACTTCATCGCAATTCTCTTTGGAGGCTATAAAAACTGTATTTTGGCGGGGTCGCTCTGGCAAGGGCTGTGGGGAAAACATTTCACCTTTGTCATTAAACTCTAAAAATAAATGCTTGGGATAATTATATACAAAATTAAAATTTCTTTTTTTTGATAGGGTCATTTAGCGGGCAAAGGGGGAGGAGGGGGTAGGGCAGCAACAGGCAGTCATAAAACTCTAAAAATAAATGCTTGGGATGATTATATACAAAATTTAAAAGAAAATTTTTTTTTTGGTAGGGTCATTTAGGGGGCAAAGGAACAAGCGGGGGGGGGGGAGGTAGGGCAGAAATCGGCAGTCATAAAACTCTAAAGATAAATGCTTGGGATGATTATATACAAAATTTAAAAAAAAATTTTTTTTTTTGGTAGGGTCATTTAGGGGGCAAAGGAAGAAGCGGGGGGGGGGGGGGGGCTAGGGCAGCAACAGGCAGTCATAAAGCTCTAAATATAAATGCTTGGGATGATTATACACAAAATTAAAATAAAATTTTTATTTATTTTTAATAGGGACATTTAGCGGGCAAAGGGGGAGGAGGGGGTAGGGCAGCAACAGGCAGTCATTAAACTCTAAAGATGGGGATGATTATATACAAAATTTTAAAAAAAAATTTTTTTGGTAGGGTCATTTAGGGGGCGAAGGGGAAGAAGGGGGTAGGGCAGAGTAGTACCAGGTTTCGTCTCAGCTTCGTCATTAAAGCTTAAAAGTGTTATTTTTAAGGAATGTAAGCTGAAGTAAAACAATTTGTTAAATTTTTATGCTATTTTTGCCTATAATAACGCCCACTGAAGTGGGTGGGGTCAAAAAATATTTTTATTTTATTTAATGGCTCCAAGTTTAAGGCGCTGGACCATATTTGACATAAAAATATATCATTTGCTTAACAAAATAACCAAAAAACTTTAAAAATTATGTTGTTTTTTCTGGGTTGGTTTAGTTCTTCTTAAGGGAACTTTTTTCCCTCTTGCCCGATTTAGCCCATCTTCGAATTTAACCTGCTCTAAGTCTTAAAATATATTTATGCCAAATTTCAAGAGTCTAGCTCTTTTCGTTTGGACTGAATCGTGATTTCCACAGACGGACGGACGGACGGACGGACATGCTCAGTTCGTCTTAGATTTCACTTTATGGGGTCTGAGATGGATATTTCGATGCGTTACAAACGGAATGACAAAGTGAATATACCCTCCAAATTCTTCTTTGGAGGGTATAAAAATTTTAAAACGCAAAACATATCAGTGTGAGTTACAATTGACACAAAGGTTCAGATGTTGGCGTGCTAATTGAAAATTTTATTTTATATTTTATGCAAAATATCATTCCGAAAATTAGTAATTCTTATATAATTAATGTTCTATTTCATATTGCTGAAAGCAATATGGTATATGCAAAATTTATGTCATAATAAAAGTACATATTATTCAACGGGGCGCCATGCGTTCGTTTATCTGAATACAAAAGCGACCTACACTGTTCCTTCTCTTTTAGATTAGAAATGAAGTATGCAGCAGAAAGTGTTCTGATCTTCAACTTTTTTATTACGAGGTTGGGTTAATAAGTTAGTCACATTTTGTATCAAACTTAGGCTTTTATACAAAAAGTTATTTCATTTTTCAACATAGTCTCCTTTGAGCTCTGTATTTTTTTACCCCTTCCGAAATGTATGAGCCATGTGAAATGGCACCCAAAATCCTGAGTCCCGCGCTGAATCATGAAATATTGTGTTGAAATCTTCTGATCAGCATTAGTGCATGGTTGTGTTAGTTGTTGCCAGCCCATGAGTGCTGGTCCAAGATAAAAAAGGGATGGTACAAAGTCTCAAGCTTACCAAGGTTAGGCTTGGTTTGAGTGATGGTTTTTCCGAAAAATTTTTATAGTCTTCACAAAAAAGTGAAAGGGTATATATAGGTTTACCATTCCAAAAATAAAATTTCGATTCCAGTAATGGACAAGTGCAATATTTAATAGTACATGAAAGTGACCAAAATGGTTAAATATTTTAACTTTTTCTTAAAAAAAATTACTTTATACCTCATGAAGCGTTGCACTGATAAACAAAAAATTAAAATTTCGCTTTCAGGGTTGGGAAAATGAAAGTTTTTTTTGGTACATGCAATATTTTGTAGTACATGTAATAACCAAACTGCTTACAAAATTTTAGTTTTTCTTAAAGAAAACTACTTTATACCTTATGAAAATTTGCATTGATATAAAAAATTTTAAACATTGGGAAATTAAATTTTTTTTTATACATAAAAGTAACCAAAGAGGCAATTGACGTTGTTTTTTTTTTTGCCAACTAAAACTATTTTATATTTTAGGCAGAACAAAATTGGTATCAAAAATTTCCAAAACAAATAAAAATTTTCGAATCCAGGGTGGGACAAGTGCAATATTTAATAGTTCATGAAGGTGACCAATATGGTTGAAAATTGTAAATTTTTCTTGAACAATACTACTTTATACCTCATGAAGAGTTGGTTAAAAAAAAACAAAAAAAGTTAAAGTTTCACTTCCAGGGCTGGGAAATTTAAAGTTTTTTTGGTACATGCAATATATTCTAGTACATGAAAGTGACCAAAATGGTTGGTAAAAAAAATTAAAATTTCGCTTCCAGGGATGGGAAATTTAAATTTTTATACATAAAAGTAACAAAAAGGCAACTAACGTCGTTTTTTACTTATTGAAAATATTTTTTAGTTCAGAAAAAACGAAATTGGTATTAAAAATTAAAAAAAAAAATTAAGTTTAAATTCCAGAGTTAGATAACTGCAATATTTTGTAGTACATGAAGGTGACCAAAATGGTTACAAATATTAAGTTTTTCTTAAATAAAACTATTTCATGCCTCATTAAGAGTTGCATTGGTAAAAAAATTTATATTTCGTTTCCAGGGTTGGGAAATTGAAATATATAAAAGTAACCACATAGGCGTTGTTGTTTTTGCTAATTCAAACTATTTTATAATTCAGGAAGAACAAAATTGGCATTAAAATCTCAAAAAATCAAAATTTCGACTCTAGGGTTGGACAAATGAAATATTTTGTGGTATCTACATGAAATTGACCAAAAAAGTTTAAAGATTTTAATTTTTTTTGTCAAGTAAAACTATGTTACACCACACTAAAAATTGCATTGGTAAAATTAATAAAAATTCGCTTCTAGTATCCACGTAAATTCCAAATTTGTTTTTTTTTGTCAGTTAAACCTATTTTATACTTCAGGAAGAATTAAATTTGAATTAAAAATTTTAAAATCCAAAATTCGGTTCCATGGTTGGAAAATCAAATTTTTTCGGTAGATAAAAGTAACCATATAAGTTCCCCATTTTGGTTTTTTCATTGAATTAAGCCTGTTTTAAGAATTAAATGGTATTAAAAATTTTAAAAAGTAAAATTTGGTTTCAGGGTTGGAAAATCGAAATTTTTTAGTACATAAAAGTAGATAATTCCTAATTTTGGTTTTTTTGTGAATGAAATCTGTTTTATTCTTCGGGAAGAGTTATATTGGTATTAAAAACAAAAAATTTAAAAATCCAATATCAGGGTTGGAATATCGAAATTTTTTTATTCATAAAAGTAGCCGCATAATATGCTATTTTTAATTTTTATGATGAATTATGCCTACTTTATATATCAGGAAGAAATAAATTGGTATTAAAAACCAAAAAAATCTAAAGGACTATTCTACGGTTGGACAATTAGAACTTCTTGGGGTACATGAGACAGACTTTTACTTTTTGTTTTTAAATTAAATATATTTAATATTTTTGAAAGACGTTCAGAGGTATTAGATATAATAAAAGCGAAACATTTAGCTTCCTAGCCGAAAAATTTAAACGTTTTCTTTTTAATATAAAAGTAACCGATAACACCATTTTGATTTTTTAATTAAACCTACTTTCTGTTTTAGCAAGAAAGAAAGAAGGAAGAATTACATCTGTGAAGTGTATTTAAGATTCGGCACAGCCGAATATAGCACTTTTACTTGTTTAAGCGTACGAATTTCACTTTTTTTCTATTTTCTTCTCAAAACGCTTGGTAATCTGTTGCCAACGGCTGCCAAACACAAGCTCAATGACACAGCTTGTAAAATTTTTAACAGGAGGTAACTGACAGGAGCAACGAGGCGATTTGAATGAAGGGGAGCGAAATCCAAAAAGCCATGGATTTATTGACCTCCTGTTGTATATTATTTAAATACGAGTAACTTTTGCAGTTGCTCGTTCCAAATTAAAATATAACACTTGGAAAAGAGAAAACGATTTGCAAAAATCAATTGCTGGAATTTTATATATAATGGGAATAGTAATTTTAATAATGTCTGGGTACATTTGGTTAAAAAAAATATCTTGTAATGGTTCGGTTTTCAATTTATTTCGAACATAAGTTTCACTGCCTATTTTTTGTGCCGGCGCTTAAGAACGCCACGGGCAAGAATTTTGTAGAGGCAATTTAATATGCCTATTTAAAGTAGCAAGTTTATATGCTTTTTAAATAAAACTGCCGATTTGAAGGCAAGATATTGATTGATCTTTATTTGCAAAATTTGATCCTTTTATATGTAATTAACAGGATAATTCCAGATAAGTGTTTTATTAATTACAATAACTAATATTGATAAATGTTTAGATACATGTTTGTATTTAGCATAATAACTTTCTTAAAAATAAAGTAAAAATTGTTGGTGGCAATTAAAAAGAAATTCCTAAGTTTACACTCGAGAAAAAATGTTCGTAAAAAGTGTGAACATTGAACATACTTATGTGTATGCTTATGTTTGTTATTTTATAATACTCTACACCCTAACCCCTAAGAAAAATTTACATGATTTAATGGAAATTTTATAATTATGAATTTTTTTTTTTTTTTTTTTTTTTTTTATATTGATAACAAGTGTTCTAGTATAAAAAGTAAATTTCTACGACTTACATATTTATAATGATAAATATAACAAAGATTTTATAATTATATATTTACGAATTATATATATTTCAATATTTCTTTAAATTATTATTGTGCATTTTTTTTGTTTTATCTCCTATTTCTAAGATAGAATTTACTCCTTCTGTTTTTAATACTTTATAGGGACCGTGGTATGGTGAGTGATTTTTCTTTCTGTTGAAATTTCTTACCATTACCATGTCTCCTTCTTTTATATTCAACGGATTTAATCTTGTTGAATTCTCTACGCGTTTTGTTTTCACAATTTTCATCAATTCTCTCGCTTTTGACAAGGAAAATTTCAACCTTGCTCTTAACTCTGATGCGTAACTTTCTGTATCATATATTGGTTTGTTACTAATTATGTTGTCAGTTGGTAAATTAGGAAGTTTTCCAAATATTAGTTCAAATGGCGTACAGTTTGTATCTACATGAGGAGTTGTATTATAGGCAAAACAAAAGTATGGGATCCAATAATCCCATTCGACATTCTTACAAAAATTCAGTAGAAATTCATTAAGTAGTCTATGATTTCTTTCTATGGACCCCATTGTTTCATGGTGGTACGGTGTGCTAAACTTTTGGTTTATTTCTAATAATTTACATACCTCTGACATCAACTCATTTACAAATTCGGTGCCTTTGTCAGATTTAAGAATCTTGAAGTGACCATATACTAAAATTAAATTTTCGACTAAAGCCCTAGCGATTGTTTTTGCTTCTTTTGTCTCAATCGGACATGCTATTACGTATTTTGTCAGATCACATTGCATAGTCAATACATATCTGAAATTGTTAGTATATCGAAGAGGTCCTACTGTGTCTATTGAGACAACCTCAAAACTACCTTTTGGGGTATCTGTTATAATAAACCTTTCTCTCGTATGCTTTGTTTGTTTGTTCAATTTACATTCTTTGCAGTTTGATATGTACGCCTTTATCATTTTACTCATTCCTTTCCATATATACCTTTGTTTAAGTTTCATAATTGTTTTTCGTATGCCCAAATGTCCTCCTAACGCTGAACTGTGGTGTTCCGCAATAAGTTTGTTCTGTACATTCCTATCGTTTATCCTTGTTGGTTCCCTGTATATCAAAATTACTAATTTCTCATTTTTGTTTCTTTTTAATTTGTTAAATATATCTTTAAATGTTTCTTTCTCTACCACTTTAAATATTTCTTCACTATCTCTTAACGCAACCTCCTTTATATTCGACGATAGCATTTTTGATGAAAGCTTCTCCAAAGACATCTTAATGTTCAGAGGATTATCACTACATCTTACTATCACTTCTATATCTTTAATTAAAATCTGTGGTTTCCGTAAACCTGGGTCTATCTCGAAATGAAGTCTCTTTACGTTTTTTACGTCAGATAGTGATGCACATTCCCAAATGAAAAGTTGATCAGGTTTTTCATTAGGTTTTACGCCACTGTCCTGATGTAAATTTCCGTTATTATTCATACTTCGAGTTATTGCTAAGATTTCTTTTGTATCTCTTTCTTTTTCCCTAGGCATCATTGCTCTTAATGCGTTGCTATCTAAAATTATCCTCGATAATGCATCCGCATTAGTATTCATTTTTCCTTTTTTGTATGAAATCTCAAAGTCATAATCACACAAATCTAACTTAATACGAGTCATCTGGGATGACGGATTCTTATGAGAAAATAAGGACACCAATGGTCTGTGATCTGTTATCACGTAAAATTTTCTGCCATAAAGGTATGGACGGAAAAAGTTTATGGCCCAATGTATGGCTAATAATTCCTTTTCTATAACTGGTTTATTCAAATCATGTTTCGAAAGTGTTTTACTGGCAAATGATATTGGTAAATCAGAGCCTATTTCTCCTTGCGACAAAACTGCTCCGAGTGCATAATTTGAGGCATCTGTTGTTAACACGAATGGTTTAGAAAAATTCGGTAACTGAAGGATTGGCGGGTTCATCAACTTGCTTTTTAGCTGTTCAAAGGATTCTTGACAACTTTTATCGAAAACGAAAGGTTTACCTTTCTTAAGTAAATTATTCAAATCTTTTGCTATATGTGCAAAGTTAGGTATAAAACGTCTATAATAGTTACAAAAGCCCACAAAACGTCTGACCTCGTCAACATTTTTCGGCACAGGGTAGTTTTTTATAACCTCATATTTCGTTGGATCTGTCCGCACTCCTTTGTTTGTTATTAGATGCCCAAGGTAAATTACTTCTGCTTGTAAAAAACAACATTTGCTGGGATTTATCTTCAAATTGTATTGCCTCAACTTTTTCAGGACTTTTGCTAAATTTTCGTTATGGTGTTGTAAACTACATCCAAAGACAATAATGTCATCTACATATAAAAACGCTTCTGCATTAAGACCACTCAATGCTATAGTCAACATTCGTTGAAAACTGTTCGACGATATTTTCAACCCGAATGGTAATCTCGTAAACTGAAAATGTCCGTTGCCTGTAGAAAATGCTGTCAACGGTCTCGAATCTTTTTCCAAACCAATTTGGTGGAAAGAACTTGTCATATCCAACGTAGAGAAATATTTCGCTCTACCTAATTTATCAAGAACATCTTCTATTCGTGTTAACGGGAATTTTTCGTTCACGATCTTTTCATTCAACTTTCTAAAATCAACTACAAGTCTCCATTTTTTTTCTCCACTAGATGATTTTTTTGGTACCACCAATAATGAAGAATTGTATGGGCTACAAGAAGGTTCAATAATGTTATCAGCTAAAAGTTTATCCACCTGCTTATTTATTTCATTTCTTTGTGCTTCTGGTAGTCTGTAAGGTTTGATATATACTGGTGCAGAATCTATTGTTTGTATTTTTTGCGTATAAAAATTATTATTGGTTAGTTCCTCTCCATCCAAATGAAAAACATCACTGTAATCTTTTATCATATCTACGACTGATTGTCTTGCCACAGGATCAATCGATTCCAAATGCAAACTGTTAAGTAACCTTTCTAACCTTTCATTGTTCACCGTGCTGCCATTAGAATAAGTGTATACAGTGTAATTTGCCAGACGTTCAACCTCAAAATCTACATCCTTTAACACCACATCTCTATCAGTTGTATTTAGTACTTTTACATGTGAAATGCCTGTAGATGGGATTATGCTGTTTCCTATATATACACCCTTGATCACCTCTTTATTCAAAACTATACTTTCCTCTTGTGGACGTATACTTGTTGGTACTATTACCTCCGAAAGAGCTGGTACCGAAATCTCTGTTTTATAAATAGGTTTGGGATTGATTGGTACTGATATTTCAGTGCTATTAACTACAAAATTTATTAAATACGTTTCAAAATCTATTTTACACAAATATTTTTCCAAAATATCTCGGCCTATTATCCCATCTGCAGGGATTTGAAAATTATTTTCAACAACATGAAATTTATATTTGATTTCTTCAGTACCAATCATTAAATGCAGCTCTGATGTCCCAATGCTATCCACCTTTTCACTTGTTATACCAGAAAGTGACGCTATGATTTTGGTATCAATGTTCTTTAAATTCCCTAATTTACAAATAGATATCTCTGCTCCAGTGTCTACCAAAAATTTAAGTTCTTCATCTACACTTTTGCATGTTATTGTTATCGTATTATCCGTACTTGCTGAAAGTTTGAACATTTTCGGGCGCTCTGCATAACAATTTTTGTTATACGGCCCTAGTAGTTTCCCTCATAATTAGTATTTCTTCTCTGTGAATTAACGCGTGGTGGTAAATTTCTATTCCTAGCACCATTATTATACGTGGTATTATCTCTTACTCTATTTCCCATATAGCTACTCGAATTGTTGTTCCTGTTGTTGGTACGAAAAGTATTATGATTTTGTGAAGTGTGGTGGTTGTTGGCGCTGTAACCTCTGTTGAAATCACGGTTTTGATTATAATAACCGTTGCCACGATTTTGTATGTTATGGTTTCTGTTTCTATTTGTTGCAAAATTATTACTAGACCTTTCCACTCTAAATACTGTACTATCATTTGTTTTCATATTTCTCTCTAGTGTCACACACTTTTCTACAGCCTCAATAAAAGTTTTTGGTGAACTAGCCTGTAAAACGTTGTGATATTCCACGTTGACCCCCTTTGTGAAAACATTTAAGGCCATATTTTCGCTCATTTTATAAATCGCGTCTTTTGTTTCTACTGTTGGGTTCTCTATTGATTTTATCTCAAAATCACTTAGTTGTTCAGTCAACATAGCAAGTTTCTCTCTATATTCTGAAATACTTAATCTGCCCTGTTTAGGTGTACCTAGCTCTGTTAACACTTGTTGTAATGTTCTAGGATTCGGAAAACCTTTTTCCAATTGACTTTTCAATTCTATATATGTTGTTGGTTTATTAGAGCGCCCCAAAATTCTGCGTACATGAGTCGAAAGCTTGAAATTGTAGACATACTTAATGAACATTCCTCTGTCCTCTGGTTTTAAAATATCATGTAGCAACTCTGTCTGTACTATAAAATCTTCCAACTCCTCATAAGTACCCTTAAAAATATGTAGGTTTTTACCTACTACAGATATGTCAAATTGCGCCATTTTAGAACTCAATAATTCTTCAACTTTCTTACCTACCTCCTTGACTTTTAAATTTGAAACTGTACTTACTAATTTTTCATACAATTCATGAAAATTGTTCAACTCTTCTATCGGAATTTTTTTTGATAATAAATCTATTTCCGCATTTACTGTTTTCAAATATTCTAGCTTATCGCCTATATAATTTTTTATATTTGTGTATAACTTCCTTAATTCTTCATAATATCTATTAAATTCATCCATATGTACTAATATTTACTAATTTCCTTATATATGCCGCCACTATACTAGACATATATGTTAATGTCACTGATACGAGTGTATTAAATACTACTTATTTTACAACACTGCATCGGAGAGCACTAAAATTGCATTTGTGTTTTCTATCAATTTTACTTTGTGCGGGATTTCAATTACATTAATTCAATTTCTCACTTATTTATAATATTATTTACATAGTATTATTTAAATGTGCCAAAGTGTTGTTTAACTCATAAAAAAAATAGAAAATTTTATTTAATTAAATTAATAAACATTTTACAAAAACATTTTAAAAAAATTTTATTTGTGGTAGTGGTGCAATTTTCGTTTTTCCAATTGGTCGATTTGCAGCCACAGTTCACTGGCTATTTCCCAATGTGGTGGTGGATCTGCGTTGACTGCTGCTTTCAACGCTGCCAGCTTCCGCCTTATCTTCACCAGCTTACCTCCACGCCTGTGTTTCGGCTTATCCACTTTTGGAACCGCGGTAAGTCGTTGATCTTTTCTCTTTTCCTGGCGTATTCTATATTCCTCCAAAGTTAAACGCTTCGGACCTGCCTCTTTATTTGCGCTATCCACGGGCACAAACTCCTCCACTGGTATATTTTTTTTTATATTATTTGGCAGGATCGCCATGTAATGGTTCGGTTTTCAATTTATTTCGAACATAAGTTTCACTGCCTATTTTTTATGCCGGCGCTTAAGAACGCCACGGGCAAGAATTTTGTAGAGGCAATTTAATATGCCTATTTAAAGTAGCAAGTTTATATGCTTTTTAAATAAAACTGCCGATTTGAAGGCAAGATATTGATTGATCTTTATTTGCAAAATTTGATCCTTTTATATGTAATTAACAGGATAATTCCAGATAAGTGTTTTATTAATTACAATAACTAATATTGATAAATGTTTAGATACATGTTTGTATTTAGCATAATAACTTTCTTAAAAATAAAGTAAAAATTGTTGGTGGCAATTAAAAAGAAATTCCTAAGTTTACACTCGAGAAAAAATGTTCGTAAAAAGTGTGAACATTGAACATACTTATGTGTATGCTTATGTTTATTATTTTATAATACTCTACAATCTGTAATGAAATGAGTTCGAGTTGTTGATAACAGATATATGCCAGCCGCTATCAAAGTGATCCGAAACGAACTCAATACAAAATTTCAATGTTTTCCATGTACTGTTTTCTTCTTTGTACTTGGATTTGAACTGTCAAAAAGCAGTGCTTCTGGTGATGGTTACTAAGCACTGGAATTTTTGTTTATGTCTCTGTACTAGTGAACACATTTAGATTTTATTTTATTTTATCTTAAATAATACGCAACTTATAAATCATTTAAACAAACGTTTGTAATTTCACAATTAAGGTTCCAAGACATTGTCTTGCATTGCTTTAGAATTTCCAGCAGTTCATATTTTTATTCAACAGATTTGTATGTACTTACATATAATATATAACATATTATGTTCTTTAAATTTATTGTGATAGCAACCTTCAAGTGGTTATATTGTGGCTAAAAAAGCAGAAAACCGTCTCAAATTACTCCCAGCAATTATCACAGCATTAAGGTGTTGTTTGGAATTACACATTAAATGCAGTGGATTAAGGTGGGCCAGAATATTTATCCGGCACTATTTGAAGAAATACTTTGAAAATAATGAATCAACTTTACCCCTAAATTAATATGTACAGTGCAGTTGAGAATTATCCGGCAGCTTAGCTGATTTTGTGTTACCGTTGTGTATGTTGGAGAAAGTATGTTAAAATTGGGCCCACTGAATGAACCATTTGAGGCGTAGCCGCAAACAACATTTACAGAAAATCATCTTTAAACATATATTTATATAGATCGTTTTTTGACCCCAATAAACAATTCACACACTTCTCTAAATTTTATTTGTGTTTTTGTTTTAAATCAGATTCGAATGCTGTTCCAATATCACCCAGCATTAGTACAAAATAAAAGAAATTATTATGTAAAGCAAACTGTTTATAAGTAAATATATATATATATATATATATATATATATATATATATATATATATATATATATATTTGTATATATATAACATGCTTTTGTAAACTAAATGAAAATTTCAACCTAAAATTCATAATTTTCCATAGTCTATGCCAAACACTTCGACTTCTATCTGCTAATAATAATGTTTTGAGTAAGTGGTTTGCTATAACAAACTTTTCTTTAATATTTATTTGTTGTGTTGCAGTAATTAGACTTATTAAGACCTACACAGAATGCAAGTTTTCTTGTCACTACTAAATCGAAAAAAAATGTTGTTCAGTTAAATTTCTGCAATTTCTTGCATACATACGATGAAGCCATGACATAGTTATTCGAGCACATGTGGTAAAAAGGAAATGAGAAGAAAGTTTCATTCGTCGATAAACAAAATAGCACTGTTCTAAAGTCCTAAAAAGAGCTAAAACTACAACAAGGACAAGGGAGAATACTTGCTTATGAGTGTGAGTGTGTGTATGTGTGTGTGTGTGTGGGTGTAGGGACTAGCAGTAGTTACTATCGCAATATATTCATACGAAAATAGAAAAATAACATATAGTAATCAGTGGCAAGATATAAGAGAAGTTTTATATCGAAAACATCAGATGAGATTTCTTTGCCAGAACTACTCGTACAAGCAGCTGTGGCGAAGTTCCAGCAAAATATGCTGGAAAAATGCTAATTAAAATTAAAAGTTTTGTGTCCCTAAATTAGGAAAATGCATTTCGTTCTGGTTTGTTATGCACATAGGAAACGGATTGTTTGACTTCAGTATTGAAAGAGTGAACATGTTTCAGTATTAACTTAATATTTTTTGTGTACAAATTATTTGGTAAATTGGCTGTAAACTTAAATAAAAGTTGTCGGAGCTAACTTTTTAGAATTCAAGACGGATTTCACAGCACTTAAAATGTTTTTTCGTAGAACGTCAGGTAGCACGATAAGCTGTCACCATATGATGCCTTCGCTATTTACTTAAATTTTAAATTCTCAAAACGTTCATATAAAATAGTTGATTGAAAAATGTTCGATTAATTTAAAACCCCTTAAACCGGCTCATTGTGACAAACTCTAGTGCTTACGTAAAATTTTAACATTTTTTATGTGTTTAATTGTAATTATTATATTTAATTAATTATTTGTTTTATCTCATACACTACCGGTCTGATTGGAGCTAACAATAATTAAATATTTCGTTAACAGTTTAGTAAAAGCCTATTATCGATTACACACTTCGCCGATGTACGTCTGCCTGTACGTGAAGTTGGGTTTCCGAAGCCACAGAAAAGCTAGATAATGCATTGCTAGATGCAAGTAGTCCCAAATAAATTGGTATTTAAAATTAGATGAATATAAAATATGACTCCAGAGCTGGAAAATTCATATATACCTTCGATATTTAAAGGTAATTGGCTAAATAATTTTTTTTATAATTAAAATTATTTTTTGCTTCAGAAAGAATTAAATTAGTATTAAAAATCAAATAGAATCAAGAAGGCTATTAGAGGGTTGGACAATTGTAACTTTTTCTGGTACGTAAAAGGAACCAATCATCAATTTTGAATTTTTTTTTTTTTGGAAATTTGGGAAAATAATCAGCACGAAAAGAATTAAAAATTTTTGCGTAAAAGAACAAATACCCAAATATATAAAATTAAAATTGATTTTTGTTGTTGGTAATGATATATATTTTACAGGGTCCGCCAAATAACGTTTTGTTTTTATATGCTATAAAAAAACTACTGAATATTTTCTCAAATATCTTTTTTTATTTGAAAGTACAATCCTTTCGGTTAATAATGGAAAATAATTTCATTCAAATGGCCTCGGCTGGCCATGCAGTAGCCTACACGATCGGTACAATTTTTAAGCACATTGTCGATTGTGTGCAGCTGTATTTCACCAATGGCTCCACGAATATTTGTCCTTTAAAGCGTCAATTGTCTCTATCTTGTCGGTGTAACACTTATCTTTGACGGCACCCCACAAATAATAGTCCAACGGTGTCAAATCGCAGCTCCGAGGTGGCCAAACGACATCAGCTCTGCGGCTGATAATGCGATTTTCAAAAACAGGGCGCAAAACGTCGAGTGTAGCTTTGGCTGTGTAGCACATAGCGCCGTCCTGTTGAAACCAAATGTTGCCAATATCCTCCTCTTAAATTTTTGTGAATTTCGTTCAACATGGCCCGATAACGATCTCGCCATTGACAGTAACGGCCACTTGCTCATTTTCGAAGAAGAATGGCCCAATTATGCCTCTGGACCAAAATCCGCACCAAACAGTGACTCGATTTGTGTGCGTTGGCTTTTCAATGTATGCGTGCAGGTTTTCTGTGCCCCAAATGCGACAATTTTGCTTGTTTACATACCCGCCAAGATCAAAATGAGCTTCATCTGAAAAGATGATATTTTGGCAAAATGGGCATCTTCTGTAAGTCGATCGCAGGCCCACATTTCCCAGCGTTGTTCAAGCGTATACACAGCCATATTCGTTCAGCGGAAGGATAAAACTAACTATCTGTCAAATCAGACATGAGCTAAGTGTTACCATTCACGAAATAAGCACTAGTTGAAAAAAAATGTTAGATGGCGGACCCTTTAGAAAGAACTAAAATTTTTATGAAAACCTGGGTGGGAATGCACGTATGTAGGGTAGATAAGATTCGGCACTTGTTCTTGTTTCATGTTGGTAATATAGTCGCTACATATGTTCACAATTTCAGCTATTTATCATGTTTAGCTTGTATATGAGATAAAATATAGAAGCAACTTGCGTGTTCGTGTAAAATTTTTATCAAAGAATTCGCTTAGCTCATCACATGCAACAATTCCGCAATTTTGTACACAACTACCATAAGGGAATGGGATTCTACTCCAATTTTTTATATCATAATGAGAGCTTTCAGACGTAACCACTGATTTAGATATCCTGAAGTTTTCTCCGTTGCTTGTGACAAAGCATTTTACAATAACAGATCTGATATCTCTAAGGCATGTTATTCCTCTGGAGTATTATATTTTTCGATTATATTCAAAACGACTTTATGCTTATTTGAATGAATGAAATGCAATTTTCGGAACACCACTTTAATGAGACTGAAGTCTGAATTTGCTATTTATCTGTATACTGCTGTTTCACTAGATGAAATAAAATCCTCTTATATATTAAAAAAAAAACATTGCACGAAATGTTCATAGTGTTCTCTTGGTGTCACAAATAAAATGCTTTTGTAGAACCTTAATGCATATCTAAGCAGTCGAGTATTAAGGATCTTAAGAATCGTCAAACCATCACGAAAAAATTGCATTTTCGGCATCATCACCTCCGATTCCATGAAATTCAACACAATTGCTATACACTATAAGAGTATAATTAAACAAAAAAAATTTGGCCCCAGATCCATTCGGGTTCCGAAATATGACGTCATAAAAGTTGTAAAAAATTTTGAAAAATCACAAAACTCTCCTTACAAAGAGCAATAGATCTTTTCAACTATGCAAGATAATTTAGTTTTCTTGATATCGTTGTAAAGGTGAAAGTGCACTCTTCAAAATGATACGCATATTGCGTGTTTTTAAGAAAAGGTCAAAGGTTATTTTTTGGAGTCTTGGGTTCAAAGGTCTATATCTGAAAAAGTATATATTTTTAAATTCTTAAAAAAATGTATGTCAAATATTAGACCCTCTTCTATATTTCTAGAAAATTTAAAGGTGGAGACTCGATTGGTGTCAGAGTTAGAGACCAGAACGTGATCCTAAGTATGTTTTTTGTTCGTACTCAATTGGCTGTTTGTTCTGTACAAGCTGAAGTATGGGCATTAATAATATAAGCAAGGTGATTTCGAATAATATAAGCAAGGTGATTTCGAATAATTTTTTTTTCTTTTTGTCGAAATTAGGGTATCCAAAATACATTTTTCATTATATCTTCTACATTTATAGTCAGATCTCAAAGAGTGATAAATCGATGTTTTTGTCTTGAGGAGGCCAATGTTTTGTTTTAATAGTCATTGGCCTCAAATATACCGTTATTGTATTTACCCACCAGATTTCAGTTCTTACCACCTTAATGTGCCACCCTAATACCAGGAAATTAAAGGTCGCAAAAAATCATTGCACTTTTGTAAAGGAAGTTTTTCAATAATTCCAAAAGAACTATTAAAAAATAGATATATATATTTTTCCGAACGTAGGGGCAGCATTTTTACATTTTTTGTCATATCGTCGATATTTATAGTCGGATCTTAAAGTGTGATATATCGCTGTTTTTCTCTCGCCTTTTTTTCTTCAATAATCATTGTACTTACTTACCCATCATATCCCAAATAGAACTTACCCATATTATCCTAACTTATACAAAAAGGATTAAAAAAATTAAATTAAAATCAAAAAATTTTAATCAATCGTATTTTGAAATGATCCAAGTTGGCTATATTTTTGATGGCTCTTGAGCTTAGAAAAAATGTGGCCAATGCGTTGCTCATCGGTAACAGCCATGGCAGATTTATGTACTATATGAACAAAACGCTCGGTCAGTGATGACAGAAGAAAATTTTGAAAATCCCTACGTTTCTCAAAAAAATTCCCTTTTTATCCCTACGCCTAATTTTTTCCCCCTACATTTTTCTCTACGCTAAAATTCAATGATTTTTATAAAAACAATAATTTTTTGAACGAAAGTAAATTTTATTTACATTTTGAAAAGTTTGACCATTAATTCGTTCAGGTACAAATGTAAAAAAATAACGAAAACATATGTTTTTTTAATTTCATTGAAAACATACAACTAAAAAATGGTTACATAACAAAAAAATCTCAAAAATATAGTACATAGTGTATAAACTATAAGTAAAAAGTTGTTAATTTTTAAGTAAAATAAGTAAAAAGTTTATAATAGTAATTAAAATTGTTATTTATAAAGATATTTAGAGTTCATTCTTTTAAAATGACTCGTTGTACACTTAAAAGTTATGCAATTCATTGTATTAGCTTGTAAATGAGATCTAATGATACAAATTGAATTTAAAACGTCGTGGCTTAACTTGTTCCTTTTTTTTGTTCGGACATCTGTCACATTGGAAAATATTCTTTCAGCATCCGCATTAGCATGTGGTAAAGCTAATACAAATTTTAGCAATTTTTTAAAGTTTGAAAATATTAAATAATCATTAAAGTTTTTGGATTTACATATATACGACCAAAATTTCTCCACGTCTAATTTAGATAAACACTGCTTTTCATGCTCGGAGAAATTGTATTCCATTGTTAACCACTCTTGTGTTAGATTGTTAATATCAATATTAAATTTTTGGCACACTAATTTAAATTGAAATACATTTTGATTTATGTCACCAATGGCTACTTCCGGGCTCAAAAATTCCATTTCTTTAAAAATAGTATCATTCTTTAAAGGCAGTCTTCTTTGGGTTTCCTCTAGAGCAGTTATGTAAAATTGAAGACAATCAGATTTTATTTGGTAAGCACTTTGCTGTGGAAAGCTTTTTAATAATTCTTCGCATTCACTGCCAACGTAAATTTCTTCGATTTGCAAGGAAACATGTGGCGATCTTACAAGACAATAAAATTTTAGCTCGGATTTTTTAATAAAATTTTGGCCAAGCTTAATTTAATTTAATTTTCAATGACTCAGAATGTAGTGCATGAACTAACGGCTTTTTAGATTGGAAAAGTGCATTTAACGAATTAAAATAGTTTAAAACATATGTAAAAAAAGCAAATATGCCTTGTTGCATTCGTTTGTCAATTCATTTAATATCAAATCGGCTGATTTTAATTTGTCTTGAGTTGATGCGTATTTGAAATATTCTAACAAAACATGCCAGTTTTCCAAAACTCTTTCCACACACTTTTGGTGGGATAGCCATCTGGTGGCCGATGTTCGTAGTATTTTTCTTTATTCCGCACTCAGAATTTCCTGAAATTCTTCCAATTGACAACATCTTTTGGAACTTCCCGAAATATAAGTTCCGATTTGCCTTATCAAATCCTCGGGTGCCCTTGGCAACATTAAACATGCTTTGTTTGCAATGATGGCTGCTGAGTAGCATATGCATTTAATTGTAATAACATCTGGATTGTCAGCTAAAAGTCTTGATGCAAAAGAATTATACTGACCTACCATTACGCTGGTACCATCGCAGCAAAGACCAATAATATTTTTGTATGGTATTCCATAGCCTAATATGCTTGTTTTGAAGATGTTATATAATGATTCGGCATTGCAATCTGATCCCAAGTGTAGTAGATCCAAAAGCTGAACTAAAGTTCTTTCTTGATTCTCGTCAAAATATCTTACAAGAACACACATTGTTTTTTGTGAGGCAACATCAGTGCTTTCGTCAACCAGTACCGAAAACATATTACTTTGCAGATTTTTAATCAACTTTTTCTTTTCTTCATTGGCCAAAACATTTCGAATAATTTGTGTACATTTTGTTCTACCTAACTGGCAATTTTTTATTATTTCAGAATCTGGAACAATGTCCTTCAAAAGCGGTATTAAATGCTCAAAAATTTGTATCGCTACATTATGTTCAGCAAAAAACAAGCAAATCCGTATTTCAAAATTGGCAACATCATTGTTTTTGTTGACGACTTCTTTGTTAAGAAAATAATCCATTTTTTTGTAGAATTTATAGCTAAAACTAGCTTTTTATGCGTCTTGGTTGCAGCATGTTTTATAAGATCTGATTTTCCACAGTTCAGAACTTTGTCACATGCCTTACATTTGCATTTAAAATCGTCATTTGTAATAGGTTCCAACCAACCCTTAAAGTTAACATCTTTAATCCAACATGGACAAAATCGTTGCTTTCGATATTTGCTTTTATTTGTAGAATTTATTTCCTCAATAGAAGTATCAGAAGATGACATTTTTCTGCAATTAAAATTTTATTAGATAAAATTACAATAAAATGTTAATGTTTTGTTTATTTACAATGATGAAATGTAAATGTATTATATTATTTTTATATTTGTTATATATTGAATAAGACTACCTGTCCACAATCACTGAAAAACTTCTTATAAATTTTAAAATTTTTAATTTGGCAGGTTACTGAAAAGCTGTACGCGCACATGAAAAGAAAATGCAATCTGTAACAAAGCAAACAAAAAACAATAGAGTAATGCCACCTTTTCATTTAGCTGGTATTACCACACTTTAAATTGTTTTGATGATTACCCGATTGGTAGGGTTTCTCATTCAAAATATTTGGGAATGTTGAACATATTGAAATTTAACTATTTTTATTTACTTCTTTCAAAAAATTTGTGTAAAAATTTGAAAAATTCCCTACATTTCGCCTAAAATTAAAAATCTGTCCTTTTTTCCCTACGCTTCAAAATTTTCAAAAAAATCCCTACAAAAAGGGAAAATTCCCTACATCTGACATCACTGCGCTCGGTGTTTTGACAATGGCATAGATAAGCTGTGAAAATAATTAAGTGCAGCAAATAAAGTCATCAAATAAATTTATTTTGTTTATGTTAACCTGGTATTTCTACTATTTCATTTGAAAATTGTAATGATTCCAGCTGGTCTTGCATATAGAACTACAAGCATTGGCGGCGCAGTCAATTCAAATTTGGTCCAATTGATCATATTGAAATATGAGTCACTCTCGAAGTTTATGAAATTATGATCTTGTGGACCGAACATTTGATGAATGCTTCAGTTGCTTTACTTCGAGCTAATAAAATCTTAGCATAGCCATCTGAACGTACCAGCGGATCTTGGTCTGTTATCATCGATAACAAAACATTCTCGAGGTGGAAAAAGTACGCGATATTTTCTAAGGACGGACAAAGGACCTGTTGTACGTCGTCTGGCAATTGACGAATCAAGAAGCTGTAGATATCGAAGATATGATAAAAATGCTACCCCTACGTTCGGCAAAATATCTATATATATATATATATATATATATATATGTACATATATATATATATATATATATATATATATATACATATATATATATATATATATATATATATATATATATATATTAGAATGATTGAGCTCGAGGTCGTTTTTGTAAAAATCGTTATAATTTTTCTATTTTATTCGATATTTCGTCAACAATTTGTTGACATCATCAGGAATTAGGAATCGAGCTCAATCATTCTAAAATACATATATAAGAAAAGGTCAATAAAAGCAAACAACAATTATATATATATATATATATATATATATATATATATATGTATATATATATATATATATATATATATATATATATATATATATATATATATACATATATACATATATATATCCCTTCATAAAAAAGTGAAAGGGTATATATAGGTTTGTCATTCCGTGTGTAATTTCTTCGAAATTCACATGGGACCCCATAAAGTATTAATATTCTGGATCCTTATGAATAGCGATGACGATTGAGCGATGTCCGTCTGTCCCTCTGTCCGTCTGTCCATCTGTCTGTACGTGAAATCTGGTTTCCCAAGCCCCCAGAAGAGCTACTGATTTCGTTCTTGGACCGTTGGATTGAAAATGAACTTAAAAAGAGTGGTATTCAAATTCAGAAAGATCCGAAGTACGGTTCCAGAGCTGGGAAGATTACACCTATTTCTCGAAGCAAAATTTATACCAAAAATCAATTATTTTTTTAATGTTTGTAAATTAAACTTATTTCGTGCTTTGGGAAGCCTCGATGATCTATTAGGTTAGGTTAGGTTAGGTTAAAAGGGCTGCCCGCAGTAAGCGAGAAAAACACTCGGAGGCCATCGAAAGGCCCATTGTGATGCCCAGAGGACTATACCCTACACACTCTTCTCAAGACGAAGTGGTGGTTCCTGAGAACCATCCAGAACTTCTCACAAAGCCCGCCAGGGCAGCCAGCGGTGCATCCCTGAGGCAGTCAAGATCCCGCAGGAAACGAGAGCCTAGATGTTTAAGCCTACGCTCCTGCAGGGCCGGACAGTCACAAAGGAAATGCTGTACTGACTCCTCCTCCTCCTCATCGAAGCAGCTCCTGCAGCGGCCATCATGGGGAAAGCCCAAACGCTCCGACATGTGCCCAATTGCACAGTGCCCCGTCAAGACCCCTACCAGGAGTGCCAACGGCTGTTTCCCAAAAAACAGAAGTTGCTTAGTCCTAGCTCTGCTAAGCGAGGGCCATAGAGTTTTGGAGACCCTACAGGTAGTAATACTTGACCACCTGTTTGTCACCTCCCTCCTTGCCCACCTCTGAAATCTGCCCAGCAGCTCAACTGAGGGAATGTCAATGTCCCTACGCGATACTGCTTCATCCAAGGCCGAACCCGCTCTCGCGCATTCCTCCGCCATCTCATTCCCCTGAATGCCTTCATGCCCTGGAACCCAAACCACATTGACATCATGCCCCCTAAGTCTGGCCAGAGATTGAATGCATGCCAGTACACATCTCGACTTTATCATCTCCGAACCCAGGGCTCTAATTGCTGCCAGACTATCTACACAGATGTCAATAGTTCTTGCCCCCAAATTGAGCCCATCAACCCTTAATGCTGCCTCGGTAATGGCATAAATCTCTGCTTGGAAAACTGTCGAGGTATCGGGTAGCCTGAGCGATACCGAAAGGCCGAGACCCTCGGAAAATACCCCCGAACCAGTGCCAGTGTCCATCTTCGAGCCGTCCGTAAAAACCAAAGTTGCATTACTACGAGTCGCGGAGTTTTCCATCCAGTCCTTCCTCTCCGGGAATGCGACTGAGAAGGATTTGTCGAAGCACATGACCGGAGTCATATAATCAGTCCGTCCCCCCAGGACCTGCCCTCCTACCTTTTGTAGGATAATGCCATGTCCCGTACGGTCATGCCTGAAACTGCCCGACTCCATGAGCCTGAGGGCAGATCTGGCAGATATGTACTTGATGTATATCTCAAGGGGAGCCAAATCAAGCATTGTCTCTAGACTGGCCTGAGGGGCCGATCTCATTGCGCCAGTCACAGCAAGACATGCTAGCCTCTGTACCTTTCCCAGTATAGAGAGATATGTACTCTTGTCCACAGCCCTCCACCAAACAAGTGATCCATAAGTAAGAATGGGTCTGATCACCGCCGTATACATCCAGTGAAGGATGTACGGTTTCAACCCCCATCTCCTCCCTGAAACTCTCTTGCATGCGTAAAACGCACATAGAGCCCTCCTCGTTCTATCCTCCACATTTCGTCTCCACGATAGTTTAGAGTCTAGAATAATGCCGAGGTACTTCGCTTCCCTCGAGAGTCCCAAGGTCATGCCACCAAGGCATGGTGGCCTAAAAGCCGGGATCTTATATCTCTTGGTAAAAAGTACCACTACAGTCTTCGAAGGGTTTATGCCTAGACCGTTCCCCTTGGCCCTGTCCAGTAGTTCGTTCAGTGCCGATTCCATGAGTTCACTTATCGTAGGCAGATATTTACCCCTTATAAGGAGCACAAAGTCATCAGCATATGCAACTACCTTGGTGCCACCTGCGTTCAACCTGAAAAGGATGCTGTTCAGGACAAGGTTCCATAGGAGCGGAGACAGAACTCCCCCCTGCGGAGTGCCCCTTGTTACAGCCTTCCTCCTCGTACTCATGCCCAAACTGGATACTATGGATCTGCTCCTAAGCATGTTTCCTGCCCAGTCCGTAATTAACTGGTCCGCACCGATCTCTCTGAGCGCCCCAGTTATCGAGGATATGTTCAGATTGTTAAAAGCGCCCTCTATGTCTAGGAAGGATGCCATAACAAACTCCTTCTTGTCAAGGGAGTCTTCTATAGTGCCGACAACATCATGCAGCGCCGTCTCCACCGACCTACCCTTCTGGTAGGCATGCTGTGCACCGCAGAAATTCTCTGGCGAGAGAAGTTCCCTGACATACAAATCAACCAGTCTCTCCAGTGTTTTCAATAGAAAAGATGACAGACTGATTGGTCTGTAATCTTTAGCGGTACTGTGGTTTATCCTCCCCGCTTTTGGAATGAATACCACAGTAACCTCCCTCCACTCCATAGGAATGTACCCGTAAATGAGACTTCCCCTAAAGATGATTAGTAGCCATGGTAAAATCGCCTCCATGGCATGCTGCATCAGCGCTGGGAAAATACCATCTGGCCCCGCTGACTTAAAGGGCTTAAAAGATGTCTCTGCCCATCTTACCCTGGCTGACTGTACAATGGAGTCCACCAAATCACTCCCTAGGATAGCTGTTTGCACGGGGACGACAGTACCACGTACGTCCGCCCCGTCCTCGCAATCCGGAAAGTGAGTTTCCATTAGTAGCTCCAGGGTATCCTCGCTGCTTTCAGTAAAAGTCCCGTCAGGCCTCATAAGGGATCCCGGCGTGCCAGGCTCCTTAGAGAGTAGTTTTCTTAGGCGGGAAGCCTCAGATGTGCCCTCCAAGTCACCACAGAAACGCTTCCACGATTCCCTCTTTGCCTTCCTGGCTTCGCTCTTGAAGACGTTGAAACTCCTACGATAGTTATCCCAGTCTATGGGATTTCTATCGCGCTTCGCCTTATTAAAAAGTCTCCGGCAGTCTGTCCTGAGCTGCTTGAGTCTCGGATTCCACCACTTCTGATGGACTTTCGTTGACGGTTGCCGCTCCCGACAAGATGCGTGATAGGCGTCCCTCAGTGTCCTTGACAAAAGGACTGAAGAGTCCTCCAGCTCCTGAATGCTGCCCACCTGCTCCGCTACTGGAGGTGGTAGGGCCTCCACGAGCTTTCTGAACCTTCCCCAATCCGTTTGCCTAGGGTTCCTGTAAGGCTTGCCCCCACTCGGAATGAGATCGATCGTAAAAGTGATTCTGTTATGATCAGAGAATGAGCACTCAAGGCTCACCCTCCAGTCAGATATTCTAATGGAGTCCCTATTACTAACCATAGTTAAATCAATGACCTGTTGCCTGATCCTCGGTCACCATCGGGAGATCCTTGCGTTCAAGCGCAGCTACCGTTAGATTGCCAGAGCTGTAATGGGATAAAAGAAAAATATTGATGTTTTTCTTAATCAGAATACAGCTTCTAATCTTACCTTCCGTGGTAGGAGAGAGTAGAGTAAACAAACGTGACCGAAGGCCCCGAACCTTATTTGCAACTAACCAAGGCTCTTGGATCAAGGCCACGGATATGCACTCCCTCTCCATAAAGCGTAACAGCTCGTCCGATGCTGCCTCGGAGTGATGCAAGTTAATTTGCACCACCTTTATGCCGCTCGGAGTCGCCATTTTGTGAGTCCTTCTTTGTAGGCAAAATCAGTCTAAGCTGATTTAGCCCATATTTGATAACGCCCTTTTTGGGGCGCAGGAGATGGAGGGATTCTGAATCAATTTTGATCCAGAGATCTTTGCCATCCCCCTTGTCCCTGGCACGTCCACGTTCAATCGTCCAGTTCTCAGTACCAAGGTCTTTATTCTGGCGCTTAATGAGTGTAAGTGTGGCCTCATCCTCCAGAATAGGAGGAGGAATCCACACGCGCACCGTCACCTGAAAAGGAACTTGGTCCAAGGGCACGATTTCAATTTTGGCTCCTGGCCAAAGCTCGCCAGCTTCTTGGATGCTGTTTTTGAGAAAACCGAGAGCCTTCTCATTACCGCAACCAATTATTTTGACGCCTCTGGACCACTTTGCCCCATCGAACGCAGTGAACGAGTCATCGTCACAAGTGGCGAGCGCGTCCACTAGTCTGCGCAGAATTCGTTCTTCCAGAAGCAGCCATTGATCATTTGTCATTTTGCCCCCCGACTGACTGCGATCAATAATGGCTACCTGTAGCTCAGGTGCTGATGTCAAGCTAGTTGATGGTTTCAACCGCTTGCCCTCAGGCATCTGCGTCTCACCCGACCTTTGCCGTTTGCCACTAGAACCACCTGCAGGGTCCCCTTTGCCAGCCCCGGGACCTCGTTTAGAGGAGATTGGAGCTTGCCTTGAGGACTCTTTGCCGGCGGTTTTCGCTTTACCGCGTAGGTCATCACCTCTCTTTGACTTGGACGATACCCCTTTCGATGTAGAAGGGCCATCGTCCAATTTCTCCGAGCCGGTGATCGTGCTCGGTCCAGGTTCGTGCTGTAGCTCAGGTGCTGATGTCAAGCTAGTTGATGGTTTCAACCGCTTGCCCTCAGGCATCTGCGTCTCACCCGACCTTTGCCGTTTGCCACTAGAACCACCTGCAGGGTCCCCTTTGCCAGCCCCGGGACCTCGTTTAGAGGAGATTGGAGCTTGCCTTGAGGACTCTTTGCCGGCGGTTTTCGCTTTACCGCGTAGGTCATCACCTCTCTTTGACTTGGACGATACCCCTTTCGATGTAGAAGGGCCATCGTCCAATTTCTCCGAGCCGGTGATCGTGCTCGGTCCAGGTTTAGTTGAGGGCCCGGCTGATGCCGAGATCGCTTTCCTACCCTGGTTTCTGGCCACGTTCGTCCCCGTCTCTGGCCTTGCCTCCATGACAGAAGTATTCCGAAACTCCTCATACTTCCGAACATGGTAGGCATGCTTGCGCCGCAAAGCCTTCTCCCGGGGAGTCAAGGAAGTTGGATCTCGGGATTCCAACGACCTTAAGAACCGGAGAGAACGCTTGTAGCCTGCCAGCTTTTTGCGTTCGTCCGGTCTTCTCTCTGCTCCTTCCATCACCTGTGCCTCTGATACCTTCCTGTCCGCCCCCGCCGATTGTCCGTCCTTGGTATCAGAAGAGACCATGGTGATGTCATCCTCGTCCGTCTCGTAGATGTTAAGTCCGTCCAGTCCTGGAAATATGTCTAAGTCATCGTCACTAACTGTCCTGTCTTGTCTTTTCAGAAACCTGTCCCCTACTAAGTCTGTCCCCCCTTGGCCCTTAGCCTTGTCCGCCCCCCTTCTATAGGTCCCTGAAAAATACTCCCCATTTGGGTCTGTTGCCCGTCGTCCCCTGTCGTACTGTCCGAGTTTGATGTTTTTGTTTCTGTTTCTTCGCTTATTGTTCCCACGAGTGTAGGGGAGAAAATGTCCACCTTGTCATAGCCCGCAGTGACAAGGTAAGGACTTAATTACTTGCTGAGGCGCCCAGGTATCAGCAAGGCTCCGTAAGAATACAGTCGGTTACCCCTGACTGCAAACCAGCCGACAGGCACGGGTCGCATAACACCTCGGCTTAGGGGGGATAACTATTTTCCATGCAAGCCTTTAGAGCACTTGCCACCAAAAACAGGCAGAAACCCTAAAAAGGTCATCTTACTCCCGGTTCTGTCTGAATCAAAGACACTTGCCACAGCCAGCACTGAGCCACCACTTCGCGCCAAGATTGTTATCCACGTGATGGAAGATGATCTATTAAAACAAAAAAAAATTAAAATTTTTTTTCCAGGGATGGGAAATTAAAATTTTTTTCGGCCCATTACGTATTTTGTAGTACATGTAGTAGGGGGGTTGGGGCCAGAAATCGGCAGTCATAAAACTCTAAAGATAAATGCTTGGGATGATTATATACAAAATTTAAAAAAAAAATTTTTTTTTGGTAGGGTCATTTAGGGGGCGAAGAGGAAGGAAGGGGTAGGGCAGAGTAGTACCAGGTTTCGTCTCAGCTTCGTCATTAAAGCTTAAAAGTGTTATTTTTAAGGAATGTAGGCTTAAGTAAATCAATTTGTTAAATTTTTATGCTATTTTTGCCTATAATAACGCCCACTTAAGTGGGCGGGGTCAAAAAATATTTGTATTTTATTTAATGGCTCCAAGTTTAAGGCGTTGGACCGTATTTGACATAAAAATATATCATTTGCTTAACAAAATAACCAAAAAACTTTAAAAATTATGTTGTTTTTTCTGGGTTGGTTTAGTTCTTCTTAGGGGAACTTTTTTCCCTCTTGCCCGATTTAGCCCATCTTCAAACTTAACCTGCTCTAAGTTTTAAAATATATTTATGCTAAATTTCAAGAGTCTAGCTCTTTTCGTTTGGACTGTATCGTGATTTCCACAGACGGACGGACGGACGGACATGCTCAGTTCATCTTAGATTTCATCACTGATCAAGAATATATATACTTTATGGGGTCTGAGATGGATATTTCGATGCGTTACAAACGGAATGACAAAGTGAATATACCCTCCAAATTCTTTTTTGGATGGTATAAAAATTTAAATTCAAATTTTGCTTCGAGGGGTGGGAAATTGAAATTTATACATGAAAGTAATCAAACAGGCAACTGATGTTGTTGTTTTTTGTTTTTTGCTAACTAAAACTCTCTTATAATTTAGGAAGAACAAAATTGGTATCAAAAATTAAAAATTAAATTTCGAATCCACGGATGGACAAGTGCAATATTTTATGGTACATGAAAGTTACCAAAATGGTAAAAAATTTGCAATTTTTCGTAAATAAAACTGTTTTATACCTCAAGAAGCGTTGCACTGATAAAAAACAAAAAAAAATAAATTATCGTTTCCAGGGTTGGAAAAATTAAATTTTTTTTGGTACATGCAATATTTTGTAGTACATGTAATAACCAAAATGGTTGCAAAATTCGAGTTTTTCTTAAACAAAACTACTTTGTACCTCATGAAGATTTGCATTGATAAAGAAAATTTAAAAAAATTTAAATTTCGCTTCCAGGGTTGGGAAATTGAATTTTTTTTATACATAAAAGTAACCAAAAAGGCAATTGACGTTGTTTTTTTACTAATTAAAACTATATATATAACGTATATTGTAGTGTGCATATGACTATGACTAATTCCCACCAGATATTTTTAAGTATCTAGTGTGTGTGGTCTGATTACAAGTGTATCACTAGTTTTTTTGCTTGTTTGTTTTATTGCATACAGTTTAAGTAGATCGGTGTCATCGTTACCTGATATCATACAAGTACTTGACATCGATACGAAAATAGAACACAAAAATTATTGAATGCATGTGATTGACTTAGTAGAATGTAAGAATGTAAATTGTATAAATATAAGAGAAATCAAATAAAGAGGGGAGAATGAATTTTATAGTGAAGCTAGCCAGATGGTTGAGCAAAAAATTAAAAAGTCTTTTAAATAAAAATCAAAAATAAGTTATATATATAAATAACCCACCACATGGCGATCCTGCCAGATCAGAAGATTCCAGGAGCAGCACAAATACATTTTTCGGCAAATAGCAATAAGAATCACTCAAAGAAGGAAGCCAATGAACACAGCCAAAGATCAACCAAAGTCATGAACTCAAACAGCAATTAGAAGAAAAGTTACTAGAGGAAACATCAACACCCAACAGCAAAAAAAAAACACAAAAAATAGGGGAGTCATCAACAAATAAAATCCAAGGTAAAAAAAAAAAAAAAAAAAATTTTTTTTTTTATAAGTGTGTTAGTAAATACAAGAATATGGGAAAGGATAATCCAAAAATGAAGAAATTATAATCTCAAATAATAACAACGGATCAAACAATATCGGTATAAGTCAAACATCGTTATTATATATGATAATAATTTTACAATTACTCATAATTTTATTTAAGTTACATAAGATGTATAGGAAGTTGATACAGAACAGAGTAAAACAGAGAATTTTACTAACTTCAAATAGTAGAGTTTAAAAAAAAAAATTGCAAACTTATGTTAAATAATTAATACAATGAAAATAAAAACAAGATCATAAGAAAATTGTATTAAACTAAATTATTGTAACCTATGGAAGATATATATAACTGCATAGACTCAATAATATCAAACGCTAAGAAATCCTTAGCAAGAGGTTATACAAATGAAACAATTCAGATTAAAAGAGTAGAACTTACAGAATTAGAAGACAAGTCTATAGAAATACTAGGAAATAAAGTAATAACAGAAGAACAAAGACGATTACATACCTTGAGATTTAGAGAAAAGAAGGAAACGGCATTAGAAATACTACAGATTCACGAAGATAAATTAAGAACTGAAACACAAGAAGATCAAACAGCAAATTCCACCATGACGAACGAAAATTTAAACACGACAGAATTAACATCAATTTCAAAATTGCTAAATGTTTTTGATGGCACTAAAAATGAACTAGATCCATTTATAGCAAATATAGAAGTACTTAAAGATACTCTATCTACAACTAAACATAATTCATTTTTCAATTTTGTGTATAAAACAAAAATATCTAACAAAGTACAAACCAAATTAAGGCAAATACTAATTCCCACTAGCATAGACACGTTAATTTCTACTTTAAAAGAAGCTTATAGAACAAAAAAATCACCAAATAATATTTTAAATGAGTTAACAAAGATTACTCAATTAGATACTATCAAAAAATTTGCGGATAAAATTGAAACATTAACCATGGAACTAAATGAAATTCAAATAAGTTCTTTAGGAGAAACCCATAGAGACGTGATCAGTAAAACAAATGCTGTGATAGCATTCAATTCTTTTAAGAACGGACTAAAAAACAAGGAAATAGTTAGGACAATAGAAGCCAGTAGGGTGAAGACTCTCAACGAAGCCATCGAGATAGCCATAGAAACCTCGACAGACTTAAGACAAAATCAAATATTGTTCCAAACAGTACAGAACAGAAATAGTTTTACAAATAAAAGAAATAACAGGAATAATAGTTATTCTACCAATAGATACAACAATAACAACTACAACAATAACCATAGAAATTATAATAGAAATAATTATAATCATAGAGGAAATCAAAACAGGACGAATAACCATAATAATAACTACCGAAATAATAATTATAATGGTAACAATAATAATAATAATTACCGTAATAGTGGTAATTACAATAGAAATCGTAATAAGGCAAATGGTTATAATAATACTCGTAATAGTAACAATAATAATAGTTACCACAATACTCACAGGAACCAGAACGTGAATTATACGAGACGAGACCAGGGAAACTCCCATGGTCCGGAGACAATAGAATACCAAGGTTCTCCGGAACAAAATCAATAACCTCGAGAACAGTATTTAGCATATCATCAGATCTAAAAAATTATGTGAAACTAAATATAAAAGATACACACCGTGCATTGACATTCCTGATAGATACAGGCGCTGACATCTCACTATGCAAAGAAGATTTATTACACAAATATGATGAAGATCCAGATGATTATTGCTGTTTAACTGGGATTACAAAAGAGAAAATAAAATCCTTAGGTTCTACTAATATATCCATTCAGATTGACGAGACATTACTAAAACATAAAATACAATTAGTACATGAAGAATTTCCTATCCATACCGACTTGGACGAGATTTTTTATTAAAATACAATTGTAATATAGACTATGAAACATTCACATTAACCACCAATACCATAAATGAGATTTTAACATTACCTATTCACAACGACACGTTTGCGATAAATGTTATAACAATTCCTCCAAGAAGCGAAATAATTATACCCTTACGGATAGATATTGAAGAAGATGGTGTAATATGCAACCGTGAAATTGATAAAGGCGTATTTTTAGCAAATACCATAATTCCTAGAGATGGACACAAACACATAAAATTATTGATCATATTATATAAAACCATAAAAATAGAAAATTTAAAAGTAGAAACTATCCCTTTAAGAAATTTTGATATATACAAAACAAGTCATGACAGAACAGATGAGAAATATAGTGAAGAACGACTCAAAAGAATTTTAAATTAATGCAATATAGAAAAAAACGATGAGAAGGCAAAGAATGAATTGTTGGAGATACTAAGGAGATACCAACATGTATTTCACTTAGAAAACGAGAATTTGACAACCAATAATTTTTATCATCAGACTATTCAATTAAATGGCAAAAATCCAGTTAACATAAAGAACTATCGTTTGCCACAAACGCATACAGAAGAAATAAACAACCAAGTAAAAGGTTTATTAAAACAAAAAATAATTGAACCATCCATAAGTCCCTACAACGCTCCACTCTTATTAGTACCTAAGAAGGGGCAGAGTGATTTAAAAAAATGGAGATTAGTCGTTGATTTCAGGAAACTCAACGACAAAATAGTAAATGATAAATTTCCACTGACACGTTTGGAAGATGTTCTAGATAAGCTAGGGAGAGCTAAATATTTTTCCACTTTGGACATGACAAGCTCTTTTCATCAAATTGAACTCGACCAACAGTCAAGACCGTTTACAGCATTTTCAACAACTAATGGTCATTACCAATACACAAGATTACCTTTTGGATTAAAAATATCTTCAAATAGTTTTCAGAGGATGCTAACGATAGCACTAGCTGGACTAGAATCCGAAGCATTCTTATATGTCGATGATATTATAATTTTTGGATGTAGTTTGAAACATCACAACAACAACCTATGTAATGTTTTCGATAGGTTATCCAAATATAATTTAAAATTGAATGCGAATAAATGTTGTTTTTTGAAATCAGAAGTTGTATATTTGGGACACTAAATTACATCGAATGGTATTAAACCAGACCCAAGCAAATATAACGTAATTTCAAAATATCCTACTCCTGAAAATACTGACGACGTGAGAAGATTTATTGCATTTTGTAATTATTACAGAAGATTCATCAAAAATTTTGCAAACATTGCTAATTGTCTAAATAATTTGTTAAAAAAGGGCATAAAATTCAAGTGGTCACAAGAAT
Organism: Linnaemya tessellans; assembly: GCA_951800035.1. Lineage (NCBI taxonomy): Eukaryota > Metazoa > Arthropoda > Insecta > Diptera > Tachinidae > Linnaemya > Linnaemya tessellans. Next base: position 65,612,994 of record OX637535.1, on the reverse strand, counting down.
GTCAGACTGCATTTGAAACACTAAAGAACAAATTAATTAAACCCCCTATTCTACAATATCCAGACTTTGACAAAACATTCATTCTGACGACAGATGCATCAGATTTTGCATTAGGTGCAGTTTTGTCACAAGGTTCAATAGGAGAAGATTTACCGATATCATATGCTAGTAGATCTTTAAATAAACACGAAAAGAATAAACCAGTAATTGAAAAAGAACTACTAGGCATTTATTGGGGTATACAATTCTTTAGACCGTATTTATATGGTAGAAGATTCACAGTCGTAACAGACCATAGACCTTTGATTTCACTATTCTCGCACAAAAACCCAAGTTCTAAATTAACAAGGATAAGATTAGAACTTTCCGACTATGATTTTGACATAATATATAAAAAGGGGATAAATAACACTAATGCTGATGCATTATCAAGAATAAAAATTGATTCTGCTATGCTTAAAAATATGATACCGTTAGAAAATGACGAAAACGTAAAGAAAACATTGGTAATTACAAGAGGTATGAGCAAAAAGTCATCAGAAAAGAACATTAAAAATGATAAAAATATTACGAGTGAATCTCGGCAAGAGACTGATCAACTCCATATGTGGGATTGCACATCGATAAATGACATAAAGAGCGCTATGAAATTGAAATTTATACTAGAGAAAAGGCCAGAAAATAATATAAAAGAATTATTTAAATATATTGTAGAAAATGATAAATTTGATAATGAAACACGTGTTAGATGTAGTGATAATCCAAAGTATTTAGGTACTCTTATGGAGAAGCTATCATCATATTTAAGAAATACAGGAAATAAGAAATTTGCTATTGATAAAAATGATGCAATATTTAATATTATACCCGCGGATGAGTTTAAGGCCAAATACAACGAAGCAAACAAAAACAATAAAGATGACATAATTATATTTTTATACAGTAAACCTCAAAAGATAACAAGTGAAGAAAGAACACAAGAATTAATAAAATTATACCATGATACACCCCAAGGAGGACATTTTGGAGTAAAGAAAACTTTACTAAAATTAAAACAAAAATATATTTGGAAAAATATGAACAAAAATGTAAAAGAATATATATCCAAATGCGACTTATGCCAACGAAATAAACAGAGTAGACATACAAAAGAACCATTAAAGGTTACAGATACTCCAACAGATAGTTTTAGAACAATAGTCATTGACACAGTAGGTCCTTTACGACCAACAAACAATTACAGATACATTCTAACTATGCAATACGAACTAACGAAATACATAATTGCATGTCCTATAGAGACAAAAGAGGCAAAGTCAATAGCTAAAGCACTGGTAGAAAATTTAATACTTAAATATGGTTTATTTAGCACTCTTAAATCGGATAATGGTACAGAATTTAAAAAATGAATTATTAAAGGAAATATGTCATTTGTTAAAAATCAAACAAAATTTTTCCACATCATATCATCATAAGACTTTAGGTACAGTCGAAAGAAATCATAGGGTTCTTAATGAATACTTCCTATCATTTGTACAAAATGACAATTGGGAGCAATGGATACCTTATTATACGTTTGCGTACAATATAACTCCTCATGTAGATACTGAATATTCACCTTTTGAATTAATTTTTGGAAAATTGCCAAGTCTACCTGGAGATGAAGTCATGAATCATCCTCAGATTTACAACCTTGAAAATTATGCTAACGAGCTAAAGACCAGACTAAAATATGCTTTAGAAAATGCCAGAAAATTAATAGAGACTGTAAAATATAAAAGGAGTATAGACTCATTAAATGACACAAATAATATAGAATTAGAAATAGGAGATTTAGTTTTAGTCAAAAAAGAAAACAGAAAAAAGTATGAAACACCATACGATGGTCCATATGAAATAGTAAACATAGACGACTTAAACGTACTAGTTAAGATAAAGAATAACATTAAAACATTACACAAGAACAGATTAAAAAAGTATAAAATATAAAAAAAAAATAATTAAATAAATATGTATAAAAATATATAAACAAACCTTGAATTCAAAAGTAATTTAAAACCAAAAAAAAAAAAAATATATATATATATATATATATATATATATATATATATAAATATATATATATATATATATATATATATATATATATATATATATACATATATATATATATATATATATATATATATATATATATATATATATATATTAAGTAATTATAATAACACATATTTTAAATTATAAACACTTGAGTATAAACATATGTAATAAAATAAGCTAAAAGTATATTCAAAACAAAAAGAAAAAACAAAAAAAAAATAGTTTAAATGCATGCGACCTAAGCTTTTTCGGAAGCTTCTTCGCATTTGAAACTCCTTTCAATACTTAGTTATTAGAAATAAACGCGTTTTGGGCGAAATTGGGTAAAATTGTGTTTCGACCAAAAAATTGATTTTTTGCAAAGAGGTACCTCTTAGCTAAAAAATTGGCCAAAAAATTTTTTTGCTTAAATTCATGCGACCTAAGCTTTTTCAGAAGCTTCTTCGCATTTGAAACTCCTTTGAATACTTAGTTATTAGAAATAAACGCGTTTTGGGCAAAATTGGGTAAAATTGTGTTTCGACCAAAAAATGGATTTTTTGCAAAGAGGTACCTCTTTGCTAAAAAATTGGCCAAAAAATTTTTTTGCTTAAATGCATGCGACTTAAGCTTTTTCGGAAGCTTCTTCGCATTTGAAACTCCTTTCAATACTTAGTTATTAGAAATAAACGCGTTTTGGGCAAAATTTGGTAAAATTGTGTTTCGACCAAAAAATTGATTCTTTGCTAAAAAATTGGCCAAAAAATTTTTTTGCTTAAATGCATGCGACTTAAGCTTTTTCGGAAGCTTCTTCGCATTTGAAACTCCTTTCAATACTTAGTTATTAGAAATAAACGCGTTTTGGGCAAAATTGGGTAAAATTGTGTTTCGACCAAAAAATTGATTTTTTGCAAAGAGGTACGTACCTCTTTGCTAAAAAATTGGCCAAAAAATTTTTTTGCTTAAATGCATGCGACTTAAGCTTTTTCGGAAGCTTCTTCGCATTTGAAACTCCTTTCAATACTTAGTTATTAGAAATAAACGCGTTTTGGGCAAAATTGGGTAAAATTGTGTTTCGACCAAAAAATTGATTTTTTGCAAAGGTACAGCAAGAGAAAACAGATTGAAAGGAGCTGATCTTATAAATTCCAAGGAAATTAGAAAAAATGACCGAGGCAGTTACGATTTTAAAAAAATTAGCAACCAGAATATAATAGCTGTCAAGTGGCATGACAACAGTGTAGTATGTGTATCTTCAAATGCTGCAGGTGTTGAACCACTTCGCGCAGTGAAGCGATTTTCTCAAAAAAAGAAAAAAACAGTTCAAGTTCTGCAGCCACATTTAATAAATCTATACAATGCAAATATGGGAGGTGTTGACCGTTCAGATCAAAACATAAGTTTATATCGAGTAGGCATCAGAGGAAAAAAATGGTATATGCCCTTGTTGACTCACTGTATTGATATGGCGATACAAAATGCCTGGCAATTACACCGTAAAAGTGGAGGAAAACTGACCCAACTAAATTTCAGAAGGTCTATTGCCACAACAATGCTTGTTCAAAATAAAAAATCATCAACTTATCAAAAAGGACATCAAAGTTCTGAAGGAACAGGCTTGCGATATGACTGACTAGATCATCTAGTTAGCCCTCAGACAAAACAAACAAGATGTGGTCATTGTCATGCAAAAACGACAACCAGATGTTCAAAGTGCGATATTGGTGTACATGTTAAGTGTTTTACTTCATTTCATACCAAAAAACAATTTTAATATGCAAATCTCATGTAGTATCCTATATGCCTAATGTCCTATATATAGGTCGGCCTTAAACTCGTGTTTTAAAAAAAAATGATTTTCTGAAATAAATAAAAATGAATTTCTTTGTGTTTAAACATTATAATTTCAATAAAAATTTTTAAAAAATTTAGCTGGGAAACTTTTAGGCATATCTGGGTTAAGCAAATGTCAATAACATAACATGCATTTATAAATTACAAACATTAAAAGTCAGTAACATTTACAAAAAAAAAAAAAGTTGACATTACTTAACAATAATTAACAAATATTTTTTTGAAACAAACATATTAAAAAATTATCCAATTTCAATGAATTGAAACCGGATAGATTTTTCTGAAGGGTAAGGGTGTAGTGTGCATATGACTATGACTAATTCCCACCAGATATTTTTAAGTATCTAGTGTGTGTGGTCTGATTACAAGTGTATCACTAGTTTTTTTGCTTGTTTGTTTTATTGCATACAGTTTAAGTAGATCGGTGTCATCGTTACCTGATAACATACAAGTACTTGACATCGATACGAAAATAGAACACAAAAATTATTGAATGCATGTGATTGACTTAGCAGAATGTAAGAATGTAAATTGTATAAATATAAGACAAATCAAATAAAGAGGGGAGAATGAATTTTATAGTGAAGCTAGCCAGATGGTTGAGCACAAAATTAAAAAGTCTTTTAAATAAAAATCAAAAATAAGTTATATATATAAATAACCCACCACAATATGGTTATAAATATTAAGGTTTTTTTAAATAAAACTATTTCATGCCTCACTAAGAGTTGCATTGGTAAAAAAAATTTAAATTACGTTTCCAGGGTTGGGAAATTGATATATTTATTCTGCATAAAAGTAATCAAAAAGGCAATTGACGTTGTTTCTTTTTGCTAATTAAAGCTGTTTTATAATTCAGGAAGAAAAAAATTGGTATTAAAATCTTAAAAAATCAAAATTTCGACTCCAGGGTTGACAAATGAAATATTTTATGGTACATGAAAGTGAGCAAAAAGTTTAAAAATTTTAACTTTTTTGTCAAGTAAGACTATGTTAGGCCTCACTAAGAATTGCATTGGTAAAAAATAAAAAATGGCTTCCAGAGTTGGAAAATCGAAATATTTTTTGTACATAAAAGTACCCACATGAATTTTCAATTTTGGTTTTTTTCAGTGAATTAAACATATTTTATATTTCGCTAAGAATTAAATTGGTATTAAAAATTCGGTTCCAGGGTTGGAAAATCGAAATTTTTTAGTACATAAAATTAGCCACATAAGTTCCTAATTTTGATTTTTTTTAGATAAAATTTTTTTTATACTTCGGGAAGAGTTAAATTGGTATTAAAAAAACAAAAAAATTAAAAATCCATTTTCAGGGTTGGAATATGGGCATTTTCTGATTCATAAAAGTAACTTTATTATTTGTTATTTTTGATTTTTATGATGAATTATACCTACTTAATTAAAAACCAAAAAAATCTAAAAGACGGTTGGATAATTAGAACTTTTTGGGGTACATGAAACGGATTTTTTCTTTTTGTTTGTAAATTAAACATATATAATATTTTTGAAAGACGTTCAGAGGTATTAGAAATAAGAAAAGCCAAACATTTAGCTTCCTAGCCGAAAATTTAAACGAAAAGAATGACATCTGTGAAGGGTATTTAAAATTCGGCACAGCCGAATATAGCACTTTTACTTGTTTTTATACCCTCCAAAAAAGAATTTGGAGGGTATATTCACTTTGTCATTCCGTTTGTAACGCTTCGAAATATACATCTCAGACCCCATAAAGTATATATATTCTTGATCAGTGATGAAATCTAAGACGATCTGAGCATGTCCGTCCGTCCGTCCATCCGTCCGTCTGAGGAAATCACGATTCAGTCCAAACGAGAAGAGCTAGACCCTTAAAATTTGGTATAGATATATTCTGAAGCTTAGAACAGGTTAAGTTTGAAGATGGGCTAAATCGGGCAAGAAGGAAAAAACTTCCCCTAAGAAGAACTAAACCAACCCAGAAAAAACAACATTATTTTTAAAGTTTTTTTGTAATTTTGTTAAGCAAATGATATATTTTTATGTCAAATACGGTCGAACGCCTTAAAGTTGGAGCCACAAAATAAAAAAAAAAAATTTTTTGTATACAAATAATCATTCCAAGCATTTATTTTTAGAGTTTTATGACTACCTGTATCTGCCCTACCCCCTCCTCCCCCTTTGCCCCGTAAATGACCCTATAAAAAAATATATAAAATTTTATTTTGTATATAATTATCCCAAGCATTTATTTTTAGAGTTTTATGACAAAGGTGAAATGTTTCCCCCACAGCACTTGCCAGAACGACCCCGCCAAAATACAGTTTTTATACCCTCCAAAGAGAATTTGACCCTATAAGGTAAATATGTATGTATATTCTTGATTAGTGATGAAGTCTAAGACGGTCTAGCGATGCCCATACGTTCGTCTGTGGAAAACATGATATTGTCTATTTTTGAACCCCGCCCCCTTTAGTGGGGGTTGACGTACGATATTATATAAATATTATATATATAAATATTATATATTATATTATTTATATTATATTATATAAATGTTTAACTTGGTGTTCCACCAAGTTAAACATTTTAAATTCACTTACTAAATATTTGGTGGGTATTTAAGATTCGACCCGGTCGAATATAACGTTTTTACTTGTTAATAAATAGTTCTTTTGGAATTATTGAAAAACTTCCTTAGCAAAAGTTTAACGATTTTTTGCGAACTTTAATTTTTTGATATTAGGGTGGCACATTAAGGAGATCTGGTGGGTAAATACAAGAACGATGTGTTTGAGGCCAATGACTTTTACAGCAAAACATTTTACTCCTCAAGACAAAAACACCAACATATCATTCTTTGAGATCCAACTATAAATTTAGAAAATATAATGAAAAATGTATTTTGGGGACTCCTACTTTCGACAAAATACTTGACATATATTTTTTTAACAATTTTAAATATATATACTTTTTCAAATATAGACCTTTGAACTCAAGCCCCCAAAAATAATCCTTTGACCTTTTCTTAAAAACACGCAATATGCATATCATTTTAAAGGGTGCACTTTCACCTTTAAAACGATTATCAACAAAACTGAATTATCTTGCATAGTTCAAAAGTTCTATCGCTTTTTGTAAGGAGAGTTTTGTGATTTTTCAACATATTTTACAACTTTTATGAAGTCATATTTAGGAACCCGAAAGGATCTGGGGCCAAATTTTTCTTTCAATTATTCTCTGATTGTGTATAACATTTGTGTTGAGTTTCATTGAAATCGGAGGTGATGATGCCGAAATCCATGATGGTTTGACATTGTTTCACCCTAAGTGTTCTTGTTTACATTGTGCGTATGAAAACTTAGTTGCCGTGAAGTATCACGACGGTGGGTCAATAAGTCCATGATTTTTATATAAAGAGTTACTTTATTTTTTAACATGGTTTTATTTGAGTTCTGAACACTGTGCCCAACGTTTCTTCAATGTTTTTATCCCTTCCGAAAATAAGATCCATGTGAAATGCCTGTGGATTCTGCAATATCTTTCACTTAATCCACGGTTGGCTAAGTGCAATATTTTATAGTTCATGAAGGAGACCAAAATGGTTGCAAAATTGGAGTTTTTCTTAAACAAAACTGCTTTATACCTCATAAAGATTTGCATTGATAAAAAAATTTAAAAAATTTAAATTTCGCTTCCAGGGTTAGGAAATTAAATTTTTGTATACATAAAAGTAACCAAAAAGGCAATTGCCGTCGTTTTTTTCCTAACTAAAACTATTTTATATTTTAGCAAGAACAAAATTGGTATCAAAAATTAAAAAAAAAATCAAAATTTCGAATCCAGGGTTGGACAAGTGCAATATTTTATAGGTCATGAAGGTGACCAAAATGGTTAAAAATTGTAAATATTTCCTAAATAACACCACTATATACCTCATAAGGAGTTGCATTGGTAAAAAAACCAAGAAAAATCAAAGTTTCGTTTCCAGGGTTGGGAAATTGAAATATTTTTTCTGCATAAAAGAAACCAAAAAGGCAATTGACGTTGTTGTTTTCGCTAATTAAAACTGTTTTATAATTCAGGAAGATCAAAATTGGTATTAAAATCTTGTAACAGCCTGAATTATATTTATTTTTATAACATTTAAATTGTCATTACTTTATAATTTTTAGTTATATGGATGCATTATTCTTTTAACACTCAATTTTATTTTTCTCTATATAACCATTATTATAGATATACAATGTACATACATAACAGATGAGTACGTTAATCATGTTTCTTCTTTGAGTTAATCTCTCTCCGTTAATTGTAATATATACATATGTATGTACACAAGTTATTCTTGCACTCTAGATGACTTTTGTGCTTTGCAAAAAGTCAAGTAAGCTAATACATTTTGTTTAATTATGATTCTTCTTAAAACTGGCAAACAATAAAGAACTAAAATACTTAGCGCACTGTCTCCTTTTTTTAATATAAAATAAAATCTGATCAAATATTAAAGTTGTTAGGACGCAGGAAGACCCAAGTGGACTACTGTGTCTGACAACTAAGCTGAGGGCGAGCAAAGGCGTTTATTCTACCCTGCTCGAACCAGTTTCATAATCTTGCAAATACCCCACATAAATCAAAACCCCAAACCTTAACAGAGCATTACGCTCCGTTACAACTGGCGCCCAACGTAAAAGAAAAAAGAAAATATCAAAGAAATTTTAAAAAAAGGCTGTCAATAATTGGAGCCCAACGTAAAAGAAAATATTGAACATTTAAGAAAAAGGCTACCAACAACTGGCGCCCAACGTAAAAGAAAAAAGAAAATATCAAAGAAATTTAAAAAAAAAGGCTGTCAACAATTGGAGTCCAACGTAAAAGAAAATATTGAACATTTAAGAAAAAGGCTACCAACAACTGGCGCCCAACGTAAAAAGAGGGAATTAGTTTTGCCCAGCTTTTGCTAAAAGAAAATTATACACAAAATATCAAAAGAAGAAAAGAAAACAATCAAAGTAAAATTTCTTCTAAATTGAACAACGGTACTGTGATTTCGCAAATTGGTTGTATTGTTGTTGCACGGCATATTCTGCAAATGTGTAAATTTTAAGATCACATTATTTTGCTTATGCTCATATGTTTGTATATGCACTGCTGCTTGTTGCTAGGCTAAAATAATAAAGTACGTGTACAATTTTACAAGGAAGAAGGTGTAAATATTTGTGAGGAAAATATATGGCTTTGCGAATAAGGAAAAACGGTTTTTATAGAATTATTAGAATGCCGAGATCCACTATGAATTCTCAGGCTTCTATACCCATTGCCGGAACTTCAAATTTCAAAGTAGGTACAGCCACAGCTGCTCCCACAAATCAAAATCCAACAACATCGTCTAGTATTAGACAAACTAGCAATGTTCAACAAGATGCACCTGGTGTGACACAGGATTTAGAAAATAATTCCCAAATGAACATAAATATGACCGAACAGCAATTTTCAGTATTAATAGGAACATTGCCAGTTCGTCAAAAAAAATAAAAATACTTTTAGTGCATGTAGCGCTCGTTTTAATGGTGGACGTAGCACATCTAAGGTAGAAGATTTTATCGCTACCATATTAGTTTATAAAGAGGCAGAAAATATTTCTGATCACTTTGCTCTTTTGAGTTTTCCTCTTACTAGAAGGTTACGCGTCGTCGTGGTGGCAAGGTGTTATGCACGAAGCCAGGAGCTTTGATGAAGCTATAGAGCTATTACGTTCTGCATTTACCCCACCCAAACCAGATTGGAGGCTATACGCTGAAATTTTTTCAGACAAACAAAAATCTTTTGAGTCTACGGACAGTTTTATATGTAGAAGGAGATGGATTATTGCTCAACTTAAAGAAGTGCTTCCAGAGAGTACAAAAATTAACATGATTTTTTCGTTAATAAATATACATATACGCGACAAAATTTCTCGAGATAGTGTAAAGACTTTTCAAGATCTGTTAATAAGGGCTCGTGAAATTGAATTACTTAACAGTGAGAACAGAACAGAATCACTTTTGAGGAACCAAACAGTTGGAGAAACACATCAGATTTCCCAAACAAAGTGTTCTTTCTGTAAAAAAAAAAAACACACAGCAGATGTGTGTTACAAGCGCATAGAAGCAGAGAAGAAGAAAAAACCCGAAGAAACCACTTTAAATTGCTATGGTTGTGGAGCTGTCGGTTTTTTTTAGATCAAACTGCCCAACGTGTAATTATAAAACAGTTATGGAAAGCCCTAAAGAAATGGATTTTCATAGCATTCAAACGAACATCATTGGAAGAAATGTGCCTACAGTTGAAATACGTGTAAATGGCTTAAGGGGTGAAGCTTATCTGGATACAGCCGCTAGAACGAGCGTAGCTGGATATTACCTATATAAAAAACTTAAAGAGAGAGGTAATAAGTTCCAATCTGTATATGCTGAAATTACGCTTGCAGATGGAATTATTCGCAAAGAAAATGTTTTTTCAACTATAGTTTTTATTGAAATTGGTCAACGCATAAAACGTATTCGTTTTATTTGCTTACCATACGCAACGAATAATAGAACCTTACTCGGTATTGATTTTTTGGAACAGGCAGGCATAGTGATGGACCTGGCCCAAAGAACCTGGTATTTTAAAGATGAACCAAAGAATATTTTTGAATTTAAATCGAAACCATCAAAAGTAAAGGACAATGTTATAGTAAGTCAAACGCACATAGCAAGTAATCAACCTAGTGTATCAAAGGCAAACCGCATTGATGATTTTATATCTTGGTTCGAACACAATAACAAGAATGAAATTGATAATACACCTACATTAAGGTCACTGTATACCACACAGGACACTTATTCACCTGGCGGAATTTTTAGAATTTTTGAAGATGCGCTACCACAAAATTTTGAAATGGCGGAAGGAGAAACTCCTTCCTGGTTTATTCCCTCCCATTAAAAGAAGAAAATCGAATTCGATTTCTCCCCTTACAAAGAAAATGTCACTAAATTCTATTGATTTCAATATATGTGAGAATGATGATTCACATCTAAATAATAAGCAAAGAACAAAACTAGTAAGCTTCTTAAAATCATATGAAGAAATGTTTCAGAATATTTCAGATCCTATAAAAGGAATAACGCATAAAATCAATACAGGAACTATCACACTGATAAGAAATCCACCCTATAGAATATCCCCAGCGATGAAAATCAAACTAAGGATGGAACTAGATCAAATGTTGTCAGAGGGAATTATTGAAGAAAAGGAATCGCCTTGGGCTTTTCCAATCGTTTTAATACAAAAAAAAGATAATACCACACGACTTTGCGTGGATTATCGAAAATTAAATTCTATAACAGTAACAGACACTTATCCTTTACCTAGAATGGAGGATTTATTGCACGCTGCAAAAACCACACCGTACATGCCAACAATAGACCTAAAATCCGGATATTGCTTGAAACAGCTTTTACAACTCCGTTTGGAGTATTTGTTTTCAATAGAATGCCATTTGGGCTTAAGAACGCTCCTGCCACATTCCAAAGGGTAATAGACAAAATTAAATCGAATATACCAAACGTATTAATATTAGCATATCTAGATGATATCATTATTTGTTCTAAAGATTTTGAAAGTCATATAAAAGACCTTGAAGCAACCTTTAACAAACTCAAAGAAATTGGATTTCACATATATAAAGAAAAGTGTTATTTTTGCAAACCCGAAGTAAAATACCTGGGTTACATTTTAACACAAAAGGGTATAGAAATAGACCCCGAAAACACATCTGCAATAATAAAAAGATCACCACCTAAAAACCTGAAACAATTAATGTCATTCTTACAAACATGTTCATGGTTTAGGCGATTCATTCCAAATTTTGTGGGTGCTGTTGGCTGAAGTAGTAGAACACGAGACTATGAAGCGGAGAGTCCTGAGTTCGAGCCCCAGCTGAGTCATGAAATATTGTGTTGAATTCTTCTGATCAGCATTAGTGCGTGGTTGTGTTAGTTGTTGCCAGCCTGTTTTCAGTGATGAAGGCATAGTACTGATCACTGGACAATTACTGGCAGCGACTGACCCAATCATGTACTAAAAGTAGAGTAACAGCACCCACCTTCGTCGGCCCTGTAGCAAAAATTAGCCGGCGAAGTAAAAGGTTGAAATAGCTACAAAAAAAAAAAAAAAAAAAAAATTTTGCTGAAATATCGAAACCACTTTCAAGTTTAACTAAAAAGAATGCAGTTTTTAAATGGTCCACCCAAGAAGATGAATCTTTTAATAAACTAAAAGAAAAACTGACAACACCACCTGTATTAAGACAAATTGAGGAAATCAAACCCTTTATTCTAAAAAGCGACGCCAGCAATTACGCGATCGGAGCTGTATTAATGCAGGGGGAGAAGAACAACGAGCACCCTATCGAATATGCGAGCAGACTTTTATTACAAGCTGAGAGAAATTATTCGACCACTGAACGGGAAGCGTTGGCTGTTGTGTGGGCTATACAAAAATTCAGAGGCTATAGTCACTGTTTTTACTGATCACCAACCCTTAAGATGGTTATATACTTTAAACTCACCAACTGGAAGACTTGCCAGATGGGCTTTATTGCTCCAAAGTTATAATTTAGATTTCAAGTATACTCCTGGGAAAGAAAATATTGTTGCTGATACACTTTCCAGACCACCATGTACGAATGACATATGTGTCGAAAACTGCCAATGTAATGTAGTAGAAATCGATTTTCCCCGAGAAGGACTTGAAGATTTCCGTGAAGCTCAACTAGAAGATGACGAAATCAAAATAATAATGTTATCATTTGAAAATAATGATGAAAATATAACAAGATATGTAAACCGAGGTTTTATAATGATTGATGGTATCCTGTATAGATATAACGCTGATCAAGATTCAGAAAACGGTCAACTGGTAATACCTAAATCACATCGTAAGAAAATGTTGGAAAAATATCATAGTGATCCAATAGCTGGTCATTATGGAATCGATAAAACTATCAATCGCATAACCCCACTATTTTATTGGTCAGGTATAAGGACTGACATAACAAACTATGTAAAAGCATGCGTAGAATGCAAAAAGTATAAGCCATTAAACATGAAACCATGTGGATTACTACAAACATTAAGCTCTAATAAAAGATTTGAAATAATTGCAATAGATCTTTTTGGCCCTTTACCTAAAACCATAGAAGGTTATCAATGGATTCTAATTATAGAAGATATTTGTAGTAGATATATTGAACTATTTCCGTTAAAAGAAGCAACGGCTGAAAATTTTGCGCTGACACTTCTCAATGAAGTCATTTTAAGATATGGTGTACCGCGCAGATTACATTCCGACAATGGAACACAGTTTATATCCGCTTTAATGCAAAAATTAACATTTTGTTTTGGAATATAACAAACCTTTACCGCCATTTATCATCCAGAATCGAACCCCGTAGAAAGGAAGAACCGCGATTTAAAAACGCAACTTTCAATTTGTGTAGGAAAAGATCCCACGATTCGCCATGAATACGGTAAAATGTGAAAGCACTGGCTATTCTGCCGCTTTTATAACATTTGGTCGTGAATTGAGAACGCCAACCGAAGCAAGTTATGATTTCAAGGCCATCGTAAAAGCAGAAAACTTTATCCCACAAATAACCCCTCACTTGTTAAAATTCGCAAAAACATTAGAAATTGCTAATGATGCACAAGAAAAAATGCAAGATCGTAATAAAAATATTGTCGACTTAAAAAGAAAGCCTGCAAACAATTTTAAAATTGGTGACAAAGTCTTAGTATCAACGCATATATTGAGTAAAGCAAAAGATAAAATTACATCAAAATTTACACCACGTAGAGATGGTCCATATGTAATTACCGAAGCTAAAGGCTCATCATGTTTTACCATTGCTGCAACTAATGCTCCAAATACACCACTTGCGTCAGTACACACATCAGCATTAACTCCTCATGAAGGCGATTCCACTCATCCAATTTATCCTATTCTGAAAAGAGGTCACCCGAGCAACAAACAACCCAACAACCAAATAACTCAACAAGTCCAAAATCAGATAACGCAACAAACAAACACAAAATCAACAGTAAATAGTAAGAAATCTCCTAAGGAAACAAATCATCCTAGTACAAGAAATGATACAAGCATCAACTCTAACCTAAGAAGATCTATACGGCTAAGGAATCAGCATTGAATTTCTGGTAACATAATCGGGACGATAAATGCACCAGAGGGGGAGGTTGTAACAGCCAGAATTATATTTATTTTTATAACATTTAAATTGTCATTACTTTATAATTTTTATTAATACATTCTTTTAGTTACATGGATGCATTATTCTTTTAACACTCAATTTTATATTTCTCTATATAACCATTATTATAGATATACAATCAAGGCAGATTTACCAGGTACTCTCAGTACCGCAGGTGTATATTGAAATTTGTTGAGCTACTGTCAAAAGTTTCTATACAAGCCACATTAAATGTTTTTTTTCTTAAATCTTCCTTGTTAATGATGCTTCTTCTTCCTTGATTTTGACATTAGCTCTTCATTTTCTACCAACAAAATACGTGTGGTTTTTGGTGTTGTTTCATTGTTGTACTAGTAAGAGTACCTGGTAAATCTGCCTTGTATACAATGTACATACATAACAGATGAGTATGTTAATCATGTTTCTTCTTTGAGTTAATCTCTCTCCGTTAATTGTTATATATACATACATATGTATGTACACAAGTTATTCTTGCACTCTAGATGACTTTTGTGCTTTGCAAAAAGTCAAGTAAGCTAATACATTTTGTTTAATTATGATTCTTCTTAAAACTGGTAAACAATAAAGAACTAAAATACTTAGCGCACTGTTTCCTTTTTTTAATATAAAATAAAATCTGATCAAATATTAAAGTTGTTAGGACGCAGGAAGACCCAAGTGGACTACTGTGTCTGACAACTAAACTGAGGGCGAGCAAAGGCGTTTATTCTGCCCTGCTCGAACCAGTTTCATAATCTTGCAAATACCCCACATAAATCAAAACCCCAAACCTTAACAGAGCATTACGCTCCGTTACAATCTTAAAATATCAAAACTTTGACCAAGGTTGGACAAATGAAATTTTTTATGGTACATGAAAGCGTCCAAAAAGTTTAACAATTTTAACTTTTTGTCAAGTAAAACTATGTTAGACCTCACTGAAAATCGCATTGGTAAAAAATAAAAATTCGCTTCCAGAGTTTGAAAATCGATATATTTTTGGTACATAAAAGTACCCACATAAATTTCAAATTTTGTGTTTTTAGTGAGTTAAAACTATGTTATATTTCAGAAAAAATTAAATTAGTATTAAAAAATCCGTTCCAGGGTTGGAAAATTTAAATTTTTTTGTACATGAAAGTACTCACATATATTCACAATTTTGATTTTATTTCCGTAAATTAAACTTATTTTATACTTCACTGAAAATTAAACTGGTATTAAAAATTTTAAAAACTAAAAATTAGGTTCTAGGGTTGGATAATTGAAAATTTTTAGTACATAAAATTAGCCATATAAGTTCCTAATTTTGGTTTTTTGTGGATGAAATCTTTTTTTTATACTTCTGGAAGATTTAAATTGGCATTAAAAACCAAAAAAATCTAAAAGACGATTCTACGGTTGGACAATTAAAACTTTTTGGGGTACATGAAACGGAGTTTTAATTTTTGTTTTTAAATTAAACATATTTAATATTTTTGAAAGACGTTTAGAGGTATTAGAAATAAGAAAAGCCAAACATTTAGCTTCTTAGCCGAAAAATTTAAACGTTTTCTTAAATATAAAAGTAACCAATAACATCATTTTGATTTTTTAATTAAACCAACTTTCTGTTTTGGCAAAAAAGAAAGAAGAATTACATCTGTGAAGGATATATAAGATTCGGCACAGCCGAATATAGCACTTTTACTTGTCTATTAAAAATTTTACTTTTTTCCAAAAACAAGTCATGGGTTTCTACTAATGAAACATTTCTCTACAGAATTGCATCATTAGATTTCTAAAAAATAACTGTACAAAAATAAACTTTTTGTCAAAAAAATACTACTGTGCGTTGTATCCGTACACCTAAAGCAATTAAGAGATATTATCAGCTGTGCTACGGAAGATTTTATTTGTGTAGAGAAAACCAGGGAAAGGACTGGGAAATACAATATCACCTACTAACGGTTCCTTTCGACTTTTTCAACATTCAAAGTAAATTTGTGAGCCATCGGTGCGGTTTAGCTCAGGCCATATTTCGGCGATGTTAGCACGGTTTTTCTGTTACTGTGACTGTCTGTACACGACTTATGCCTTCACATAAGAAGTAGCAACATAGTTAAGGCAGAATTAAGCTATGTACAGACGATTGGCAGATCTTCCAATTTTGTAAGATCTGTCAATGGGCTGGCAACGTACTGACAATGACAGATTGGAAGCAAAAGTTAAATTGCGTGTTTAGACGACTGTAAGAAAACCTTACAATTTCATTGTCAGATAATTGTAAGACCATAAATTTATCTGCCAACAAAAATTACCAGTTCAAACGGTTGTCAGATTGTTGTATGATAAAAAGTGCCAGTTGCATTGTTAGGCATTGCCAGAACTGTCAAAACATTTGACAAAAATTATCTAGTGTTTTATTTTTTATTGTGTGAAAATTATTTCAAATAAATTAATGGAAGTGTCGCTGTCCATTTTCAACTTAATTTGTTTATTTTTTTAACTTTTGGCTTTGGTTTTTTTCACGTATTTATGAACAGCGTTGCCAATAGAAATATTTCGCTGACAATAGTGCCATTGTCAGCTGCATGAATTTCACACATGTGCCAACATCCAATGAGCTTACAATGTCTGACAATTGACTAACAATGACAAAATAAGGTGTTCACACGATTGTTAGATAGCTTACAATATTATTGCCTTACAATGTGCTGCCAATGGTTTTTCTAACAACGTTGAAATACAAAAATTGTAAGTTCACACGGTTGTTAGACATTTTCTTAACATTTTTCTGATAATATTGGAAGATCTGCCAATCGTCTGTACATAGCTTTAGTTTGTACGTGCTGTTCTGTTCTGAATCAGCTGTTCTGTGTCTGTTCAATTGAAAATCTGTATGTGCGGTTTGTTGTTTCTTTTTCGTTCTGTTCTGTTGCGGACAAATCTGTAGAATATAGAATCCAACGTTAAGTGACATCTAACAGTGCGTATGTATTAGTTTTTTGTGGTATCAAATATTACACATATTTTGTTGAAAGTTTTTCTTGTTTTAATTCTAGACTTTTTATGTGTGTACACACAATATATTCATTTTTGAACTATTAATTTATTTACTTCACAATTTTTCACATAATTATTTATTTTCACAATTTCAATTTATTTGTTTGCTTTTAAAAACAGCTGATTTCATTAACAGAACAAGTAATTACAAAATATTTTCTACAGAACTTCACAGCACAGAACAGCAACAGAAAGTAAAAACTAATGAAGCCTTTACTCACGAAAAATTCGTCATAAGAACTGTAAACTCTCTACAGAGTAAACGGTCTGTAGTCTGGTTGCCAAAACAGAGTTGCTTGATGTTGACTGTTTTAGAGCTTCTTTGCGGCTGTGTTCTTATCTTAGTTTTGTGCAATCTCTCGTACAATTACTTTCCCATTATTAAACTCTAACATATATAAAAAGGCGCAGTAATAACAACATTTTGTGTTGCTGTATTCAGTGTAGTTAATTGACATATTGTCTACTGATGATTTGTTGTAACGGAAAGAGGCATACATACATAATAACCCACAGCACACTATGCAGGTTGTAAGAATAAAAGATTTTAAATCGACTACATGAATTTGAGTTTATATTCGTTAATTCTTAGGACGTGTTAGTGAAGGTGTTCGAAAAATCGTTTATCGGAAAATATTTGCAGCCATACGATTCTGAACAACAAGTGTTAAACAAATATACTTTCTCTTTAGCTACAAGCAATATTTTCAAAATCAGACGGTTTACCTTGAATAAAAATACAAGTACTATTACAGTTTAGTTCCACTCGTCCACTCGTTCATTTAAGAAAGGAGCCTAGACTAAGTACTACATACATATGTGTCGAAATCGTTCATGCGCTCGTTTTTGGCGAGAACCTTTGATCAAACCGATGTACAGTAAAATCTCGGAAAAGTTAATCAAAATGTCCCAAGGGTAATTAACTTTTTCGAATTATTAACTTTTCCGAAGGTTTTTTAAATTTATCGAAATAAAGCTTAAAGCATATATTTCTGTAAATAATATTTTTATTTCATTTATTTTTAATATTATACATATGTATGTACATACTTATGATTAATTAAAAAATTTCAGTTATGTATTAGGTGTTGTGAAATAACTTTTTAAAGTTGTTTGTTTCTTGCTTTTGTTGTGGTAGGCTGCTACTAATTTAGTGCGTTTGAGAATCAAGTCTTCCACCTCTTTTACATCATTTTTGAAGTATTTTATTAAATTATTTATGCTTTGGAGTGCTAAATTATAACTAACTTCCTTTTGTGGGCTACTTTGCTCGATATCTGAGTCAGAGCTATCAGAAGACAATTCGCATTCTACATCCTCTGTTGCTTGATCTTCATTCCAGCCTTCTACGTCATCTATGTTGATCTCCACATTATCGGCCACCTTCGAAAGTAAAACTTGAACTTCGTTAATTGAATTGTTGTATTCGCTGTTCAGTGCAATAAGCGCAGACAGTGGAATGTTGTCTTCGTCTTGATATTCATCATCATCCCACTTGTTTATTTTATTCCATGAGTTGCTGAGAACACTTGGCAACAATTCATCCCAAGCTGCCTTAAGCATCAATATGGCTTGTCGAATTGTATGTAACTTCAACATACGGTCAATTGAAATGTTTTCCTCTGCAAGCATGTTGCATAAAAGTTTATTTCGATAACCCAATTTGACCAATCTTATTGGATTTTGATCCATCGGCTGTAAAACAGGTGTGACGTTGGGCGGAAAAAGCATTGCTATAATATTGCCGTCCTCAGTTTTCAGTAAATCAATAGGCTTGTGTGCCGTGCAGTTGTCTATGAGCAACAAAGCCTTTGGTGGCAAATTATTTTCATGAGAAAATTTGCGGACCTGTAAAATTTTAAAGTTATTAGCTCTTATAGAAATGCACATGTATTTAACGAATTGCTGAATTTACCTGTTTGACAAATGAGTTATGAAACCAGTTATAAAAAAGTTTTGCATTCATCCATGCCTTTTGTGAACTAACGTACTCCAATGGGTTTTCAAATCCCTTAAAACAACGTGGATTAGCTGCTTTTCCTATCACCAACGGAGTCAATTTGTGCGAACCATCCGCATTTGCGCACAACAAAAATGTTATTCTCTCCTTGGCTATTTTCCTCCCTGGTGCGGTTTTTTCCGTAGCTGCGACGAAAGTTTTATCGGGTAATAAACGGTAGAAAAGTCCAGACTCGTCAGCGTTGTATATTTGTGATTCAGTGATCTTCATTTGGGCACATTTTGCCCGTAAATTATCAATAAAAGGTGTTATTCCTGCGGTATCGCTAGATAGAATTTCACCACACACTTTAAGAAAGCGAATACCGTGCCTTTTCTTAAAATTTGCTAGCCACCCATCACTCGCATTAAATTGTTTATTTGGATAAAGCTTTTGGAAATCGACTCTAGCTCTTGCTTTTATCAATGGTCCAGTTACTGCACAATTACGGTCTCTTTGTTTTAAAAACCATTCATAAACACTTTTATCCAACTCAACATATTCTGCTTTATGTAGAGTTTTCCTTGGTACCTGTTCATATGAGTTACTCAAAGCTTCCAATATTTCATTTTTCTTTTTTTTAATTTTTGAGATAGCTGCTTCTGTTACTCCATAATCTAATGCCAATCTTTTACCACTAACACCTTGGACAATCTTTTTCAAAATTTCTGATTTTTGTAGAACAGTCAGTCTTTGCTGCTTTTTATTTTTTGTTGACATTTTATTCACACACTTTACTACGCACTTTAAATAATTTTTGTGCTTTTCACAACAAAGGCTAAAAATATTGTGAGACAAGAATACGTATGTATGTATTCGTGAAGTACCGTAACTGAAAATATTTCTCTTTACTCAGAATTTTTCGTTTTTTTTTATGCACGCTCTAAAAAGTTAATTAAAAATTAACTTTTTAGAGCGGCACGTGAAGACAGCCGCTCGATTAACTTTTCCGCGAGATTAACTTTTTCGAGACTTAACTTTTCCGAGATTTTACTGTAGTTTAAATGGGTTATTGTCACAAATGACCGAATGAACGATTTCGAGACAAGTCCAAAATTAATCTAATTGTTATACTGCTATATATCTGAAAGTCTTTGTTTGTTTTATTTAGTGAAAATAATAACTATTTAATTATATCTTCATAGTAGGATTATGTGAAGATCAAATGCATTCGCTTTCCCATAAATACTCAATAGATCCACCAAATACACTTTCAATACACACAATGCATATACAGCCTAATTTATTTTGACTCAAAATACCATTTTGATATTCTGCACATCAATTTTAAACCTTTGCTCTGCTTATCTTGAAAGATCTAAGATCATAATTTGATTCATTCTCATAATTAAGCTTATGACTCGCCTGTCCTTCCTAAACCGAACAGTAGGTGTGCAAAATGTCTTTGTTTGCATTAATTAAATATTATCATCTGCTTCAATACTTTACGGATTTTATTGGCACGGTATTATGAAAGAAACTAAAGCAAAATCTGCTGAAAATTTATATTACTAAGTAAACAATCACAGGAATAATAAACTTTGTTAAAGTTGATTGGCATTATGTAAAGTTATGTACAAATTCAATTTTTCATGACCGTCTAAAGTTTTTGATTATTATTATTATAACCATATAAGAATAAAGACGAGCATTACAAACCATTATTGTTGAATGTAAAGTGCTGTGCAAATGTTAACTGAACTAATAGCGAATCTGCAAACGACTCCGAGATTGTGAAATGTTCGTCAATTTTTTAGCTTCCGCTAAGAAAATTTAAAATTTTGAAAAAAATCGGAGACCTACGTTTTCGAGTTTTCACCAGATCTCGCAATTTTGAGTTCTTATTACTCACAGGGCCAACAAAACTCCGAAATTCAATATGAGATTAACTAGTGTTCACGTGGGAATCGGCTGATCCATTCAAAACTTATAGAAGTTTGAAAATTAATAAAATAGTATATTTAGCTGTTAAAATTAGCGTCAAGCTGTTGGGATGATCTTTAAGGTCAACCGTTTTCCACACTTTTTCTTTGTCCTGTGTACCTAAGAATAAGGAAACTTACTACGTTTGCGTATTCATCTTTAGAAGAATTGCAAGACAAATACAATTGTTCGTTTCGGTGCTTTTAACGTCGTAATATGTACGAGAGAGCTAAAACAAAACTTCAACATATATTTTTAATCCGATAGGATTGCCTGATCCTCCCACAGAACGTAGATTTTGATATATTCCATATGATATGGAGTTGTATCTAATATCAAGTGTTGTTATTACCAATGAAAATTATTTGAACACATAAATAGTTTGTTGAATGTATATGTAATATCGTGTAGTAGCGTTTTCTTCAGTTGTAATTTTTGTCCTAAAGCTTTTACAACCTCATTCAGTGACATAAGCAGTAGTAAAAGAAATTGATATTACAAATATCATCATACATTACAAAAATAAAATATACCCTTTACAATGACAACAAGGACTTTAAAATAAATGTTACTACTTTGCAGTATACCATGTTTTTGTCAGTTTTTTATTATCGTAGAAAATAAAAAAAAAAATTCTGCACACACAAGTACTTATAAGAATTGATTGATTTATTGCAACGATTTGCTGGTTTCCACTTAATTTTTTTTTCTTTAAGACTTCTGCAAGTTGAAATTTTTTGCTGTGCTGCTTTTGTATAAAATACGAGTCTGTGTCACAAGGAAGTCGTTAGAGTTGGTTACTGGAAACAATTTTATAAATTATCTTGAAGTATGAATGACAATGTGCCATTTAGTGTTGATATATTGTTTTCTTTTAAAGTATATTTTTTACAATGATATAACAACAAGACAAACACATATGATAAGTGCTTGTGTAATAACCTAAAAAATGTACTTACGTATTACAGTTTTTATCAAGCGTTTCTTAACTTAAAAAATTTGTTTTTGGCAGCTCAGCCGTTCTTGTGTAACATGTTACAGCTAAACATGTGCAGTTTGCAGATTGTTGAACTTACCAAAATTCATGCTCGGTCATGAAATTGCCGAGCTGGACTCGGCTGACATGTGGTTTCAACACAACTGTACCACATTGAGAGGAGAGTGCCATATCGGTTTGCTGCTACAGACTGTCCAATTTGGCACGTGATGTGTGCTACCTAGTTTATTGCTCTTCAAACTTTATGTTCGTGTTGTCTATATTAAGTAATTATTAACCTATAGCATACTCCGCTGATGGTAGCAGTCTGGTTTACGTTGTTATCTTGGAAATATGGATCAATGGCACCAATAGCCCGCAATCTACACATAATTCCCAGAAAAGGAAAACCCTGTTCCGCAGGGATCAGTTCTCGTTACAACTCTTTATTGGATGCGGCGTTCCAACAATATCGAACTTCGATGCCCAAATAAATTCGGATATTTTACAAATCTGTAATTGGGCAGCTGGTCCAGTGAATATTTCATTTTAATGGAACACAAAATAAGACGATTTTTTTGTTTTTATTTTCAAGGAGTATATTATTTTATTGAAGGTGTCTTTTATTACAAGCTTTACGAAATATTTTTCGAGTTGTTTTGCAAATAAAACTTTCGCAAGAGAAGAATTTCATGTCAGATTTAGTACAGACAGCAATTACATATTCCCCTCTTTTTGCATCTGATTCAGGAGAACCAATTTTTGATAAGCTCGTGGAAATCTGAGATGAGGATTATATATCAGTCAAGAACATCGTTTCATCATGTATGCGTTTGCCAAGCAAAGTTCAAGTTTTCGTGAAAACTCTGGTCTCTGACGATTTCGATGAGGGGCTGCCGATGAATCATCGACCTCAGGAAAGAGTGTACATGTTTTACGCTTTGTTGTGTAGAAGCCAATCATTTGCTCAGCTGTATCTACTCCTCCCACAAGAAATAAAACATTAGAAGTTCTAGACGACAGAAATCAAAGCTTATCTCTTATTGAATTGCAGTGAAAAACACCCTTCGGTTTCTTCTTCGCTCCACTGTCGTCAACTGCTGCCAAAGGGCTGCTTTATATTTATGTCTGACATATGACAGCAATGTCGCAAATTTAACACAAAAAGCAAACATAGATTTGTATAAAGACATTTGTTTTATATCCAGCAGCTATCGAAGTATGAAAGCTCTATTTTGGCGCACTGTGCCTCCATACGTAAGTTTCCTTTTAAGCAATCTTTTCGCTAAATCATTATCCTCTACTTAAAACATTATCCTCTACTTAAACGACCAAAAAACAGCCTCCTCCTTCGTTGGTGCTGTAGTAAAAATTCTCGAGATAAAAAAAAGCTACATATCTGTCCTCTCAATACTATTCCTTCGTATCGAAGATCCAGCATAATGCTCTGCATATGTAAGGGCCGTACCCTGAGTGCTGGTCGTACTAAAATAAATTTAAGACACATGTGATTCACTTTCTCTTTCAATATCATTTTCTGAAACACATTCAATATCAGAATCACTTTCTTAATTGAGCACATCATAAATAACCGGGTTGTTAAGTGAATTATCAATTGTTTGTTATTACGTTTACAATTTGCATTAAAGTATTCAATCATATTACATGCGAAAATAGTATTAAATTTGTATGTAAGTACGTTGGACCAAATGGTCCTTAATACAAGATTCGCATTGCTTTTCTTTAATCTAACAACTGGGTTAACTATAAAATTCTCTTTTAAAGAATTTGTATCAATAACATCAATTTTGTCTACAGTTGCTAGAAAATTTTCTAAGAATCATGGCTATATTTGTTTGCTTTTTATATAAAAAATAATATTTGCTTTAATTAAATGATGTCAAAAGCAATATAAAGTTTACTGCACAGTTTTTTTATGTTGTAAAGAAGTGAAATTATTTTGACTACTTTCCACAATGTTTTATTGCGAAGTTGAGCTCGTACCGTATCTCTTCAGTTTCATAAAACTGTTTTTGAGAGATCGGTAGCTAACCAGAAACTTTTGATGAAATGGAAGTCAACATGCAAGCCGCAGTTGACGCCATACTAACAGATTTATTGAAAAAAGTGCCGATGGAATACACGCCGCAAAACATATTTGAGATCCAAGTGGCATAGCGTAAGCTGTCAAAATTTTAAAACAATAGTTACCATATATACAACAGTATTGTATTTGTGGTACCCACCAAAGTTTGAAATATTGTACATATTTCATTCTCTGTACACACAAGTTTACATCAACGACATTGAAAAACATGACATTGAAAAATGTATGCATGCCTCTCTTTATACACAAATAAATCTTGAATGTACGTAAATAAATCTTTACTGTGCATCATATCTCAAGTGTATACATTGAAGACATTCAGAACATTGAAATCACTTTATGTACGTATGCACATTTGCGGAGATAACATTGTATTTGTTTTGTAACTTCATAAAATTAATGTGTGTATGCGCAGTAAAAGCAAACACTAAAAATATTTTACTTACCCTCCAGTTTCAAATTAAAAAAGCATATACACGAGATGTACACAAGTACACTCATAGTTATACACAAGTAGAAGTTGTACACGATGTAAAGAAAGACAATGTCTATAGTGTATTCAAGGTATATATTGAATTAAAGGTGTACATTAAATTTTGTTGTACATTTCTGAGATCTCTGGTACCCACTTAATAAGCGTTAGGAAAATTTGAGGTTAGGAAATAAATTGACTTAAAAATCAGTTTTATTGATACCAAAGTAAAATACAATAATGGGAATTAACAATGGAGTGTGACGTCGGACAATTGTCTACTTCTAGCATGTCGGAACTTTTCACAAAATTGCGAAACGCTTCGCTTGTCTCATCAATGCAGCCCCGAATTTCACCTTTCAGATGTTTGGTTGGTTGGTTGGTATACGTGGCTGCCTGTAGCCCACAAGCATTCAAGTAGGATCTCTGAGATCCCGTTTTGAAAGACCACTCCACTCGTCAGTGTGAACCTATGTAGAACCGAATCCAGATCTCGGATACGGTGATGGATGCTAGGTCCAACCTGTCGCATCGAGGAATCTAATAAGGGCACCTAGACCTATACCTGACAGCTCCGAAAGCTCGGATATTATACTCTTGCCTAAGATCTTGTATCTCGTATGGTGCAATGTCGGGCATTCACAAAGGAAGTGTTAAACTGTCTCCTATTTGCTCTGATCCCGGCAGCTGCGACAGAATGCGTTATAGGAGAGACCTATACTACCAGCATGTCTGCGTATTACCCAGTGCCCCGTCACTACTGCGACGAGTCTTGTTATATCCCTACGGTTCCTGTTGATCAGCTGTGCTGTTCTTCTGTCGTCGTAGCAGGGCCACATATTTCTAGCCACCCTACACGTGTCCAGCTTGCGCCACCTGTCTACAGCCTTCTACTGGTAGTGGCTCTGAATGCCGCATCTCATAGCGCTATACAGCATGGCCACCGATACAGCGGTGAAGACGTCCATAGCAGATCCAGCCCTAGCAAACTCGTCCGCCTGTTCGTTTCCAGGGAAGTCACTATGTGCGGGAACCCGGATGAGGGTAGTGTCAGTCTGATATCCCAATCTGGATAGAAGCTCCCTGCATTGAGCTACTAAGGTAGAAGAAGTAGTGTGTATGTGACTCAGCTGATTTGCTGGTCGGTGTTGTTTTGCCCGGGCGGAATCACCGGTCAATTATGCAGATTACACAAGTACTTAAACTTGATTGTTTTTGATATTGAAACAACGCAAGCACTTGAACTTGGTTAAAGGGAACTGGATAACACAAGCACTTAAACTTGGTTATTGCGGAGGATTGGAAAACAAAATAAGAGAACTGCTTTGTTTGCTTAAATAATTGTTTCTCAATTTATTTTAATTAAATCAGAGCCTTAAATACTATTTTATTGCCGATTTGCAATAAATTATTTTAATATATTTATTAATAATATAATTCTATTTTTGGGCTTATGCATTTTCCCACACGTGTAAGAAATTCCAGGAAACATAATACCTCAGACAAATGCAATGCAATTAAACTTGAAAGTGGTTCAAGGTTGCTGTTAAGAATCTAAAGTAAATGAATTTAAAGTAACAAAAAACTACAGCAAAACTTGAAACTTAATTCTTTTCTCATAACTTAAATTAACTGTTGCATAAATCCAGCAAAAATAAAGCAAATAATAGAAAAATTACATGAAATCAGCAATTTAAGGTTGTTCAACTAATTTCGCGCAGGCATATGTACGCAAGTATGTTTGTACATTTATACAAACGTACTTACGCACATATGAAAGAAATTCATTGTGAAGGTCTGAACATATACACCGCCGTTGAGTCATGCTCAACAAAATTACAAATGTGATAACCTTATATTGCCCTTCATATGTCTTAGAAGTGAAGATTTAAACTACTGATACTTCAAATTCTGGTGTTGGGATATGTTGACGTACAGCTGGCCGTGGAGTTTGTTGATTTGGTTTAATTGCCTTGCAACGTGCCCTTTTCCAGCCGATCCTCAAGCTTATTATGATTACGAGAACGAGAGCAACGTAGGCAATGGTACCGTGGTGATATTTGATGTGTTTAATTTGTGACGGAAGTTCAGCAGATACCCTTTGATGTAATTTACTTTGGATTTCGGAGATATTTTTAATTTGGTCGAAATAAATCTTGTTGTGAATTCTTGCAATTCACAACTGATAACTGATGTCACTTATGTTGCTCATTGCTGTGTATGATGTTTGTAGAGATGTGGAGACAGTTTCATGGCCTTTGATGATGAGTGAGTTGAGCTTAACTGTACAATCAGGTGAGATTTTCAGGAGAGCAGATCCTTTCAAGGTTAGCTGTGATTTTTCTTGACCACATACGGCGTTTATTAGGGACGGCTGCTGCATAGTGTAAAGCCATTGATTGCTGTATTCTAACTGTGTCAGCGACGTGCTATTAGCAACAGGAGCAATGTTACAACTTGTTTGAGTGTTTAAATTAAGAAGTGACAGCTCGCATAAGCATTTGTCTGCCTTTGCAGTAAATTTTGATTGCATTTTAGGGCATAGAAATTCATTTTCTCTCATTGTTGCACATGTGGTCCACTGTTTTTCTGCCAACACGAAATACTGATCTTTATGAGCATTTATAGCCAGGAAGTCGCCGCATGGTCTTATAGCGAGCATTGTGCCACTTATATGAACAGGAATTGGGTGTGGTCTCAGAAGTTTGAATGTTTCAGGACCACATAACGGAATAGATATGTGAAAGATGACGTGGTCTTTTGTAACACCTCCCTTTACATTCATAATTTTGTACAGTTGTAAAATGTTATCTTTGCTTACTGGTAGTTCCAGAGATGTTGGAAGATGATTCCTTACTTGTACTAGCTTGGCTTGAAGTTGGGATGGAGACAACAGTATTTGGCTAATTTTCCCATGGTGTGAATCTGTTAATGCTGCTATGATTTCTGCTTGAATTCGGTGTAACCTTGTTGATGTTAAAGAAAGTTGAACTGATCGTAACATGAATATTTGAAATAGTCTAGCTTGGTATTGTTCTTTTTGATTTTCTTGTAATCTAGATGCAATTTCTGTTAATTGATTATCTACACTGTCGAACTTTTGTTTCACATTTTCTTCATGTATTTTAAGGACGTTTAGAGTTGCATCCACAATTGATGTTTGATTCAAGAGGAGTTGTTTGAGATGGTTTTCATTATCGTTTACAGCGTTGATGGTGTTCGACATTTGTTCAGCATAATCCGAACCTAGAATACCAAATAGGGAATTAGCGACGTTGCCAACAACGTTAATAGCACCACCCTTAGCTCTTCTCCTAAGTAAGAGGTTTTTATCTTTAAGGCCTGCTAGGCTGAAGTCAACTGCCTGGAGAACATTCGAACAAGTCGTCCTTTGAGTTAGAATGTTGCATAAGCTGTGTCGTATGGTTAGTAGGAAATGATGTTCCATTCTGTAGTTACGAGTGGGAGCAATAGCAGTATTGTGAGTAGGGTGGTCGTAATTGAGCTTGCCAACGACTGTTTTGGTGATTGATTTTCTGCTAATATCTCACTATTATCCTTAGGTTTTGTGATTTGTGCACATGATTGTTGTTCTTTTTCATTTTGTTGCAGTTGTTGCGATGGCTGTGTACCAATTTCCGACTGTGGTTTAACAAATTGTATATTATTTGTGGATTTGTCAGTTGTTTGAGGAACCACAACCATGCGAAAAATAACATTTACCGGTATTTCATTCAACTCATCAGTTTCGGAATGATTATCTGAAGCAATACCATTAACGTAGTCATTGCAAAGAATCGTTTCGGTTCCGGTTCGTTTTTTCGGCTTTTTCAAACTTTCCACTTTTTGTAAATGCTGTGCCAATGTATGATTATGAAACTTGGATGGAGGCAAACATTGGTTAGGTGATTGAGCAGGAGATTGTGCTGTTGGCGCAGCTAATGTGGTATGAACAATTATAGGAGCGACTTTAGCCATGGCAGCTGTAGTCAATATAGGATTTATGGTAGCGCTGGTGCTGCCAGCAGTTTACATTGTTGGTATTACACAGGCCATAATGGGTACAGTTTGAGATATCGTTGCTATTGTTGTTGCATTTTGTGCCACCAGATTCGTCACTTTTGCACTTGTGGGTCCAAAAGTCAGGGAGTTTGCCATAATGATGGTGTTTGTGGAGTGTAGGTGGGTGGTGGCGATGTAGATTTCAAATCACCGTCATATGTTGTTGGTGAAGTAATAAAGTTTTGATGTTGTTGCTGATGGTTATGGTGACGACGGTACTGTAGCTGTTGTGTTTGGAATTGTGGTCTTACAATACAAACATTTGTTTTTTTGTATTTGTTTTTGCTGTTGTTGCTGTGAAGGATTGAGTTAGATTAGTTTTAGATGAGGGTGCTTCTGGAGAGCAAGATGTCGCTTCATTGAAATCGGGTTCAACTATTTCAGGTTTATAGGTAGCGAATGACGATGTCTACTGGTATACCCTTTCCCTTGTTGATCCTTGGTTTGATGAATGAGTGAAGCTCTCCAGATGAAGCAGCGAGTTGTGTTTTTTATTGCATGATCCTGATATGCAAGTTTTGGCTGTGTGTCCTGATTTTAGACAGTTCACACACATGTTTTGCTTCTTAATGAAACCAGACGGTCTGCTGGCGACAGTTGAAATTTCTGACACCGATAAAATTGGTGAAAGTTGTTTTTACAAAGTGAGCACGTGACTTCTGTTTGTTTAGCTGAAGTTGTGGAAACATAGACCTCTGATGATCTTTCTTTCTGGTTTATGGCTTCCAGGGATTGAAAACGATTTTCAAGAAATGTTAATAGGTCTTTAGTTTTTTGTAGTTCTTTTGGATTGCTAATAGTCCTCTCATATAGAACAAGAGTTATCCGATCCAATTTTTTAACGAGTATGTAAAGAGCATGGGATCCCAAGAGGCGGTATCGATCCCTATGTTGTTTAGCGCATGTAGACTTTCTTGTGTTGTATCATGTAATTGTTTGATAGCAGCAGGTGATGGTCCAGCGTTTGGTTGATCCAAAAGTTGTTGCATTAGCGTTGTTACACGAACGTGCTGATTATTGTATTGTTCTTGCAATAGGATCCATGCGGTTGCGTAGTTTTCGGCTGTGGCTGAGAGATGACTTATTAGTTTTTCAGCTTCGCCCCCCAAGTTTGATTTCAGGTACCACATCTTTTGTACCGCAGGAATATGCTGGTTGTCTACTAGTTGTGTAAACAAGTCGTGAAAGGATCTCCATTTTAAATAATCTCCATTAAATTTTTGGATTGTAACCTTTGGCAGCGGTAGCACGCTGTTTTGCTTTAGTTCGAAATCTTGCTCTAGAGTTCGGGAGGCTAGCTTGAAATTATCAATGACTCGCTTCTTCAGGTTTTCGTAGGAGTTCATGTCGTATCCGTCCTTCAGTGGGTCATCGCTTGATTCCCATATTCTGAAATGTAGCTCTTGGACTTCTCCCCACAGTTTTTCTTTCAGCTTCATATTGGTTGCCGTAGGGCCCGTGTCGAGTAGCCGCTTTAAAGATGACATCATGACATTGTGCCTTCTTATAGTAGCATTTGTAGAGGTAAATGTCAAAGTCATGTGCTGCAGGCGTCTTACTGGTGTTTTCCAGTGTTGACGTTTTCGATGTGTCCTTTATGCCTGATTCAAATATTTTCCTGTATTTTGTAACGAGTTCCTCAATGTTTTGATAGTAGTTTTCGGTGAAATATTTGTGGTCTAACTGGAGCTTCTTAAAACATCGTATTCTATTATCGGTGTGCTCGAATTCTGCCCAAGCGGAGTCTAATCTTTTGATCCTTTCTTCGTAGTAGTGGACAGTCTTTCTGGACGATGAATCCTTTTTAAAGTTCCGAATGATGGACTCTATCAGTTCTCCTGTTGCTCGCTGAGAAGTTGTAAGCTGTTCCATTGGGGACGTTGTTGCACCAGTAGCCATGATGTTACCTGCTCGAGCTGGTTATGACTTTAGGAATTTGTTCCTGCGATAAAAAAGCTGACGATTCCTTGAAGTTAATCAAGTCGGGGTCACCAGAATGTTTATGACTCAGCTGATTTGCTGGTCGGTGTTGTTTTGTTCGGACGGAATCACCGGGACAATTATGCAGATAACACAAGTACTTAAACTTGATTGTTTTTGATATTGGAATAACGCAAGCACTTGAACTTGGTTAAAGGGAATTGAATAACACACGCACATAAACTTGCTTATTGCGGAGGATTGGAGAACAAAATAAGACAACTGCTTTGTTTGCTTAAATAATTGTTTCTCAATTTATTTAATTAAATCATAGCCCTAAATACTATTTTATTGCCGAATTGCAATAAATTATTTTAATATATTTATTAATAATATAATTCTGTTTTTGGGCTTATGCATTTTCCCACACGTGTAAGAAATTCCAGGAAACATGAAACCTCAGACAAATGCAATGCAAATAAACCTGAAAGTGGTTCAAGGTTGTTGTCAAGAATCTAAAGTAAATGAATTTAAAGTAACAAAAAACTACAGCAAAACTTGGAACTTAATTCTTTTCTCATAACTTAAATTAAATGTTGCATAAATCCAGCAAAAATAAAGCAAATAATAGAAAAATTACATGAAATCAGCAATTTAAGGTTGTTCAACTAATTTCGCGCAGGCATAGATACGCAAGTATGTTTGTACATTTATACAAACGTACTTACGCACATATGAAAGAAATTCATTGTGAAGGTCTGAACATAGTGAATGAACTGAGAGACAGGAGTGCCGCCTGGCTGTCGACTCTATCCTGAACACCCCTGTCAATCAGTAACCTAGCCGCCTCTCTCATAGCCTATATTTCCGCCTGAAATACACTAGCTTCATCAGGGAGTCGGAGCGAAAGTCTTGTTCCAATGTCCCTTGGGTAGACCCCTGAACCTTCACCACAAATCATTCTTGATCCATCAGTATACATTCTGCAGTCGAAGTCCCTTTCTGACGAGTTCGTAGATAAAAATTAGCTCAATGAATTCGTCGTATGAAATACAATAACGACGAATAAATTAACATAATGAACAAAAAATATTTACGAATTTTTTAATAATCTCTGTAATCTTCTGATGCCAAATTGTTCAGACATTCAATAATTACTTCGGTGGTTTCCATTTTTTTCAGAACAAATTTCTTTTGTAATTATATTCTGAAAACTGTTTCTTGTGTGCTACATGCTACAAATAGTCAACTATGTTTTTCCATAGTCGACTATTTGAAACCTTGTCACCTTATACTAATTTGTTCGTCGGCGTAAGAAATAGAAATAAACCTATCACAAAGTTCGATGTGCACGACGTATTTTGTCCAACGTACATATTGTGTGTATTTTCATTTACTTAAATGAGTTTTATTTCCAACGGTGAATATTCGTTACGAAAAATTCGTCACTCGTCCCAGTTGTGTTTATAGCATAATATATATAATATATGAATTTCCCAACTTTCAAAGGATAACAGCTCAGTTCTTGACATTTCATCATTTGGCACCCAATTAACTTCCTCACCTCACATTTGCCCACCCTTCACTTTACTTCGCTGGTGAATTGATGATGAAATAGCTCCAATGCGCTCTATAGTATATGATAATGTCAATTGTTGTCAGTAATGTTCAACGACCAGTAAACTACAATCCACAGTTTTAAACGAAAGCGTGTTAGTTCAAATCAGATTAATATTAGCGTCCAAATAAGAACTATGAAAGAATGTAGGTATGTTTTCAAATAATACACAAGCAATAACAAATTAAAGTGCTATATTCGGATGTGTCGCATCTCATATACCCCTGTCTTACGGTTGCAGTATGTACAAGCAGTCATTCCAACCCTGGAACAATATTTTGATCTTTCTTGTTTTCAATACTTATTTATTTCTTTCTGCGATAGAAAATGTATTTTATTACAAAGGAAACCAATATGTATTATTTAGTTATTTTAATACTTCAAAAAAAATTAAAATTTTGCAGTTCTGAAGATGTTTTTCCCCTTTTTTGATTTTTTACACCATAGAACTTGTTTCAAAAATATCAAATACTCGTATGTTTAATTTATAAGCAAAAAGAAAATATTTGTTGCAGTTGGTTACCAAAAATTTTGAAATTCTGTTTTTACTTCCTGTAGTATAAAATATCTTTAATTCAATAAAACCAAAACCAGTAACATATTTGGTAACTTTTATGTAAACAAAATTTCAATTGCCCAAGCCTGGAATCAAAGTTTAGGTTTTTAAGATTTTTAACACTATTTTGACTCCTCCTGAAGTATAAAATAGGTGTAATTCACAAAAAAAAAATAAAAAAATTAACTTAAAAATAATACAAACAAAATATTGAAAAAATTCAACTGGAATTGTCCCAGATGATAATTTTCCATTCTGATAAAACTTTGGCTATTGCGGAGTGTTTTGGAATGTTTCAAGTTGGTTGCTCAATAGTTTGAATATTTGACGGCAATTTTAATGCTGAATGACCCGTATCTCATTCTTCTAACAACTGGCTGCTATTCCAGAAAAAGCAATTGCAGCCGCAATGCTGAATCTCACACGAACAGTGTCTAAAACAACTGGCATGAGGAATGACTTACCACTTCCACCAGGCATACCTAGGAAATATAAACCACCTACCTTAATTGATGTATAATAAACTCCTTTTGTTAGGCAACTTTGATATGACACATTCTACAATAGCAAAATATGTAATATTTATTTTAAGGATTTTTTTTCCTGCGGACCTCCCACCATTATTTGAGGTTCCTCATTGGCAATGCTAGTTTCCTTATTTGCATAAAGTTCTTAGGAATGGTGATACCATACAACTTTATGAATACTTTCAATGTTTAGTTAATAATTTACATTACCGCAAACATAATTACTCTCATGTAAATAAACACACTCATACATTCATAACGCATTTGCTTACCCCCTGAAATATAATTTTTGTATGTACATGAGCGTTTTCTAAAAGGGAACTTCAGTGAGTTTGTTTTCAATTTAATATATCTTTTCTGTTTCTGAGAGTTTATAAATATTCATGAGTTCAGTTTACGCAAATTGTATACATATTTGTTTTGTGATAAAATATGTATGAGCTTATACACATAATCAAATACATATTAGAATACTTAAAAACACATCCTTTCACAAACTTTCTACATCCCAGTCAGCATGTGGAAGATTGTTTCACCAAACTGAGTCTTTTTTCCGATTAATCAGTTCTGCGCTTAAAATAAGACTCGAAAATGATTCCCAAAAATACTTAGAAAGTGATTTAAAAAAAACAAACACAAACAGCAAGCTAGTGCAGTAAAATAAAAAAAAATTTATATATATAAAAAAATATATATCACAAACTGTCTCGAAAATTAGTCGAAATTTATCAGAAGCGCGAATCATAAAAGACTCCTTTAGAAGAGTCGCGGCTGGAGTACCATTTTCTACCGAATGAACAGTCATTTTCAAGTCGAAAACGAGCGCACAAATGCTTATTTTAATCGTGCGAAGCAGTCGAAAAAGACTCGAATATGATCATTAATTTCATAAAATGCTGACTGGGATATAACAAAAATATTTTATTTATATATTTTATTTATACATATATGTATATACAAAACATTATGTGAATTGAATATACTAAACTGAGGTGAAACACTAAAATGAATGAGTTGAAAATATTTTTTACATATTTCTTAACATGTCTTACATATAATTATTACAAAATTTGTCTCATTTCATTGATTTTAGATTCCACCCGTTAAGTGTTAATAATAAATTGTGAAAGTTTTGTGTTTCGAAATAAAAGACATCCAATTAGTTGTGAAGTAATCATTGCAATGGTGATATTTTAAGCGAAATATCTATAAATCCAACGGAAATGAATCAGAGATTTACACAGAATTTCTTTTATACATGGTGTCCGCCGGGAGGTATACTACTTTGTTATTTATATAACAGAATAGATCTTATATTGATAAATGGTTTATTTAATGTTGGCAATTATGTATGGAATACAATATCAGATAAATGTCCGCCTCTGTTAGCCTCATAAATGCGAGCCCTTTTGAGCACATTTTTCGTTACACTCTCACACATTTCACGTGGTATTTCATTAATTTCAGCACGAAAATTTTATTTGAGTTGCTCAAGCGTTTCTGATGTTTTTGCCTTGTTTTTCAGATATTCCCACAAAAAGAAGACCGGGGCAGTCAAATCAGGCGACCGTGGAGGCCAATCAACATGACAATTTCTTGAAACAGCTTGTTGTGGAAAGAGGTCTCGCACGATGGTTTATCGAATATTTTTGCATAACAAATTTGCCACGTGTCTACTTCACGACTGCCAAATATAAACTGTCAAGACTAATGTTTACCAAAATGGCGGCAAAACAATGTAGTATACCTTCTCGGCGGACCCCTGTATATTGAATGACAAAACTATGAAATTGTTGAGAATATCTTTAACTTTGTAATAGTTGCGAACAAGCTCCAAAATAAATTAGTATTGCTATTAGTTTTCGATCAATCAATTTCATATCGCTCCATTATTGCAACACAGTCATATCTTCAGAAGTTAACATTTTAAAGTTACTTGAGCAAAGCTGTACGTGCTAAGAAAATGCTGCCTTATATATTTAAACTTAACTCATAAAGCTTTAAAAATTAATAAATTCTACAAATAATATTTGCATTCATGTTTAATATAACGAGAACACGTGTTTTGTTTTCTTGTTCATTATTATTTGTTATGTAAATAAAATTTTCAGTGCCATGAACATAAATAACCAACACAAGAAGCTTTTGATCTCAGCAGCCGATGGCTCTGAAATAACAAGCAAAAGGCAAATGGGAATATTTGCAATAATAATCGTCAGGTTTGGGAAATTTCGTGCTAACCACAAGTAAGTTAACTTCAACAAGTAAAAACGTTATATTCGACCGGGTCGAATCTTAAATACCCTCCTAATATTTAGTAAGTGAATTTAAATTGATTAACTTGGTGGCCCAGAGTTCCTTTATATAATATCGTACGTCAACGCCTACTGAAGGGGCGGGTTTAAAAATAGACAATTTCATGTTTTCCACAGACGAACGTATGGACATTGCTAGACCGTCTTAAACTTCATCACTAATCAAGAATATAGTCATATATAAGTACTCGTACCACCCTACTAAACATTACTTTGTAACACTAAAACAAAAGGACTTTTCCCTAATAAAAAAATTATTAATTATAACTAAAAGTAAAACAATTATCAAAACTTATGAAATAACAAAAGCAGGAAGTGAGTCACAGCAGTAACAACAATTTTAACAACAGCGTCAACAATCATAACAGCATCCACAACCAAAAGGAAAAAGACCAACAAGAAACGTAGCCGCAAGTGTAAATTCGTGCATTGTTGCCCGGTGAATTGGCACACAGTCAGTGAAAGAAGAAAAGCCGTAACCAAATAAACTAGCTCCAGATACCCAGATGGTTTAAATCAACTAGAAGCTCTTGCAGACAGACCTCTCTAATAGTAAGTTAGAAGAAGAATATTTTTTTTGTTTAAATTTAACTAATAAGTAAGCAAATAGAGTAAAAGTCAATAAAATTAATTAAAAATCTCATGTACGGATTTGTATTTTATATTGAATTATAAAGTAAGATCTAGTTAATAGTGCTATTTTAAACGGTCCAATATAAATTAATACTTAGTTTCGGAAAAACGTACAGATTCGGACAGTCTTTGTAGTGTAATAAAAAAAATGGAAATCAATGTAATACATGAATTTAATCTCGTTTTAAGTTGCATCAGGGAAATTCCGACTTTCGACGGTACCGATCCCTGTCAATTACCTGACTTTCTGGCACAGGTAGAAGCCCTGTTGCCATCAATAGAGGGTTTCCAAGAGAACAATAAAAGTATACTTCTAGGATACCTAAAAAACAAATGTACAGGCTCCA
This sequence comes from Linnaemya tessellans, assembly GCA_951800035.1. Classification (NCBI taxonomy): domain Eukaryota; kingdom Metazoa; phylum Arthropoda; class Insecta; order Diptera; family Tachinidae; genus Linnaemya; species Linnaemya tessellans. The sequence goes on along the minus strand of OX637535.1, from coordinate 65,576,289 downwards.
CAAGGGAAGCACTGCATCGACATGGAACAGTTGATACTTGGGCGGAATTAAAAAGCGTGCTGTTAAATAATTTCGGGGAAAAACATACAAGTAGTGAATTAATGGACAGATTGAAAACATGGAGGATGGACTCCACGATTGAAAAATACCACCACGACATTAACAAAATCACAAACCAGCTCCACAATAGACGTTTAACCCATCCGGAAGAAGGATTTACTACAAGAGAAATTAATAGGATCTCATTGCAGGTATTTAAGGACCATTTACCAGAACCGACGAACACTATAATATTTGCGCGAGACCCGAAAACATTGCAGGCAGCATACCAAATTATTCTCGAAGCTAGGCACCAGAATTACACTGCAAGTGGTGATAAACAGAAATCGAACACACAGTTCAGGACAAGTTATGGGAATAATAACCCAAATCAAAGTAGGGGTAATAGTACCTGGAATAGAAATTACAGGGACAATAACGTTACTTCCTATAACAATAGGCAGTATAATAACGGAAATTTTGAAAATAGCAATCAATCTGGATATTCTCGTAGATATAACAATAATCAATCTGGAAATTTTTATAATAATAACCAGTCAGGAAATTTTCGTAGGCACGAGAATGAACAATCTGGAAGATATAATATGAGAAACGACACTAGGTCAGGACAGAATAGAAATACTAACAGGACTGAAGGTGTAGTTCCAATGGAAGTTGGCTCTTCTAATATAAATTTTTCAACAGAGGCCCTAAGCAACTTCCCTATATAATTATACAAACCCCAATTAGAAAACTATATTTTATTATTGACAGCGGAGCGGAATTTAGTATTGTAAATAAAGGAGTATGTTCACCGAAATGGAAGACAAAAGTTAATCTATATGCTAAAGCTTTAGGAAAAATATTTTTAATGGAATACCTTTGTAGATTCCCACTTTTTAAGGAATTTGAAACTGAAGACTTTTATTGCGAATTTTTGGAATGTAAATTGGATAATGGTTATGATGGGTTAATAGGTAACAATATCTTACAAAAATTATGCACTATAACTGATTACTCAAATCGGCGGTTGATCACTAGGAACGCGACATTGCCGTTATATATGGGTAACTACGAAGAATTATATTATAACATTTCATACAAAGAAAATTTTATTGACGTAGGAAACAACGAAATAGCTAGGGACAATTTTCTTACCTTTATTGGAACTAGTCACTTGAATGAGCAAGAGATAGCTAAATTAAGACCAACCTTGCTAAAATACAAGGAAGTATTTTACCAATCAAAAGAAAAGCTACCATTTGCGAATGACATTAAACATAGAATTAATACTAAACACGACATTAAAATATATTCTAAAAAGTACCGTTACCCAGAAGTTCATAGAGCAGAGGTTGATCGACAAATCCAAGAAATGCTTAAAGATGGTATTATCAGGGAATCAAATAGTCCATACAATAGCCCGATTTGGGTCGTACCCAAAAAGATAAGTTCTGATAATGTACAGAAATGGAGAATAGTCATTGACTATAGAAAACTAAACGACATCACAATAGAAGATCGTTTTCCTATACCTAATATAGAAGACATTTTTGACAAGCTGGGAAATTGTCAATATTTTTCAACAATCGATTTGGCAAAGGGTTTTCACCAGATTGAAATGCATCTTAATGACATCCATAAAACAGCCTTTTCGACCGCCAGTGGTCATTACGAGTTTTTGAGAATGCCGTTTGGACTTCGGAATGCACCCGCCACATTTCAACGTCTCATTAATTGTATACTAAGAGAATTTATTGGGAAAATATGCCTAGTCTATTTAGACGACATTTTGGTCTTTTCTACGAGTATAGAAGAACATATGGAATCGTTAGAAAAGGTCCTAAGATGTTTAAAGAATGCTAACCTTAGAATTCAACCGGATAAGTGTAAATTCTTATCCAGGGAAACAGAGTTCTTAGGTCACATAATTACCCCAGATGGAATTAAAGCTAATCCAAAAAAAATCGAAGCCATTAATGACATTCAGCTACCTAAAACTCAAAAGCAGATTAAATCATTTCTGGGAATAACTGGGTACTATAAGAGATTTATCAAAGACTATTCTAAAATAGCTCATCATATTATAAAATATTTAAAAAAGAATTCCAAAATAAATATAAACGATCCAGAATACGTAGAATCGTTTAATAAACTCGACATTGTTAAAAAATGACCCCATACTTGCTCACCCAGATTTTCAAAAACATTTCACATTAACAACCGATGCAAGCAATTTCGCACTAGGTGCTGTGCTTACGCAAAATAATAAGCCCATTGCTTATGCAAGTCGCTCCCTGAACGGTCACGAGCAACGATATAGTACAATTGAAAAAGAACTCCTTGCAATGGTTTGGGCAACGAAATATTTTCGCCCGTACTTATATGGCCGTAGGTTTACAATAAGAACTGACCACAGACCACTAGTTTGGCTAAATAATATGAAGGAACCAAATTCGAAATTACAACGGTGGAAAATAAAATTAAATGAGGTTGACTTTATAGTAGAGTATATAAAAGGCAAAGAAAATATAGTGGCAGACAGTTTAAGCAGAATGATATATGACTTTAAGAGAAATACGACGCCGAGCGAAACGGTTTCGGAGTCAACAATTTTTATTAACCTTAATGAATTGTTTAACTCTGATGAGGCCAACGATAGTAATGATATAGAAACGATTCACAGTGCAGATACTGATGATACAAATTTTATATCAATTACGGAAAAACCCCTTAATTTGTTTAAAAATCAGATCATTCTAGATTACGCAACTAGGGAATCTAGGAAATTAAAAATAATTCATAAAAACAAAATAAGAAACTTGATAATGGTAACAAAAGAAACCGACATAAAGAATACAATGCGAGAGTGTCTCCCAGAAAAGGGACTTGTTGTAATTTTTTGTGCGAATGACAGACTTTTTTTGAAATTTCAAGATTATTAGAGAATGTATTTTGCAAATAACAGGAATCTAAGAATTTTAAGGTCCAAATCATGGTTAGAAGACATTACGGACAAGGAAATTATACTTAAAAGTATTGAAACCGAACACCTTAAGAACAATCATCGCGGAATAAATGAAGTATTCAATAATTTAAAGAAAACATGCTATTACCCCAATTTGCAAAAAGGAAATTCAAAAATACATTAACAATTGTGAAGTATGCAACACAGCAAAATTTGACAGGCACCCTATTAAACATGCGTTTAATGTGACAGACAGCCCTGAAAAACAAAACGATATAGTGCACATAAACTTGTGGTATCCCCAAAGAAACGAAATGTACCTTACAAGCATAGACAAACTTACAAAATATGCTACAGCTGAAAAATTAAAAGACAGAACTTGGATCTCTGTTATAGATGGATTGAATAAACGATTTCAATACCTGGGTAAACCAAGGCTAATCGTGATGGACAATGAATTTGACACACTAAATATTAAACAATTTCTTAGAGAGAACGAAAGAGATTTTCACTTGACCACTGCGTACCTAATAACTGGGAACTCGGACGTTGAGAGACTACACTCGACACTCAATGAGCACATACGCCTTTTCAATGCAGATCCAAATAACGAAAACAATCTGGAAGAAAAAGTTCACAAGGCAATAATAGCATATAATAGCACAATTAATACTACCACAAAAACAAAACCGATACACTTCATTACTAATCTAATAGCTCGTGAAGATTTAAAAGAGTTTTCAGAACGACTTGATCAAGAAAAAAATAGCGAGAATTAACGCAATAAACAAAAATCAGGGAAATGAAAGTAACCTCAATTTCAGAAACAAATATGTAAAAAATTACAGAGTCAGCAAGGCACAACCTAGGTATAAAAAAGTAAATTATTATAGGGTAGAAAGTAATTACTTAGTATCTGATAATAATAAATTTAAGAGAATGTATAAAACAAAGGTTAAACGTAAATACCAATTTCAGGAAAACCATGATGAAAATCTCTTTCCTGGCATTGTTGGTGGTGATGGCCCAAGCCCTTCTTCGAGTCAGCAAAATTGAAGAAAACCTTGGTTTTACAGTGGTTCAAATAAGAAAGATTGAAATGCCTAATACAACAACAACGGTGCTACACGTAATACGACCTTTGGAAATTTTGGACATAATAAGACAAATAGAAACGAGGAGATAGACGTAGATAATAAGAGTATTTTAAAGAAGGAAATTAGGATTATTAGGGCAAAGGTTAGGTCCATCATGCCTTTTCAACTCAATAGGTCAAAAAGGGGTTTAATAAACAGAGTTGGAAACGTATACAAATGGCTTTTCGGACTTATGGACGATAATGACAGAGAGGAAATCTTAGAACACCTGAAGGTGACGGAAATTAACACCCATAACGCTATAGGGACTTTGAATAAACAAATGAAAATTAATACACATTTCGACGAGGAAATTACAACAATTAGAAAAGCAGTAGAAAGCGATAGAGACAAAATAAATCAAACATTTGAAGAAGTGAAAAAAACGGAACAATGAAATAGTGAGGAGACTTTTGTACATGGACCAGATACTTAAATTAAAAAGTCTAGAGAGTAAAATTACTCAAATTCAGGCGAATATAGCATCAGCTAGACATAACATTATTCAGGTCGACGTACTAACACCGGAAGAAATAGAAAACTTTAATATCGACTATTTCAGGTTTAAACTTATTAAAATGGGAGTGATGAACTACATTAATAACTCACTGATTATTGCGATAAAAATTCCAACTGATTTTCTTGTAACAGATTTAAAGTTAATCACCCCCTTACCAAATGACAGATATCTAGAAATTGACGACAATAGTGAATTGATAGTTACTATTAAAAATAAAACTTACACTTACGAAGGAAACGCACATCTAAATGAAGTAAAAGTAAGCAAAAATTGTATTATAAAAAACCGATGTAAATTAAGATATAATAATATAACTAGTGTCGAAATTATCGACGACGATTTAATTTTAGTTAAAAATGCTAACAGTACAGTGATAACACAGAATTGTGATAACAGGAATATCGTTATAAATAAAAATCGTTTAATAAATTTTTATAATTGTGAATTGAAAATATTAAACATAACTTATAAAAATAAAAAGATTACTGTAGTCGAAAAATCTATCTATCCAAATAATGATTTTACAACAATAGTTTTTGAAGAAGAAGTAAATTTTGCGAAAATCAAATTAAATCAATTTGAGAATATTAAAAAGATCGAAGAATTAGTGTATCATAAGAATGTGCCCCACGGTATAAACATAATGTTAGTCGTGTTAATATTAAGTCTAATTGTATTATTTTTGGTTTATAAAAGTTACTGTAAAAGAAATAAAAATGCAAATATAAATATCGAATTATATACTACCGAACGTAAACCCGGTAGAGCTATATGGACCGAATAAATTGAGTATTGACTACTTAATGTTTAAGTTTTTTTTTAATTTAAAAAATAAATCATTGTAAAGAATTGTAATTGAAGAAAAAATGCATTTCAGCAGGGACTGCTGAAAATGAGGGTGGAGGAGTCATATATAAGTACTCGTACCACCCTACTAAACATTACTTTGTAACACTATTATGAGATGCCCCCTAATGAATACATCTCATATTCCGTCTAGGAAATGTGTGTGAATTTGCAATGTCAACAAATTCACACAACAACCTTCAATTACAATTCTAGAAAAAATCCGCATTACTATGCAGATTCGAGTCTAGTTTTAAGTAGGAGGAAAAAACTAAAAAATGAGTGAGATAATAAAGGTGTGTGCAGTTCAAAAACTACAATCGAAGAAGCTTGTATTTAATTTGACTCATGTAACTATATACATACATATTTACTTTCTAGGGTCCAATTCTCTTTGGAGGGTATAAAAACCGTATTTTGGCGGGGTCGCGCTGGCAAGGGCTGTGGGGGAAATATTTCACCTTTGTCATAAAACTCTAAAAATAAATACTTGGGATAATTATATACAAAATTAAAATTTCTTTTTTTGATAGGGTCATTTAGAGGGCAAAGGGGGAGAGGGGGTAGAGCAGAAACAGGTAGACATAAAACTCTAAAAATAAATGCTTGGGATGATTATACACAAAATTTAAAAAAAAATTTTTATTTATTTTTAATAGGGACATTTAGCGGGCAAAGGGGGAGGAGGGGGTAGGGCAGTAACAGGCAGTCATAAAACTCTAAAGATAAATGCTTGGGATGATTATACACAAAATTTAAAAAAAAATTTTTTTTTTGGTAGGGTCATTTGGGGGGCAAAGGAAAAGGAGGGGGTAGGGCAGAAATCGGCAGTCATGAAACTCTAAAGATAAATGGTTGGGATGATTATATACAAAATTTAAAAAAAATTTTTTTTGGTAGGGTCATTTAGGGGGCGAAGGGGAAGGAGGGGGCAGGGCAGAGTAGTACCAGGTTTTGTCTCAGCTTCATCATTAAAGCTTAAAAATGTTATTTTTAAGGAATGTAGGCTTAAGTAAAACAATTTGTTAAATTTTTATGCTATTTTTGCCTATAATAACGCCCACTAAAGTGGGCGGGGTCAAAAAATATTTTTATTTTATTTTATGGCTCCAAGTTTAAGGCGTTGGACCGTATTTGACATAAAAATATATCATTTGCTTAACAAATTAACCAAAAAACTTTAAAAATTATGTTGTTTTTTCTGGGTTGGTTTAGTTCTTCTTAGGGGAACATTTTACCCTCTTGCCCGATTTAGCCCATCTTCGAACTTAACCTGCTCTAAGCTTCAAAATATATTTATGCCAATTTTCAAGAGTCTAGCTCTTTTCGTTTGGACTGAATCGTGATTTCCACAGACGGACGGACGGACGGACATGCTCAATTCGTCTTAGATTTCATCACTGATCAAGAATATATATACTTTATGGGGTCTGAGATGGATATTTCGATGCGTTACAAACGGAATGACAAAGTGAATATACCCTCCAAATTCTTTTTTGGAGGGTATAAAAATGGATACAAGAATCTTATTCTATTTCGTTAAAAATAAGTTGGTTAAATGGTTGATATTCCTAATCACCACCCTGTGGTTGCACTTGTATGGGGAAGAGCGACAAAAATAATTATATTAAAGATAAAGTCTTGAAATTTTTACAGCATATTTCGGATATAATAACCACAATATTCTAAAAAATGGGCGTGGTCACTTGCCTCTACCGCCTATTTTTTACATATTATTCCTAATAAAATATTCAGAATGAATTTTTGGTTTTCTTTCTAGTTTTCACTTTCGCAATCGCTCAAAATCGTTCAAAAGAAATTGGCGTTTTTCAAGTCGCATGTGATTCGACAATCGTGTGATTCACAGCATATACATGATGGATATGTTGTGTCGCTTGCCTTTTATTTAATATTTTAAGTATGTTTTGTCCCTTCATGAAAATACGTCTTTCTCGGCAAATTTAATTTGTTTTCAAAACAATATCAAAAATATAAAAAAGCTACTATTGCAACGATTCAATTGTAGATTTTAGTAGCGTACTTTTCTTTTTCCTTGGTAATTTTCGTTGACCTGAAATGAATGGGTTCCAACTAAGCAATAATATATTTAGTAAGTCCGTGTTGGTTGCAATTCTAGACATTTTTCGTTTGTGTTGTAGCCTATATCTTTTAATGTCTTTATTTTTTGCTTCTGCAGCTTCCTCTGAAAGCTCTCCAATTAAACCATGGCGTCTTCAATTACAGTGGAAGCGTGTAAAAGAATCTTGTGTACTGAAAGTGGGACATAAAACCAAGGGTATTTCTCGACAAGCCTTTCGCTGTATCAAGTGCGAATATTTGAAATTTGTCGATGTTTATTTTGTAGCCTGATGTCATAGCTTGCAGTAATATTGCACATCTGGTTATGATGCCTTCATCAACGCCAGTTATCTTAGCAGCCAAACCAGGATTGTTAAAAAACATCTTGCGATGTTGCCATCATTAGACGTGCCGCTACCCCGTGGTCTAGGCCTGTTTACTAACAAACCCATCTCGCATCTAAATTTGCTTTGAATTTCCCTTTTCCTATACATAAATTTATTCTTTTCGTCTGTTGACCTAATTTGCCATTTATTTAGATCCAATCTATAAGCAATATGAATGAAATAATCCAAAAAACGATTATATGAATGTAAGGGTGACAATCCAAACTCATAATTTTCTTTGTGCACTACTTTTTCTAAACATGTTTTTTTATATCATTCATCTCTTTTGGGTTTGCTTTACATATATAACATTTGGCAGATAACGTTTGGCGTAATGCGTTGCATACTTTACCATCGACCTTAGTCAGTTGCAATTTGTGTTCAACATATACATATTTTCTTTTCAAATTTTTAATACTCTGTGTATTTCAGCATATCAATTTTCTGCTTGAAATATTCTCCTTCTGCAATACAAACTTGGGATGTTTCTTTTTTAAATTGAAATAGAATCGGTCTGCAATACAGAGTTGACGATGGCCGAGGGTTTTTCCATATTATTTTTGCATCTTCAGGATTCGCAGATTTTGTCACTAATGGAAGGGGTACATAAGATGTTACAAATAAACTGTTGACCTGTGGAGTGTTGTCATTAAAACTTTGTTTATACTCATTATAACGGGAGCTACCATCAAAACCCCATTTTCCTATCAAAGCAAGGTTGTTTATATCAATGCCAGGTTCGTCCTTCCAGACTTCAAATTGTAAATCTAAAATACGTGAAGTTGTATGGTCCAGCAAATTTTGTAAATCTACTTCAGCTTTAGATTCACTCACGGCGATATATTTTGAATTTGGGTAACTTTTTTTCTTTCCCCCAATATCTTATCATAACTAGGGAATAAACTGAAGGAAACCTTATAGTTTACAAAATTTCGAATATGCCAATACTGTGTCAATTATTAATGCAAGAACTTCAGCGGAATTTGATTCCGAACAAGCTTGCTATTCTTCTTTGTTTTGTTCTCTTTGAGGAACATGAGAAATCAGATGAAGGGCGACCACGTTTGTTCGCTTTTAATACTTGTTCTTTAGGTGACACAGATGCGTTTTTCAGCTAAAAAAGCCTCTTTTTTTAGCTAACCAGTCTGAATGATTTTTTAAAACGTCTGATTTTAAACGATGATTATTTTTCCAAATGTCAACAATTCTTTTACATCAATATTGCACACATTTCAATAATTCACAAAACGCACCTTCTTCGCATTCAAAATTAATTAATTTGATTACTTCATCATAAACTTGTTGTGATTTCGCCGAATTTGAACCCTTCTTAGAGCACCAAAGCTCGAAAATGGTCATTCGTGAAAATATGCATTGACGGGATGTTTCTATGGTGTCGAATAAAAAAAATAACTATCAATAACAACAAAAATTTCAATAATAAATAAATCAAACGAGATACACAACAAATTCTAAAAACACAATAAACATAGAGGTTAAGAATATATAGAAAAAACCTGCAAAAAACTGCACTTGAATTAAACATAATTTTTAACTATAGATGTGTATCAATATTTACAAACCAATTTGGTCATTGTCTTTCATTGGGAAACTAACTAAAGCTCTAAGTATTTTTTACAAAGAATAGCAAACCGTGTTAATAAAAATACTTCTTAAAAATCAGTACTTTACAAAAACTACAACACAATTTATTAAGTTATTATTTCTTAAAAATTATGTCAATACCATTCACATTGATTTCCATTTTATTTATTTTAACTGGGCACTTAAATTTAATGTATTTTAACAATTTAATATTCACTTAGTTTTCACAGTCGCTTAATCAACTTTCTACTTCTATATAAAATCGCACTTTAATTGTTTGCTTTTAAAAATTACAGTTAAAAATTATCAACACAAATTCAGAAGACAGAAACTTGATGACATTAGCGACTATTTATTTTGCTACAAACCCAATATAGAAAATTTTTATTTTTGTTATATGGGCGCAACCACAGTGCACCAGTGCCATTGTGGAGAGTTCATAAAGTTGAACAAATAACGTTGATGAGAAGGCATAGCAGCCTCGACATCAGTACTGATCCATTCTGCTACTTTGATGGTTATAAAGTATTCTTATAATCCAGTCTTAACAAAAATAACTTGAATTTAATAGAACATCATTTGGAGATTTCAACTTGAGTCCAAATAAAAATTCTTATCTTAATAATAAAACATTCATTTACGACTACGTTGTGATTGTTTTTCACATACGACTACATTGTAATGGAAGAGCAATATGACAACAAAGAGACTCACGACAACAAATGGAATTGTGATACTTATGGTGAACATTATCTACTGATCGTTGTCGAAAAACTTTAATTATGGAACCATAATATTATGAAATTTGAGTAACGAAGGAATCTTTACGTAAATAATAATACAAAAACAAGTAAAAACGTTATATTCGACCGGGTCGAATCTTAAATACCCTCCAAATATTTAGTAAGTGAATTTAATATGTTTAACTTGGTGGGACAGAGTTCCTTTATATAATATCGTACGTCAACGCCCACTAAAGGGGGCGGGGTTCAAAAATATACAATATCATGTTTTCCACAGACGAACGTATGGGCATTGCTAGACCGTCTTTGACTTCATCACAATTCTCTTTGGAGGCTATAAAAACTGTATTTTGGCGGGGTCGCTCTGGCAAGGGCTGTGGGGGAAACATTTCACCTTTGTCATAAAACTCTAAAAATAAATGCTTGGGATAATTATATACAAAATTAAAAATTCTTTTTTTTGATAGGGCCATTTAGATGGCAAAGGGGGAGAGGGGGTAGGGCAGAAACAGATACACATAAAACTGTAAAAATAATTGCTTGGGATGATTATACACAAAATAAAAAAAAATTTATATTTATTTTTAACCCTAGAACGTCATCCTTCGTCAATATGACGACGGAAGATTTTATTTTTAAATTAAAACCATTTTGTTATATTTGTTTTGTTCTAAGATTTTGTATAGCGTTAGTCGCTCGCAAGCTGTTGTTGAGTGTAAAATTTCAGCGACCTGTGTACATTGTAAGTGTTTGTTTTTTTGCTTTTAATTTTTTTTCGTAGTCAAAATGACGAAGGATGACTTTTGTGTAACTTTCATGTTTCTTCCGTGTATTTTTTTTATGAAAAATTTTGTTTGTTTTTTCTGAAATGGCAAATCAGCGATCTCTCATTGATGAACAAATTGACCAGTTTCTCTCCAGGGCTGACTACAACGATGATTTTGAAAGCGATCTCAGTGAAATAGGTTCTGACATTGAAGTTGATCAAGAAGAATCCGTTGGAAATACCACCACATCAAACGACCATAATTTAACCCTGTTGGCTTGTAAGCCCAAGCCAAGCATGGCTTGTAATGAACAGGGTACTATAAATCTCAAAACAAATAAACCCAGCATGGTGAAATTGTACAATAGTACGAAAGGAGGAGTTAATGCATTCGACCATATTTGCAGTGTTATGAGCTGTTCAAGGAAAACAAGCAGTTGGCCGTTATGTCAATCTTTCGGAATTTTAAACATATCATTTATTAACTCATATATAATTTATGCGCACAATATGCTTCAAGATGATAAAAAGCCTCTAACTCGCATCAGTTTTATAAAAAACCTGTTTTCAGGACTCGTAAAAAATCACATGGCAGACAGGCTTGAAATGCCGACAATAACGTGTAATCTCAGAAAAGGTATACAAAATCAGCTGCAAATAAATAACTCCACAGATTCCGAGAAAACTTCTACACAAAATCAAACTGGAAAAATAAAGATATGTGCAGTTTGCCCTTCTTCAAAAAGAAGAATGACAAATGTTGTTTGTGCAAAGTGCCAAAATAGGCTGTGTGGCGAGCACAAAATTGAAGTTTGTGACTCGTGCTTTATATAAAGTATATAATCTCAAATCTAATGTTTTTTTTAGTTTAATACTTATACTTTAAGAAAATTAAAGACTGAATTAAAAAAAATTGTCTTATGTTACTTTTTTTTATGTTTTGTTATTACTTGTTTCAAAATCTATGCCAATTGAAGGAATGCTATGAAAAGTTAAGTTTTTATTAAATGTTAAAAAATAAATAAATGAATTTCTTTAAATATTCATTAAAAAGTGTCTATTAATACATAAGAAAATTATTTTGGTATCCATTTATGCTCACGAATGTTTTTATAGTCTCTTGAAGTATGCCGTAGTCAAAATGACGAAGGATGACGTTAGTGTATGTAAAATAAGGATGACGTTCCAGGGTTAATAGGGTCATTTAGCGGGCAAAGGGGGAGGAGGGGGTAGGGCAGCAACAGGCAGTCATAGAACTCTAAAGATAAATGCTTGGGATGATTATATAAAAAATTAAAAACAAACATTTTTTTTTTGGTAGGGTCATTTTGGTGGCAAAGAAAAAGGGGGGGGGGGGGGGGTAGGGCAGAAATCGGCAGTCATAAAACTCTAAAGATAAATGCTAGGGATGATTATATACAAAATTTAAAAAAAAAATTTTTTTTGGTAGGGTCATTTAGGGGGCGAAGGGGAAGGAGGGGGTAGGGCAGAGTAGTACCAGGTTTCGTCTCAGCTTCATCATTAAAGCTTAAAAGTGTTATTTTTAAGGAATGTAGGCTTAAGTAAAACAATTTGTTAAATATTTATGCTATATTTGCCTATAAATAATTTTTTTGGTAGGGTCATTTTAGGGGGCAAAGGAAGAAGGGGAGGGGGGCTAGTGCAGAAATCGGCAGTCATAAAACTCTAAAGATAAATGCTTGGGATGATTATCTACAAAATTTAAAAAAACATTTTTTTTTTGGTAGGGTCATTTTGGGGGCAAAGGAAGAAGGGGGGGGGGGGGGTAGGGCAGAAATCGGCAGTCATAAAACTCTAAAGATAAATGCTTGGGATGATTATATACAAAATTTAAAAAACAAAATTTTTTTTGGTGGGGTCATTTAGGGGGCAAAGGAAGAGGGGGGGGGGGGTAGGGCAGAAATCGGCAGTCATAAAACTCTAAAGATAAATGCTTGGGATGATTATATACAAAATTAAAAAAAAAATTTTTTTTTTTGGTAGGGTCATTTAGGGGGCGAAGGGGAAGGAGGGGGTAGGGCAGAGTAGTACCAGGTTTCGTCTCAGCTTCGTCATTAAAGCTTAAAAGTGTTATTTTTAAGGAATGTAGGCTTAAGTAAAACAATTTGTTAAATTTTTATGTTATTTTTGCCTATAATAACGCCCACTGAAGTGGGCGGGGTCAAAAAATATTTTTATTTTATTTAATGGCTCCAAGTTTAAGGCGTTGGACCGTATTTGACATAAAAATATATCATTTGCTTAACAAAATAACCAAAAAACATTAAAAATTATGTTGTTTTTTCTGGGTTGGTTTAGTTCTTCTTAGGGGAACTTTTTTCCCTCTTGCCCGATTTAGCCCATCTTCGAACTTAACCTGCTCTAAGTTTTAAGATATATTTATGCCAAATTTCAAGAGTCTAGCTCTTTTCGTTTGGACTGAATCGTGATTTCCACAGACGGACGGACGGACGGACATGCTCAGTTCGTCTTAGATTTCATCACTGATCAAGACTATATATACTTTATGGGGTCTGAGATGGATATTTCGATGCGTTACAAACGGAATGACAAAGTGAATATACCCTCCAAATTCTTTTTTGGAGGGTATAATAATAATTTTTATTTCGTTGAAAGTAAATCGTAAAAATATTTGCCGAATATTCAGCTTCAAATGGCAACACTGTAGGCACGCGCGACTTTGCAAAATTTGTCACCATCTTGCATGAAAGTACATAATTTTCAGGTATAATTTTCCTCACTTGCACATCTTTAATAATAACAATTGCAATAGTCCATAATGCATAATCAATCTTAAAACATATGTTGCACAGAAGACAATAAGTTGCAGACACTTATAGATCTATTGTTTTATTGAATTCGTAACATCTCATTTAAGGTATAGTTGGCAATGATTATGATGAATGTTGCAATAAGTTGAAAATTAATATGCGGGATGATGTTACAAGAGCATATTAACTTTAATACTGCCGTTAGGGCAATGATTACATAACAAAAATTCAATTATACAAATAAAATATTAACTATTGATGTTTTTCTTTTAATTTACTTTTATTTATTTATTTTTTTGTAGAAGTAATTTAACTCTTAGATGACACCCAAACACCACCATTATAGAATGACACTCAAATTAGGTAATCAATGCCACTTACTTCGTAATTGTTAATCATGTTCTTGTAGCCCAAAGTAGGCTTTCTGGTATTATGTTGTCTGTAAAATCAGTAATCCTTATTTATTTTTTCCTGAATTTCGTCTGATAAATCTCCAATTGGTAATAAATGGTGCTTAGTGATATCCTCTCCATGATAAAGAAATTTTTAATAATATTTGGATGTATATGTATATAGCAACGGTTTCCTTACCATAGTCGCAAAATTTTCTAGCATTAATTTGTTCATTGCACGCAAGTACTTCAGTAATTGTTTTAGATTTTGAAATAACATCTATATCAACACCTATTATATCAGATGTAGTTTGGGGATATAAAAAGAATCTTCTTGCGGTATTGCCATTGTTTGTATTGCCTGATCCTTGTTTTGGTTGATCTATAATTAACCCGTGTTTGAGAAATGCATATTTGTTGGTGTCATTATATCTTACTGATCCTGAAGATCCGAAGTCATAGCTAATTTTCAGTATGTGTTCCATGAACCTTATCCTCGTATGTAGCGGTGATAATCCAAATTCAATATCTACTATCTACTGACTTTGTCAGCTGCATCAGTCAAAACCTGGGCAGTTTTTCCGTTTATCATTTAATGAAAAACTCTATTAAGTTTTTTAAAAGGATGCCAACCATTTGATGAAAAATGTATACCACTAATAACTTTCCTCTCTTTCTCTCTACGTTTGCTATCTGCAATTTGTATATACGTCGGTGAATGGTTTCTAAAGTAAATTTACTAGCATTCTGATAGAATTTTGTTTTTGCTTTGGAATACCTATTGACGCCATTATTTGCGAAAGTAAAATAAAATGAAGCTTAATTTGACTGAGTGCATGGATTGTGTTGACTTTGAGGACCGCTGCGGCTTTTGGATTATACACACACACCAGCGACTTAATAAAACCCCACAAGAAAAAGTCTAACGTAATCCAATCACACTATCTCGGCGGCCAAATCACATCACTTCCACGTGAGAAAACCATGCTCGCAAATCGACTGAACAGAATATACGATGCGGCATAAGCCGCATTAAAACCATATATTTTTGGTGTCCAGATCATCTAAATCAGATCAATCATCGAGATACAGCGATCGCTATAGACAGCCACGGCCTGGTCGCCGGAGTTATTAAATAAAATGGAACTGATGATAAAGTCAGCCCAAAATCTTCACCAAACGGTGACGTTTTGCGGATGCTCCTGGATCATAAATATATGGATTGTAATCGAGCCAAATTCGGCAATTGTGTTTGTTCAAGTAAATATTCATCCAAAAATCAGTCTCATCGCTGGGGATGATTTTCCAATGAAAATTTTTTGCAGTTACCAACATCTCCAGCTCCCGAACCATCTCACGGTGGCTCAGAATAGATTCTTAAAATTTGTATGCCATCAGAAAGGAAAGCCGACAAATGTTGTCAAAATATTCGTAGTAGTAGGCGCGGCATGCTACTAAGGGCAAATAATTTAAGTTAATTCAGAAATAAAAAAAAAATTGTAATATTTGACCTCATAATAACTACGATTTCTTGAAAACTATAATTGATAATGGCCTGCGGTTATGTTTTGTTATGTTGGGTAGACTGTTGTTTTTAACAAATGGTATTTGCACACCCTGTATAATTTGTAGTTAGGGTGTTATGTAATAAATTTGAAACCACCATCTAAATTTGAAACCACCAACAAATAAAGTATGTTCGATATAAATCTATTTTATTTTTCTACACCTTTATACAATCAGAAATCCATTGGATAACAAGAAAAGTATTTATAAGGCAAAATGAAAAATAAAATCTAAACTAGACTGTTATGAAATCTTTTTATTTGACACATTGTTGTCACAATACCACTATATATAAATGAAATTTATTTGTTGGTGGTTAAGCAATGTCTATATGCATTTCATTGGTGCTTTACCAAATCGTCAGTAGACTTTAACCACAGTTTTGAAAAGTTAAAAACCTCTTATCTTATGCATATACTTCCGAAAACCATCTGAGAATTCACAACTTGTAAATTACAAACTATTTTCAAAAATAACAACAAAACAAGAACATAGGCTTGCAACTCATACAAAACTAAACCAACAAATAATGTATGTTCGATATGAATCTATTTTATTTTTCTACACCTTTATACAATCAGAAATCCATTGGATAACAAGAAAAGTATTTATAATATGTATATAAAGTATTTATATATTTTCAAAACTGTGGTTAAAGTCTACTGACGATTTGGTAAAGCACCAATGAAATGCATATAGACATTGCTTAACCACCAACAAATAAATTTCATTTATATATAGTGGTATTGTGACAACAATGTGTCAAATAAAAAGATTTCATAACAGTTTAGTTTAGATTTTATTTTTCATTTTGCCTTATAAATACTTTTCTTGTTATACAATGGATTTCTGATTGTATAAAGGTGTAGAAAAATAAAATAGATTTATATCGAACATACTTTATTTGTTGGTTTAGTTTTGTATGAGTTGCAAGCCTATGTTCTTGTTCTGTTGTTATTATACCCTCCAAAAAAGAATTTGGAGGATATATTCACTTTGTCATTCCGTTTGTAACGCATCGAAATATCCATCTCAGACCCCATAAAGTATATATATTCTTGATCAGTGATGAAATCTAAGACGAACTGAGCATGTCCGTCCGTCCGTCCGTCCGTCTGTGGAAATCACGATTCAGTCCAAACGAAAAGAGCTAGACTCTTGAAATTTGGCAGAAATATATTTTAAAACTTAGAGCAGGTTAAGTTCGAAGATGGGCTAAATCGGGCAAGAGGGAAAAAAGTTCCCCTAAGAAGAACTGAACCAACCCAGAAAAAACAATATAATTTTTAAAGTTTTTTGGTTATTTTGTTAAGCAAATGATATATTTTTATGTCAAATACGGTCCAACGCCTTAAACTTGGAGCCATTTAATAAAATAAAAATATATTTGACCCCGCCCACTTTAGTGGGCGTTATTATAGGCAAAAATAGCATAAAAATTTAACAAATTGTTTTACTTAAGCCTACATTCCTTAAAAATAACACTTTTAAGCTTTAATGACGAAGCTGAGACGAAACCTGGTACTACTTTGCCCTACCCCCTCCTTCCCCTTCGCCCCCTAAATGACCCTACCAATAAAAATTTTTTTTTTAAATTTTGTATATAATCATCCCAAGCATTTATCTTTAGAGTTTTATAACTTGGCGATTTCTGCCCTACCCCCCCCCCCCACCTCTTCCTTTGCCCCCTAAATGACCCTACCCAAAAAAAAATTTTTTTTTTTTAATTTTGTATATAATCATCCCAAGCATTTATCTTTAGAGTTTTATGACTGCCGATTTCTGCCCTACCCCCCCCCCCCCCCCTCTTCCGTTGCCACCAAAATGACCCTACCAAAAAAAAAAGGTTTTTTTAAATTTTGTATATAATCATCCCATGCATTTATTTTTAGAGTTTTATGACTGCCGATTTCTGCCCTACCCCCCCCCCCCCCCCCCCCCCCTCTTCCTTTGCCACCTAAATGACCCTACCAAAAAAAATTTTTTTTTAAATTTTGTATATAATCATCCCAAGCATTTATCTTTAGAGTTTTATGACTGCCGATTTCTGCCCTAGCTCCCCCCCCCTTCTTCCTTTGTCCCCTAAAATGACCCTACCAAAAAAAAAATTTTTTTTTTAAATTTTGTATATAATCATCCCAAGCATTTATCTTTAGAGTTTTATGACTGCCTGTTGCTGCCCTACCCCCTCCTCCCCCTTTGCCCGCTAAATGACCCTATTAAAAATAAATATAAATTTTTTTTATTTTGTGTATAATCATCCCAAGCATTTATTTTTACAGTTTTATGTGTATCTGTTTCTGCCCTACCCCCTCTCCCCCTTTGCCCTTTAAATGACCCTATCAAAAAAAAAGAAATTTTAATTTTGTATATAATTATCCCAAGCATTTATTTTTAGAGTTTTACGACAAATGTGAAATGTTTCCCCCACAGCCCTTGCCAGAGCGACCCCGCCAAAATACAGTTTTTATAGCCTCCAAAGAGAATTGTGATGAAGTCTAAGACGGTCTATACGTTCGTCTGTGGAAAACATGATATTGTATATATTTGAACCCCGCCCCCTTTAGTGGGCGTTGACGTACGATATTATATAACGGAACTCTGTCCCACCAAGTTAAACATATCAAATTCACTTACTAAATATTTGGAGGGTATTTAAGATTCGACCCGGTCGAATATAACGTTTTTAATTGTTTTTGAAAATAGTTTGTAATTTACAAGTTGTGAATTCTCAGATGGTTTTCGGAAGTATATGCATAAGATAAGAGGTTTTTAACTTTTCAAAACTGTGGTTAAAGTCTACTGACGATTTGGTAAAGCACCAATGAAATGCATATAGACATTGCTTAACCACCAACAAATAAATTTCATTTATATATAGTGGTATTGTGACAACAATGTGTCAAATAAAAAGATTTCATAACAATTTATTTATAATCAATTTTGTAAAGAGTTAAGATGTAAAATTATATAATTTTTTACGACATCAATACCTTTGTTGAAATCGATGCAAGGGTAAGGTCTATTAAAATCATTGCAAATTCCCCGAAAGGGATCGAAGTTACTATAGTTTGTAGTGTAAAACTTAATTCTCAAGAAGATATAATACCTTGTTGGACGATTGGGTATATTCAAGTTTATTGTGCTCAGGAAAAATTGAGATGTGATGCAGCCGTTTATTAATTTCAGCAGAAAGGTAACATTTATCATTTGCCGACGGCTCCTTAAGGTTGGGAGCATAATAAGTCTTAGGCGTCTCTCGTGAGATGGTAATCTTATATTAGAGTTCCAAGGAAGACCACGAAGACAAAGTAATAAGAATTGCACTTGTACTGGCTCTATTTTATTTGAATGTGAAAGATATTGTGGGTCCCATACAACAGATCCGTATTCAAGTATTGGGCGAACTAAAGTAGTAAATAACATCTTGGTTGTGTAAGGGTCAGAGAACTCCGTAGCCCAGCGTTTAATAAAACCCAGAACACCAGTAGCTGTGTTAATCGTCGACGTTATATGGCACCTGAAGTCCAGTTTTTTATCTAAAATAACTCCCAAGCCTTAAATGAATCCGCTAGGTCAAGAACAACATTATTCATTTTATAGAGTCAATTGATTGGAGTTGTTCTTGAGAAAATCATATATTTGCACTTTTTCACATTTAGCTCCATTAAATTATTAGCGCACCAAGTGGTTAAGTGTATAATGTCAGCTTGGAGACGAAACTGTTGGTCAATAGAGTCAAACGATAAGAATAACTTTACGTCATCCGCATACATTAGTATATTTGAGTTTTCATGAACGGAGGGAAGATCATTGCGAATCAGTAAGTTGTGATTCACCTTATCAAAGGCCTTACTAAAATCAAAATAGATGACATCTGTTTGTTTTCCATTGGCAAATCTATCGTTAACTAAGGTTGTTAATTCTAAGAGATTCGTAATAGTTGATCGACCTTTACAGAAACCATGCTGCGCAGAAAAAAGAATAGATGTTGCTTGATAAGACAATCACCCTTATCGTGTTTGGCGTTTTCGCTGCAAAAACTCAGCGTTTTTTAAAAATGGTATCGTTGTTAGCAAACAACGACATATATACGACACTGTATAAAAATCTATTACAAGAACGCCGTTGCAACGGCATCGTATTTGGCGTTTTTGCCTGTCAAAATTGCTAAAAGCAGACGTTTGTATTTTTTATCACGACACAAACGTTACTAAAGTGAAAATTAATTAAAATGGAGGGAAATAAAGTGTAAGTCTGCAAAAAACTATAATTTAATAATTTTGCTGCAATAATTTTTCTTAAACATTTTAGAATAAAGATCACAACTGCCCCACAATTCTCAAAGCTGGTTGAATTAATGGAGGAAAAACCATATTTGGCAAAAGGGTTTCACAAAGGCTGCCAAAAAATCAACATTAAAGAAGAGTGGAATACCATATCCGAACACTTAAATTGCATTGGACCTCCCTTCCGTTCAGGTGAAGGATGGATGAAGGTGTGGGCAGATTTTAAATTTAAATTAAAAAAAAAACTCACACACAACAAAGCTGAAAGCCATGCAACAGGTGGGGGCACTTATAAGCAATTTGCTTTATCACCAGTTGAGGAGGCAGCAGTCAATTTATTGGACATGCATTCAATTATAGAACATAAAAATGCTTTTGGAATAAAAAGACCACGGGTTGTATCCCCAGAGCCTGTGCCAGATAAAACATCAAATGAAAGCCTGGAAGAAATTGACCAACCATGTACTTCGTCTGCGTCCGTACATAAGAAAAAAAATACTAAGAAGCAAGAAAAGGTAACTCTTTTAGAACAGCAAGTGGAGATTCAAAAAGAGTTATGCTTGGAATTAAAAAACAAACTTTCTGAAATAGAAAGGTACAACAGAAAAATGTTCAAGATTAAAGAAGAAAAGTTAAGCTTATATAAAAAAGAACTGAAAAAGAAGGATGATCATAGAAAAGCTCTTTTAGAAATTCGAAAATCTGAACTAGAAATAAAAGCAAAAAATTTGAAACTAGAGGAGTTACGAGTAAAAAGTGGTTTTTCTAAAAATTGAATATATGAAGAAAAAGATTATTTATTTACTTTGACAAAATGGATTTTTATTTGTTTTTTGTTTAATTTATAGTTTTGATAAATAAAAAATACAAAGTTTTAGAAACTAAACAAGTTCTTGCATAATTTTCAGTCTAATATTTGTTGCATTTAAATTATCTTCATCAATGCAATCTGGCCTTAAAACTTCATTGGTTATATCGGTTTCGGGCCAGTCTATATTAAAATGTATACAGATGTTATGGAGAGCAGCGCAAACGGCTGCAATTTTTCCGGCAAATTCCGGACAATAATGTAATTGCCTGGCTACCAGTAAACATCGGAATCTGTTTTTCAAAACACCTATGGCTCGTTCAACTGCATTTCTTGTTCGAGAATGTATTTGGTTGAAATGGCTTTCAGTGGTTCCCTCGTGTGCTGATCGAAATGGAGTGATTAAATATGGTTCCAACGGATAACCTGCATCTCCTGGAAATTGATACATACATACTTGTTCGTATATACATAAATACATACAAATATACATTTAAACTTACCTAGCAACCAGGTATTTCTTTCTCCATTTTCGTATTTTTCCTTTAAAAAGTGTTTTAAGTCACTAACATTCCAAATGAGAGAATCATGGCTCGATCCAGGAGAATGAGTCTGAATATACCTAATTCGAAGTTTGTGATCACATACCTAAGAAATTTTGAAGAATAATTAAAGTCTATTTTTCGAATAACACACATTTTAGACTCACCAGCACGATGTTCAGGCTAAAAAATCCTTTTCTGTTCAGGTATTTAAAACGTTCATTGACTGATGGTGGTATAATTGAAACATGAGTTCCGTCAATGCAACCAATTACACCAGGGAATCCTGTTTTTCGAAAGAAATGCATCTTGATTTCATTTTTTTCTGAATCATTCATTTCAAACGAGATCCACTTTGGACAAAGTTCGTCGTACATTGCCTCAATGCACTCATGGAAAGATTCGCTTACTTTTGACTGACAAATGTTCACGGCATAATCATTCCCAGCACCTTTCTGGTAGCTTCCTTCCGCGAGTAGTCTCATTGTTACCGTAAGTTTTATTAATTTTGATATGCTGGTTTTTCTTTTTTGCTCTTTAATTTTTGGCGAAATTTTTTTTAAAACATATCTAAAAGCATCCTTGTTGAGTCTGAAATATCCAATAAATCTAAACAACGCACATATTTGTTTATATAAATGCCACTTTAAGAAAAAATTTAAATTTTTTACTTACTTTTTACTGGGAAGGGTGAATATGTTTGTTTGCTGTCTCAAATTTTTTCTTGCGATGTTCATTTCTTGTGCACTGCATTCATCCTCGTCATCAGAGGATGAAAAAAAACCCACACTGAACATTTTAATTAATAAAAAATTGTAAAAAATTAAATGAATAAAATATTCTCCACAGATTTTATTTGTTTATTTTGACAGTTTTCATAACAGGCTGTATCATAATAATTTTAAAATGCTCAATCTTTTACATTATGCTTCATTTACAAAAATATCTTAGGCGTAAATTTTACACGATACCATTGAATTTTATATTCGACTACAAATACGCCCGTAGTCGAAATACGCCTACGCCAAATACGATAAGGGTGAATGTATCGCATAAGAGTTGCTCAAACAACTCAGCTTAGCTATACCTCTATAATTTGACATATCAGCTTTAGATCCAAATTTGAACAGCGGAATGATGAACAATTTCTTCCAAATTGGAGGAAAATAACTCAATTTGAGTAAAGTGTTGAATAAATAGGTCAATGGAGTGCTAGTAAATGCAGACAGTATTTTAAAATACTACTTGGAATACCATCAGGACCGGGAATATACGAAAGTTTTAGATTTTTCATATAAGTCAAAACAGTTTGCTGCTCAATACGGGGTACATTAAAATTCACTGATTCAGGGATATGGTAAGAATTCTGCTCGATATTGCTAAACGTAGACGATGAATAGGTTGATGCAAAAAAGTCTGCAAACATATTACTTATAACTTTATCATCTGAAGACTCACAATCTTAAAACTTCATAACAGAAGGGAAATCTGACACACGCCTCTTCGAATTGACAAACTTATAAAAAGATTTGGGATCATTTTTTAAGTTATTTTGTACCCTGTTTAAATAAGCACTATAAGCCAGTTGATTAGCAATGGTATATCCAGATCTTGCTGAGGAGTACATAGAATAATTCAGTTGAGATGCATTTTGCTTGTACTTTTCAAATAGTTTACTACATATTTCGGTTTTTAAGTCTTGAAAGTGGTTTAGTGCTCCAAGGTGGACCACGGCAGGGCGCAGGAAGTATTCTAGGTATTGAAGATAGGAAGCATTTGAGTAGTATCTGGTAAAATTTTTCGATACTTTTGTCTAAATCATTGTCATAAGATAATTCATTTAACCAGTCGATTTGAGAAAGTTTACGCTGAAGTTTAATGTAATTTGTTGATTTAAAACGAAAATTTTTATTTTGCTGAGATGTATGTGACCGTCGAAGAGATTGGTAGATAAAAGTTAATTCAAACGTAGGATGATAAATATCTTCAGGTCTTGAAAGCGGGGGTTGCTGCGATATCGCAAAGTCTGACGGTTCATTAACAAATACAAAGTATAACAATTTATCAGAACTATTTGTGATGCAGTTGATTTGAAAAAGGCAGCACTCCAGTTAACTGTTAATGAAATACTGTGATAACTCCGAAGATTGAAGAGGTGACAAATAATTGCAATCAGGCACAGATTTCCAGGACTCTTTTCCTTTAGGATTGTGTGTTCGCAATCCCCACCATGGATGCTTGCTGTTGAAATCACCTCCTTTTAAAAATCTCGAGCCTATTTGATCAAAAAAACGTTCAAAGTCATCTTGTTTAAGATTAAATCTTGGGGGTAGATAAACCGAACCAATTGTTAGCGATGTATTTTCACATTTAATAGAGATGAGTGTACACTGTACAAATTTTTCTTGAATTTCGTTTAAGATATTGTATGAAATATTTGATTTTATAAGAATTGCAGAGCCACCATGCGCTGAATCATCAGGATGGTTTGTATTGACAAGGTTATAGCCATGGATATAAAAGTAAGATTTACTTGTAAAATGTGTCTCTGACACTAGAAAAATTTCTATTTTGTTTCTGTTGAGAAATGTTTCTACTTCTTGTTTATGGTTTGATAGACCATTAGCGTTCCATATTGCAAACCTAAGATCTAGTTGCATAGTTTTGTTACTAAAAGTGTAATCATTTTGAGCAAGTTATTTGTCTGCTCTATTTGGCTTTAGATTAGTGACTCTAGTCTTGCAAAGGAACTAGTTTCATTAGGTGCAGACCTCGTAACGTCAGCATAAGACCTGCCAAAATTGTTAAAACTTCTGTTTGCTGTTTGGTTAATGCGCGATATATTATTTGCGTTGTCTATTATTTGTTGATGATTTCTGTTTGAAATGTAATTATGTTTAGTTTTTAAAAATTAAATGTTATTACGTTTAGTTTTTAAGTTATTTTGATAAATTCTACATCCACGGTAATTGGCTGGGTGATCCTGATCGCAATTTGTGCAGCGATCAGGGCAGTCTCGATTCATTTGACATTCTGCAGTAGGATGATCGCTTCCACATTTTACACAACGAAATGGTTTTGTACAGTAAGACCTTGTGTGACCAAATTCCTGACATCGGTAGCATAGCACAAGTTGCTTTACTTTTCTTGGTGGCTCCACCTTAACAGACGCAAAGTTCAATTGCTTAAGATTCTATATTGTTTTATTTTCGTCGCTTGGCTCGAGATCAACAAAAAAATATTGGAAGTGCCTCTTTAGTTATCCTGCTGTGTACGTTTATAATATTTCTAACTTTATGCCCATCTAACTCTAAAGCCTGTTATATTTCATCTATTGGAGTTGAATAATGCAAATTTTTTATGACAACTCTAAAAGTTCTTTCAGTTTTTAGTTGATAGGTATGAAACTGAATTTGTTTTTTATTACAAAAACTTATTATCTTTTTGTAAGAGTCTGCTGTTTTCGTCATTAATCTTATTTGTTTATCTTTTAAGGTTTTGTATGAAAACTACTCTGCCAAAATTATTTTAGACAAGTCTTTGTCATGTTTGATACATTTTCTTCGTTGGGTATGAATAGTGGCGGTGGTTTTGGCAAATTAGCGGCACCTGGGTATGATTGCTTACTTGGCTCAAGTATGATCTCATCATCTACGTCATCAAGTTCCTTATACCTGTTGTTGTAATTGCTGATATTATTTTCGGTTGATGCTCTCTTCTTTTCAGGTTGATTTATTGGTGACATAGAACATGATCGTTTACTGGATTTTACTACCTGCCAGTTAATATCAATATCGCTCTCTTCACTATCACTTCGTTCAAACATTCTGTTGCTAGGCAGAACATCGAATTAAGCAATGCAACTGTTTTTATTGTTTTTTTTTTTCTTTTTTCTATTTGTTTTGCTAAAAGTTTTTTTTATCTCTCTTTAATTATTCTTATACGCATATAGTAATTGCATTACATGCAATCACAATCTTCGAACTTTATTTTATCCGCACCAATTGCTAGTAGTACTTAAAGTCCGATCAAGATAAAGCTAAGGCATTTGCATTATATTTAGAGTCAGTTTTAAACGGTTTAAAACGTTCAATTTTAATTCTGACTCTCCAGATGAAAATAAAATTCTTACGTTTGTTGACTCACCTTGTCCAATGGATCTACCCATTGAGCATATTTCCCCAAGGGAGATTCGTGAAGAGATAGACCACTTGAACGAAAGGAAATCACCTGGATATGATCAAATAAATGGTCTTATGGCAAAACACGTACCGAAAAAAGGATTACTATTCTTAACATATATATTTAATGCTATAATTAGACTAAGCCATTTTCCTTCACAATGGAAATATGCCATGATCACAATGATACCTAAAGCTAATAAATCAGAAAACTATATTTCGTCATACAGACCTATAAGTTTACTGGCGACATTCTCGAAAGTGTTCGAAAGAATATTTATGCGCAGAATTACGCCCTTGATCGAAAAATTCAATATAATACCACACCACCAGTTCGGCTTTCGCCTCAAGCACGGCACTCCTGAACAATGCTACAGAATTGTACAATTTTTTTTTTTTTTTTTTTTTTAGGAGTAGGACCAGCACTCAGGGGATGACCCCTATATATGCAATGCATTGCGCCGGAACTGAAAACTAGGGGATAGTATTGAGGAGACAGATTAGGAAAGATGAGAAGATAGACAGTTTTTTTTTTTTTTTGTAGCTATTTCAACCTTTTTACTTCGCCGGCTAATTTTTGCTACAGGGCCGACGAAGGTGGGTGCTGTTACTCAGCTTTTTAGTACATGATGGTGTCAGTCGCTGCCAATTATGTTCAGTGATCAGTGACTATGCCTTCATCATTGAAACAGGCTGGCAACAACTAACACAACCACGCACTAATGCTGATCAGAAAAATTCAACACAATATTTCATGACTCAGAGCGGGCTCGAACTCACGACCCTCTGTTATAACTGAAGCCTTGGAGAACAAAAAATACTGCTCTGCTGGGGTTCCTCAGGGTAGCGTCCTTGGACCTCTCCTATATACGATTTATACGTCGGATCTACCAATATCTGACAACGTTTTAGTGGCCACATATGCTGATGACACCTCAGTACTAGCTGTGAACGATTCTCCAACTGAAGCTTCTATCTTTGTACAAAGGCAGCTAGACAATCTACAAAACTGGCTTGTTAAGTGGAATATAAAGGTTAACTCAAGTAAATCCAGTCATATAACGTTTACCTTAAGGAGAGAAAATTGTGAAGCTGTTAAAGTAAACAATGAAGTCATACCACATAGCCGCATTAAATACTTTGAAATGTACATGGATCGAAGATTAACGTGGAAAACCCACATCAAGATTAAACGTGTTCAACTAAACATAAAGTTTAAAAAATTATACTGGCTTCTTCGCCCTAAGTCCCCACTAAGTATTGAAAATAAATTAAGAATGTATAAAGCTATTCTCAAACCAATTTGGACGTATGGAATTCAGCTTTGGGGGACAGTCAGTACCTCCAATATAGAAATTTTACAACGCTTTCAATCTAAACCCCTTCGAAGTTTCCTGGATCTACCATGGTATGTGACAAACAATATAATACATTTTGATCTCAAAATTCCAAAAGTGAAGGATGAAATCAAAAGGCTTACTGAAAAATATCTAAATAGATTAAGTGATCACCCAAACGTATTAGCCATATGTCTTTTAGAAGAAACTAATGAAATTAGAAGATTGAAGAGAATACATATTTTAGAACATAAATATGCTTAATATTTTTATTTGTTTTTTTATTCTATTTTTATGTAACTAAATAAAACATTAATATTTCTATGCCTAATCTTAGTGATATTATATACTGATGTAATATACTATATTTAATATTTTTTTTTCTTCTTGAGTAATAAGAAACGTTTATCAAATTTGCTTAATATCATATGATAGATTGCAAAATAAAAAAAACTATATAAAAAAAAAAGATTTCCAGGACACATTTGGCATATTAAAATCTCCCAGCACAAGTATAAGATCATTTGAATTTACTTTATCTGCAATAACATTTATAGCTTTTAGGTAATCCTCATAGATAGAATATTGCGAGTTAGGAGGAATATACAAGCAAATAATATACATAAGCTGTTTATGTATTTTCACTAATACGCATATAAACTCAATGTGCAAAAAATCATGCAGTATAATTTCTTCCGACGAAAACATAGTTGAGACAGCAATTAAAACACCATTTGTGGCCGTATACCGGTAATAACGGTGCGAATGCTGTGCTTCAAGCGGGCAATCGTTTTGGGCTTATCGGCGTATACTAGACTTCACATATCCCCACAGAATATAGTCCAGCGGAGTTAGATCGCACGATCTTGGAGGCCAAGTCACGGGTCCGAAACGTGAAACTATCCGGTTACCAAACATTTTCTTCAATAAATTAATTGTAGATCGAGCTGCGTGACATGTTGCACGAGCTTGTTGAAATCAAAGTTCCTGCACATCATGGCTTTTTAACTGGTGAACAAAAAAGTCAGTAATCCTGGCCCTCTAGCTGTAACCCCCTGGAGACCATTGCTTTTAAAGAAGTACATATGCACCAATGATTCCAGCATCCCACGAAGCACACCAAACAGTCACATTTTATCGACTTACGGTGCCTCAACTCAAACACGGTAGTTTTGTTTATTGACGTATCCATTCGAACAAAAATATGAGCTTCAACGATAAACAAAACTCGTTTATGAAAATCGGCATCAACGGCAATCTTATTTTGGGCCCATTTGAGAACAATTTGGAAGCGTTGCTCAGGCGTGGGTCTACTCATGTTGAAATGCTTAACTTGAATCATTTCATAACTGACAAAATGGCCACCACTTAAAAAAGTGTTGGCAACTTAAAATTTCTCTTTAATATTAGAGAGAATTTTCAGACCAAGAAATGACAGAATAAAATCAAAACGAAGAATATAAAGACAATGTTTTCAGAGCTAGTTCTGAATATATTTCATTATATATTTCTAAGTATAATTAACTATTTATTTTATTGAAGTGTTTCGTGTTAGGGGAAAAAAGTTCCCCTAAGAAGAACTAAACCAACCTCGAAAAAACAACATAATTTTTAAAGTTATTTTGTAATTTTGTTAAGCAAATGGTATCTTTTTATCGCGTTAAACTTGAAGTGATAAAATCCAAAAATTTAATTTTTGGACTCCGCCCCCTTTAGGGGAGTTACAATATGCAAAAATAATTTAAAAGTTTAACAAATTGTTTTACTTAAGCCTAGATTCCTTAAAAATAAAATTTTTAAGCTTTAATGACGAAGCTGAGACGTAACCTGGTACTCATCTGCCCTACCTCCTCTTTGCCCCTTAATGACCCTATAAAAAAAATTTAAATTTATTTTACATTTAATTATACCAAATATTTATTTTTAGATTTTCATGACGAAGTTGAAATGTCTCCAACAAGGCCCTTGCCCGAAAGACCCCGACAAAATAGAGTTTAAGTGCCCTCCAAATAGAATTGGACCCTATAAATTATATATATTCTTGATCAGTGATGAAGTCTAAGACGGGCTAGCAATGCCCATACGTTTGTGGAAAACATTATTTTTTGACCGCGCCCCATTCAGTGGGCGTTGGCGTATGATATTATATAAAGGAACTCTGTCCTACCAAGTTAAACATTTTAAATTTACTAACTAAATATTTGGAGGGTATTTAAGATTCGACCCGGACGGATATAACGTTTTTACTTGTTTAGTTTGTAGAACTACTAGAAACCAAAATCAGATCACATCTGATTGGCTCTAATTTCAATCGCACTGATTTAGTTTTACCGCAACAATTTTTATTTATTCAAGGTTCGCTTTAGATATTGAAAAGTTTATATAATGTTCCACTGCCACGGAATCCGATTGTAAGTATTGCAATATATTTTAAGTACAGCGTGATCATATCCAATGACAATCTGATTTTTTTTTAATTTATTGTCTCTGTTATATTGTTATTATTGATATGGCATTTGGCTCATACAAAACAACAAACATATTTCGCAAAGAGAAACCCATCAGATTAGAAATGACAGTCAAATGTTTATGTTAAGTTTAATACCGCAAAAACTATTATTATTTTCGAAAGTGCAAACTCTTATGCTCAGGAAAGATATTATTGGGGGATTCACACTGTAGTCATAAAGTCATAAAATAAAAGCACGAAAAATATGACAAGCCGTCATAACTTAGTATGTTATTTCAAACATCGATCAGCTACTGCCTTGACATGAGCTAAATAATTTTTTTTTTGTTGGCATATGGAAAAATGTTTACTGATGCCAGCTACGTAAGAAAAACGAGAAAAATTTTTCACTTGTATATATTAAGTTTTTGCGATTTAGTTCTCCTTTAATTTTTTAATGTTGTAAAAATGTGATTTAATGTACAGACATACAGGTATGAATAATTTTTTAACCGTTTTAGTCGTGAATCATATATAAGTAACGGCGACAAATATAAACTATCGCCGTCTCGCCAAAAGATTTTCAGCCGTTCGACTCAGATCTCCAGATTTATTTTATGACAAAACAAAAACATACCTAAAAGAGTGCTATTATTTTTGTGATTTTTTTGTATACAGCACAACAACAACTTTTTTAAACTGGTCTAAAATATTATGGCTTTATGACAACATGACTAAATAGCACACAGTGTGAATACCCCATATGCATATATTTTATTATTTCAACACCTTCGTCGGCCCTGTAGCAACAATTAGCCGGCGAAGTAAAAGGTTGAAATAGCTACAAAAAAACTGTCTATCTTCTCATCTTTCCTAATCTGTCCCCTCAATACTATCCCCTCATTTTCAGTTCCACCGCAATGCATTGCATATATAGGGGTCATCCCCTGAGTGCTGGTCTAAGATAAAAAAAAAAACATTAATGTATAAAAAATATTTGCTCTGTGCCAAATCTCACAACTTGCAAAGCGCTCTTTATCTTATACTTGTTATATTGTCTTGATTTATCGTTTATTCTTTTTCAAACTACCTTTGGCATTTCCTAATTTATCGTATTGTTTTTTTATACAAATCACAAAATGGTATACCCTCTTTAAACTGATGAGATATCAAGCGACTTTATTTTTTATCTTACTTTCCGTGTAATCTTGACATTTTTTTATTGTCACAAAAAGAATCCTTGCGACACCATTTGATTTAGGTCGAAGCAGATAATCAAATTTATACAGATTACAACAAATTTATACAAATTAGTTTTTGTTACCCATTGAATTTAATGTGATGAAAATTGCTACTATTACAAAATATACAATCACTTAGGACATATTTCTTTGAAGAAAATATGTGTTTTTATATTATATATTCTCGATTTTATATTCTCCATGTCCCTATTACTTTCTTATCTGTCATTTGATACCATATCTGTTTCAATTCATTGGCAACGCTCAACCAGCAAAGTCGGAGTATATAAGGAAAAGTTTAATCAAGCCTTCAGGTAAGGATCTACTCTAGATATTGTCGATGGCAAGAAGGGGCTGAGTTCATTAATTAATAAAAAAACGTAGTACGGCAAGGCTGGTGATTGTATAGTACAGTTATTTCCAGAAAAATCCCCAGAGATATTTTTCAATCACTTACTTTAACTAAGTTTGTGTTAATTGTTGCCAACCTGTTTCAGTGATGAAGGCACTGAACATAATTGGCAGCGACTGACACGATGATGTACTAAAAAGCGGAGTAACGTCTGTCCTGTAGCAAAAATTGGCCAGCGAAGTAAAAAACAAAGATTGAAAATAGCAACAAAAAATTGTCCATCTCCTCATCTTTCTTCATCTGTCCTATCAATACTATCCCTCGTTTCATCCCTTGAGTGCTGGCCCAATAAAAAAAAATATATATATACATATATATTTTTAATATATTAACCCCGGTATTCATAAAATTTAAAATTAATTTCAAATGTATTTTAATCAAATTTTTTCATATAAAATTTTCTTAAAACAGATTTAAAATATGTTTTATTTTGTTATGAATATGGGGGTAAATAATTTATTTATTTACCCACAGATTTAAATAAAAACAAGTAAAAACGTTATATTCGACCGGGTCGAATCTTAAATACCCTCCAAATATTTAGTAAGTGAATTTGATATGTTTAACTTGGTGGGACAGAGTTCCTTTATATAATATCGTACGTCAACGCCCACTAAAGGGGGCGGGGTTCAAAAATATACAATATCATGTTTTCCACAGACGAACGTATGGGCATTGCTAGACCGTCTTTGACTTCATCACAATTCTCTTTGGAGGCTATAAAAACTGTATTTTGGCGGGGTCGCTCTGGCAAGGGCTGTGGGGGAAACATTTCACCTTTGTCATAAAACTCTAAAAATAA
The DNA here is from genome assembly GCA_951800035.1 of Linnaemya tessellans. Classification (NCBI taxonomy): domain Eukaryota; kingdom Metazoa; phylum Arthropoda; class Insecta; order Diptera; family Tachinidae; genus Linnaemya; species Linnaemya tessellans. The sequence goes on along the minus strand of OX637535.1, from coordinate 65,544,390 downwards.
ATGCTTGGGATAATTATATACAAAATTAAAAATTCTTTTTTTTGATAGGGCCATTTAGATGGCAAAGGGGGAGAGGGGTAGGGCAGAAACAGATACACATAAAACTGTAAAAATAATTGCTTGGGATGATTATACACAAAATAAAAAAAAATTTATATTTATTTTTAATAGGGTCATTTAGCGGGCAAAGGGGGAGGAGGGGGTAGGGCAGCAACAGGCAGTCATAAAACTCTAAAGATAAATGCTTGGGATGATTATATAAAAAATTAAAAACAAACATTTTTTTTTTGGTAGGGTCATTTTGGTGGCAAAGAAAAAGGGGGGGGGGGGGTAGGGCAGAAATCGGCAGTCATAAAACTCTAAAGATAAATGCTAGGGATGATTATATACAAAATTTAAAAAAAAAAATTTTTTTGGTAGGGTCATTTAGGGGGCGAAGGGGAAGGAGGGGGTAGGGCAGAGTAGTACCAGGTTTCGTCTCAGCTTCATCATTAAAGCTTAAAAGTGTTATTTTTAAGGAATGTAGGCTTAAGTAAAACAATTTGTTAAATTTTTATGCTATATTTGCCTATAAATAATTTTTTTGGTAGGGTCATTTTAGGGGGCAAAGAAAGAAGGGGAGGGGGGCTAGTGCAGAAATCGGCAGTCATAAAACTCTAAAGATAAATGCTTGGGATGATTATATACAAAATTTAAAAAAACATTTTTTTTTTGGTAGGGTCATTTTGGGGGCAAAGGAAGAAGGCGGGGGGGGGGGTAGGGCAGAAATCGGCAGTCATAAAACTCTAAAGATAAATGCTTGGGATGATTATATACAAAATTTAAAAAAAAAAATTTTTTTTGTTAGGGTCATTTAGGGGGCAAAGGAAGAGGTGGGGGGGGGGGGTAGGGCAGAAATCGGCAGTCATAAAACTCTAAAGATAAATGCTTGGGATGATTATATACAAAATTAAAAAAAATTTTTTTTTTTTGGTAGGGTCATTTAGGGGGCGAAGGGGAAGGAGGGGGTAGGGCAGAGTAGTACCAGGTTTCGTCTCAGCTTCGTCATTAAAGCTTAAAAGTGTTATTTTTAAGGAATGTAGGCTTAAGTAAAACAATTTGTTAAATTTTTATGTTATTTTTGCCTATAATAACGCCCACTGAAGTGGGCGGGGTCAAAAAATATTTTTATTTTATTTAATGGCTCCAAGTTTAAGGCGTTGGACCGTATTTGACATAAAAATATATCATTTGCTTAACAAAATAACCAAAAAACTTTAAAAATTATGTTGTTTTTTCTGGGTTGGTTTAGTTCTTCTTAGGGGAACTTTTTTCCCTCTTGCCCGATTTAGCCCATCTTCGAACTTAACCTGCTCTAAGTTTTAAAATATATTTATGCCAAATTTCAAGAGTCTAGCTCTTTTCGTTTGGACTGAATCGTGATTTCCACAGACGGACGGACGGACATGCTCAGTTCGTCTTAGATTTCATCACTGATCAAGAATATATATACTTTATGGGGTCTGAGATGGATATTTCGATGCGTTACAAACGGAATGACAAAGTGAATATACCCTCCAAATTCTTTTTTGGAGGGTATAATAATAAACATTTTGTCTTACTGTTATGACATTTTTTTGACATGTTGTTGTGGTTAAAGTCTACTGATGATTTGGAAAAGCACCAATGAAATGCATATAGACATTGCTTGACCACCAACAAATAAATTTCATTTTGTTTTACTTTATTTTACTAAAAAACGTATAAGAAAGAAATGATTTGTAGTAGGCACTACCAAACAAGTGGACTATAATACGTAAATTTAAGGATATAATCTGAGAGAGTGTTGTGGGCTGAAGTAGTTACCACGAGAGTATGGAGCTGAAAGTTCCGAGTTCGGGTCCGCGCTCAGTCATATATATGGTATCGAATTCTTTTGATTAGCATTAGTGCATGGTTACATTAGGTGTTGTCAGTCTGTTTCCGCACGGGTCACTGAACATAACTGCCACCGATTCACTAAGAGCGCATTAACAGCATTCTCCTACGTCGCCCCTGTAGCAAAAAAATTTGCTGGCAAAGTGGACGGTTGAAATAGTAACAAGAAAATTCTCTATCTTCTCTTCTTTCGCCCTCTCTCTTCTTACTTAATACTATCCCCTTTTGTGAATCCCAAAACTGATTCATTTTGGAATCGATCGATGAAGAAATTTTAAAAGAAATACTTTTGAAGCAGCATTTTTTGTTAGTTTTTCTTATTTTTCTCAAAACCTTCCAGTCCGAATCGGCTTCAGTTCACAGCATATTACAAGCTCAAAAGGATCCTTTGAAACCCGACTAGTTTGATTCGATTCGATTCTGCGGTTCAAAAATGATAAGCAGTCACATTCCTACACACACATAGTCACGATCTTTCAGGAAGAGTCAGGAAAACTTCCTAAAAAAAAATTACTGGTTTTGATCGTTTTTTTTTTAAATTTTCTTATCGGGAAGTTAAAAATATGTCTAATAAATACTGTTACACCTCAGTATTTTTATCGGTTAATGTGACTGAATGTGCATGACTTACGCCTTCACATAAGTAGCAATTTAGTTAACCACGAAAATTTCTCAGAAGAATCTGTACAGTACAAATCCATAAGTACAATCATTGGTTTGCCCGCACCTGAAAAATACTTGCCAACCTGACTTGATGTTGACTAACTCAGAACTGCTTTGCGACTGATATATAATAATTCAGTAACGTACCTAGTATGTATATATTTCATACTTTAGCGTAATTGAAACACCTCTGGCACCATCCCCCATGCCACCAACACGTTGAAACATGAAGCTTAAGCTCACCACTACCTAGTTTAATATGCATTGTTTCGAAGCTGAATTATCCGTTTATTAACTGTAATTATATTTCCTTGTTTACTTATATGTCACAGTGTAACATTTTCTTGTCCTGGGAGTGTATGATTACGCAACTCTATGGGAAACTGCACCAGACCTGGATATTTAACATACAACTTATGTCTTATGACAAGATCTCTGAATCAACAGAGGTGCTGTTAGCTGAAGTAGTAGAACACGAGACTATGAACTGGAAGGTCCTGAGTTCAACCCCACGCTGAGTTATAAGATATTGTGTTGAATTATTCTGATCAGCATTAGTGCATGATTGTGTTAGTTGTTGCCAACTGGTTTCAATGACGAAGGCATAGCACTGATCACTAAACATAATTGGCAGTGACTGACACTATCATGTACTAAAACCAGAGTAACAGCACCCTACTTCGTCGATCCTGTAGCAAAAAATTAGCCGCCGAAGTAAAAAGGTTGAAATAGCTCCAAAAATTCTCTATCTCCTCATATTTCTTCATCTGTCCTCTCAATACTATCCGCTTCTTTCTAGTTCCGGCGCAATGCACTGCATGTGTAGGGGTCATCCCCCAGTGCTGGTCCAAGATAAAAAAAGAGAGCCTTGTAGACGGTGATCATCATCACGCGTCAAACCATTACTTGCTTGCACATCATACGCCCATTCCAGAGATTGTGCGGGCTGGCGGACGTATTTATCACAACCTCAATATATGTGGGATTATTCCGCGATCGGTTATTGAATGAAATATCCTCCTAGAGTCCACTTGTGATGGTGGTTGCAACTAAAATTAATGCAAAAGGTGTTGCTTTAAGGTCTGATATACGACAAGTGTCCGACACCAATAGAAGAATCCCGTTTTTGCTGTTGCTAAATCAACAAAAGCTACTTCCGGGCTAGTTATTTTTTCTATGCTGGAAAATGCTGATAAAGTAATAGCGTACGTTCAAGCTTGTTGATTATTATTTCGTCACTGGACTGTATGGTATTTAACCTCAGCAAAGTGTTTGTACCTGGAATGGCAATAAATTGGCACTTGTGTGTACCTGGAAGGTAGCACTGTTCCATCGTTATAGTAATGTCGGCGGTGGTGACTCAATATTAACAGCACCGGCAGCGGGTACTATCATATATCTTGAGCATATTTACCAATATTTAATACGTTCTCCAGACTACTTGTCTGGATGCCGATTATGTAAATAGTGTAGTCGTAGCCAGAATTTCGTCTTTAATAAGCTCCAAGACTTTCTCTGCAGCTAACTTTTAGGCATTTTCCATCAATTTGAAAATAATTTTATTTATCACAAGACTACATCAGGACAGAGAACGTCGTATGAATATGATATTCCTTACGTTGAAATATATAACAAGCACGGCCACTTAACACATATCAATTATTTTATGCAATATGATTTAGTAAATGTACATGCATTATTATTTTAAACTGCTGATGATTAAATGCTTTAAAGTATCTTGAGGAAAGAAAAGTGAACAGTATGCACAATCCATGAATGAAACCAACAATGCAAAATTATATTTTGATGCTACCGCACATGCATGTTTAAGCTTCAAAATAAGAGTGTCATCTACTTCCCAAGTAATTTCTCCTTTGCGCAATCACAGTTCAGCAGCTCATTTTGGCTATTTTGTTGGGTACTTGACTATGGCTAACGTTGTGCTGAGGTTGGTTATTATGCACACCGAAGCGAATATTCAATTGTTTTTTGAAAATCAATGCATGACAATAGAACTGCATTACTGTGGTATAATTCTTAATGACACACACGCTCATAAGCAAAGATTTACCTTTTCGTTAGACAAGTGCTGCAACCACATGCATATATTGCAATACAAAATTACTGTTTGCTTTCATTAAAGTTAACATTCAAAATAATTTGTACGAACAGCTACTCATACAGAGCAACAATAATGATCCACCACAATAGCAGATTTGAGTCAAGGAAGAACTTTGTAACCACTGGCGCAATTAACGTCAACATTTTCGAAATTTTTCAAACAATGAATTCTAAATTAGAAAAAGGCTCTTAACGAAGGTTAAATAGAAAAGAATTTATATTAGCTTAAGTAATAAATGGTGGACACATTTGAGGTTGGGAAATAAATTGGCTTAAAAACAAATTTTTTTACAGAAATGTAGGAATTAAAAAAGGAATATCATGTCTTACAAATGCCCACCTTTATACAGCCATCAGACGGCCGGTTTATTACAAAATATTTACCACATTTTGCAATAAACCTCCGCATACCTCATCAATGCAGCACCAAATTTCATCTTTCAGAATGTCAGTTGTTTGTGGTTTCTTCATGTAAACGCGGTCTTGCAAATGACCGCAGAAAAATAATTAAGGGCAGTTAAATCAGGAGAACGAGGCGACCAACTGACATTGCCTAATCGAGAAATTACGCGACCGGTAAATTTCTCATGCAACAATTGAATTGCTTGGCCGGCTTTGTAGCGCCGTCTTACTGAAACCAAAGGCCACTGATATCAACATTAGCCAATTGTGACCACAAAAAGTCGGTTATCATGATGTGGTAGCGCAGAGAATTCACGGTGACGGGCTCATTCTCGAAAAAATACGGGCCGATGATGCCGCCTGACCACAAACCGGACCACACGGTCACTTTCTTTGGATGTAATGGTTTTTCGAGAACTGTTTGTAGATTTGGTGTTCATAAAAGTTCGAGGCAAGCAATAGCAAGTCGGCTTTCATATTTGAAAAATGTTCAACTGTTTATTAAATAAATGCCAAAGGATGACATCTCAGTTCTTAACATTTCAACATTTGACAGTCAATTTACTCCTAACCTCAATTTTGTCCACTTTTTTCATCAAAAACATCATTTACCCCCTTATTCATAAAAATTATGAGAGGTTTATAAGAGTGTAATAGAGCATTTCATAAGAAATTTTGTTTTATTATGCTGTTATTAGACTCTCATAATTTTTATGAATAAGGGGGTTAAATGTTTACTTTTATGTGCAGAAAATTTAAATTCACCAAACTTGGCACCTTCTTTTAGACTTTGTTTGATTTTAATACCAATGTGATGCTTCATGACGCACAAAAAAAGTTTAATTAACAGAAAGCAAAATTAGTTTGAGCGAGTTACATTTATATACGGAAAGTAAATTTTCCTACTCTGGAGCTGTCTTTTGACCTTTCTGATATGTAGTACCAATGAATTTGTTTCAAAAATAAAAAGAATCTTAAGATTAGAAGTTGTATGCGCATCGTTCATATATCTATGTCATGAAATTTTTCCAGCGCATATTTTCATATATTGTATGTCTATATTCATAGTGTTAAAATGTAACATAAAAAATTAACAATTTACATAAAATATAAATTTAAATAAACATGACATGCATGATGTACATGAATAACAATAGAATTAAATTTGCATATTGTTTATTTTACCTGTATTGTTACAATATAATTTATACATAAAATATATTGTATAAAATTGATTTAATTGCAGTAAAGATTTTTGTTCTGCACATCAACAATATTTATGTGCATATAATATTATTTGAAAATTAACAAGCCACTATTGTAAACAATCGATAACATGACAATTCTCATCAAATAATAAACGAATGTGTTTTTTTTATTGAACCATTTTGCCTAAATCAACATTTTTTTTTTTTTTTTTTTTTTATCTTGGACCAGCACTCAGGGGATGACCCCTATATATGCAATGCATTGCGCCGGAACTGAGAACGAGGGGATAGTATTGAGGGGACAGATTAGGAAAGATGAGAAGATAGACAGTTTTTTTGTAGCTGTTTCAACCTTTTACTTCGCCGGCAAATTTTTGCTACAGGGCCGACGAAGGTGGGTGCTGTTACTCTGCTTTTTAGTACATGATAGTGTCGGTCGCTGCCAATTATGTTCAGTGACCAGTGACTATGCCTTCATGACTGAAACAGGCTGGCAACAACTAACACAACCACGCACTAATGCTGATCAGAAGAATTCAACACAATATTTTCATGACTCAGCGAGGGCTCGAACTCACGACCCTCCGCTTCATAGTCTCGTGTTCTACTACTCCAGCCAACAGCACCCACATTTTGCGTACAGTATTCTGCTCCATCGAACAATTAGTGAATTCTATTGAAATTAAGAGTCCGGCTACTTGTCAAATTCCGCAAGACATAAAAAATATTTTAAGGTACGAGTGAAAATCACTTCAACATACACTGCAGAGCATCTCGACGGCTTATATTCAACACCCGCCATACGCCAAAACACAATTTTTCAAGAGAGAGAAAAAACTGTTTCATTCCAAAATTTTTAAGGTATGAATAATCTTTCTTCCATAATATTTTTTAAATATGAATAGAACTTTTTACTCTATTCGTAGCGATATGGTTGATGTCGGGCATTGCAACTGAAATCTTCAAATATTTTTATGGCGTATAGCGTTTATTGCACAGTAATAAATATATATGTTTTTTTGCTCTAATATGTAATTTCATTATATTAAGCATTTGTTTTACATTTTGCTAACATAAAAGAATTCAATAACAAAACAAAAAAAAATAAACATAATTAAAAACAAGTAAAAACGTTATATTCGACCGGGTCGAATCTTAAATACCCTCCAAATATTTAGTAAGTGAATTTGATATGTTTAACTTGGTGGGACAGAGTTCCTTTATATAATATCGTACGTCAACGCCCACTAAAGGGGGCGGGGTTCAAAAATATACAATATCATGTTTTCCACAGACGAACGTATGGGCATTGCTAGACCGTCTTAGACTTCATCACAATTCTCTTTGGAGGCTATAAAAACTGTATTTTGGCGGGGTCGCTCTGGCAAGGGCTGTGGGGGAAACATTTCACCTTTGTCATAAAACTCTAAAAATAAATGCTTGGGATAATTATATACAAAATTAAAAATTCTTTTTTTTGATAGGGCCATTTAGAGGGCAAAGGGGGAGAGGGGGTAGGGCAGAAACAGATACACATAAAACTGTAAAAATAATTGCTTGGGATGATTATACACGAAATAAAAAAAAATTTATATTTATTTTTAATAGGGTCATTTAGCGGGCAAAGGGGGAGGAGGGGGTAGGGCAGCAACAGGCAGTCATAAAACTCTAAAGATAAATGCTTGGGATGATTATATAAAAAATTAAAAACAAACATTTTTTTTTTGGTAGGGTCATTTTGTTGGCAAAGAAAGAGGGGGGGGGGGGGTAGGGCAGAAATCGGCAGTCATAAAACTCTAAAGATAAATGCTTGGGATGATTATATACAAAATTTAAAAAAATTTTTTTTTTTGGTAGCGTCATTTAGGGGGCGAAGGGGAAGGAGGGGGTAGGGCAGAGTAGTACCAGGTTTCGTCTCAGCTTCATCATTAAAGCTTAAAAGTGTTATTTTTAAGGAATGTAGGCTTAAGAAAAACAATTTGTTAAATTTTTATGCTATATTTGCCTATAAATAATTTTTTTGGTAGGGTCATTTTAGGGGGCAAAGGAAGAAGGGGAAGGGGGGCTAGTGCAGAAATCGGCAGTCATAAAACTCTAAAGATAAATGCTTGGGATGATTATATACAAAATTTAAAAAAAAAAATTTTTTTGGTAGGGTCATTTAGGGGGCAAAGGAAGAGGTGGGAGGGGGGGGGTAGGGCAGAAATCGACAGTCATAAAACTCTAAAGATAAATGCTTGGGATGATTATATACAAAATTTAAAAAAAAATTTTTTTTTGGTAGGGTCATTTAGGGGGCGAAGGGGAAGGAGGGGGTAGGGCAGAGTAGTACCAGGTTTCGTCTCAGCTTCGTCATTAAAGCTTAAAAGTGTTATTTTTAAGGAATGTAGGCTTAAGTAAAACAATTTGTTAAATTTTTATGTTATTTTTGCCTATAATAACGCCCACTGAAGTGGGCGGGGTCAAAAAATATTTTTATTTTATTTAATGGCTCCAAGTTTAAGGCGTTGGACCGTATTTGACATAAAAATATATCATTTGCTTAACAAAATAACCAAAAAACTTTAAAAATTATGTTGTTTTTTCTGGGTTGGTTTAGTTCTTCTTAGGGGAACTTTTTTCCCTCTTGCCCGATTTAGCCCATCTTCGAACTTAACCTGCTCTAAGTTTTAAAATATATTTATGCCAAATTTCAAGAGTCGAGCTCTTTTCGTTTGGACTGAATCGTGATTTCCACAGACGGACGGACGGACGGACGGACATGCTCAGTTCGTCTTAGATTTCATCACTGATCAAGAATATATATACTTTATGGGGTCTGAGGTGGATATTTCGATGCGTTACAAACGGAATGACAAAGTGAATATACCCTCCAAATTCTTTTTTGGAGGGTATAACAAGTAAAATTCGGCTGTGCCGAATCTTAAATACCCTTCACAGATGTAATTCTTCTTTCTTTCTTGCTAAAACAGAAAGTAGCTTTAATTAAAAAATAATTAAAAAAAAACAAAATGATGATATCAGTTACTTTTATATATAAGACAACGTTTAAATTTTTTGGTTAGGAAGCTAAATGTTTGGCTCTTCTTACTTCTAATACCTGTGAACGTCTTTCAAATATATTACATATGTTTAATTTACAAATTAAAAGCAAAAATCCGATTGATGTACCCCAAAAGGTTCTAATTGTCCAACGGTAGAATAGTCTTTTAGTTTTTTTTTTGGTGTGTTGAAGGGCACCAACTTAAAACGCTTGATTTGTTCCTAACTTCACACCCTCAAAAGTATGAAGTGAACGTCAGTGCACCTCTCGGTAATTCGGATCATTGTATCATCTCCGCTTCTTTTTCGTTTTCGGCACTTCGAAACGTTTCACCCACAGCCACGAAACGTTTAAAATACGTATACGAAAAAGCTCGTTGGGCAGAGCTCAACGAATTCTATCGAACTTTCAATTGGAAACTTTGTTTCTTAGATAAAAATATCGATTTAATGGCGGAAATGATTGGAAATATAATTTTGCTGGGAATGAAATACTTCATCCCATCCAAAAAAATTTCGGTTAAGCCGAGACAAAAATCTTGGTTTAACCAATCTTGCAAAGAGGCAATCAGATCCAGAGAGGAAGCATTCAGTACTTGCCGGAATAATAAAAACGCAAATACTGATGCGCTGCGCATACAAGCGAGGTCTTCGTGTGCCAGAGTGATAAGGCGTGAGAAGGCTTAATACGAGCAGTGCCTTCGTGCTAAAGTTCTTACCGCCACGAGAGTAAAAGCTTTTGGTCATTCGTTAAAAGAGTAAAGGATAAAGCTAGTTCATCTTTTAAGGGATGATCAAATATTCACTGAACCTGTTGATAAAGCTAACCTTTCGGCTGAGATGTTTGCAGGTAATTCTTGCTTGCCAGGTAGCAATCAGCAATTGCCCATGGTGGAAAGAGTATCAGTTACTATGCCAAGAATATTCTTTCGACCACGTGCAGTTAAAAAGGTTTTAGCGAATCTCAACATAAACAAGTCTCCTGGGCCGGATGGCATTCCAGCACTGGTCTTGAAGCAGTGTGTTTCGACGCTAGCGCGTCCATTGGCTAAGCTATTTAGTGCATCGTACCATGCCGGTAAATTTCCGATGTGTTGGAAGTTAGCCAATGTAACGCCGATCCCTAAGAAGGGAGAGGCGCAATACCCCGAAAATTACCGCCCAATTGCAGTCTGTTCTGCAATTTCCAAGGTCATGGAAAGTATGACTAACTTCCACCTGGTAAGGTATCTGGAGACCAACACCTTACTTATCGACCGGCAGTATGGTTTTCGCAGAGCTCGCTCTACAGGAGACCTGCTCGCTCTGTTAACAGAAAAATGGTGCAATTCTATTCACCATTTCGGCGAGATTAAGGTGGTGGCTCTAGATATCTCAAAAGCATTTGATAGAGTGTGGCATGATGCACTTCTGTCAAAACTGACTGCTTTTGGTGTCGGTGATGCATTCTCTCGCTTCATAGCGAGCTTCCTCAGAGACCGCACTATACGAGTTGTTATAGACGGGGTCTCATCAAACGAGTTCAAGGTAAATTCAGGGGTGCCGCAAGGCTCTGTTCTATCTCCTACTCTCTTCCTCATTTTTATAAATGACCTTCTATGTCAGACTTCAAACCCTATCTACTCTTTCGCGGCTGATAGCAGCATTATCCATTCTTTCTCGTTCACCAGCCGGCCAAGCCTGGAGGAGATTGACGCCAGGAGACGAAGGATGAACGAGTCACTCACAAGTGATCTCGTGTCAATCTTCGAATGGGGCCTCGCGAACAGGGTTAACTTTAACCCTCATAAGACGCAGTGCTGCATGCTTACGCATAGGCGGCTGGTCGAAGGTTCTGCGCCATCCGTGTTTATGGATACTATAGGTATTGGGGAATCAGAAGCTCTTGATGTTCTTGGTATGAAAATACAGTGTGACGTTCGATGGACAGATCACATTTTTCATATTTCAAAAGAAGCATTCAAGTGTCTCGGCTTTTTAAGACGGTGTAAGACATACTTCACCCCAACTGATCTCCTCAATATATATACCACCTACATCCGACCAAAGATGGAATACAACTCTCATGTATGGGCCGGTGCTTCAAACTCTGTTTTGAAGTTCCTTGACCGCGTACAAGAGAAGAAGCTCATCGGTGACAGTAGGTTAGCCAACTCTATTGACTCACTGGAGCATCGACGCAATAAGGGAGCTTGTGCCTGATAACCATTTATTTCTGCGAGCTACCCGCTCTTCACATAGGGCACATCCATTTGTAGTTGAGATGTCAGTGAATCGCACCACGCATTACAGAGAGAATATCGTTCTTTGGCCAAACGGTTCGTATGTGGAATAAACTTCCAGCAGAGGTCTTTCCTGTCAGTTTTAACTTGGGGAGATTCAAATCCAACGTCCACAAACACTACTCCCTCTATCCTCCTTCCCATAACCAACTTTCCTAGTTCTGGCACAATGCATCGCATATGTAGGGGTCATCCCCTGAGTGCTGGTCCAAGAAAAAAAAAATACCAATTTATTTCTTCCTGATATATAAAGTAGGTATAATTCATCATAAAAATCAAAAATAACAAATTATATGGTTACTTCTATGAATCAGAAAATGTCGTTATTCCAACCCTGATTTTTAATTATTTTGGTTTTTAATACCAATTTAACTCTTCCCGAAGTATAAAAAAGATTTCATTCACACACAATCAAACTAAGAAACTTATATAGCTATTTCTATGTACTAAAAAATTTCGATTTTTCAACCCTGGAACCTGGAGTAGGTTTAACTCACTAAAAAAACAAAATTTGGAATTTATGTGGGTACTTTTATGTACCAGAAATATTTCGATATTCCAACTTTGGAAGCGAATTTTTATTTTTTTACCAATGAATATTCTTAGTGAACTTCTTCTGGTTCCTTGACCTCATTTTAATTATTATTTTATTCTGATATTTTTAAGCTTAAGGTCTATTTATTTTAATGTAATTTATGAAACAAAATATTTTTTCATATTAAATAAAATAATTAATTTCCTGAAGAAGTCACACAAATATTGAAATTAAAAATTAAATTAAAATAAAGAGACCTTAAGCTTAAAAATATCAGAATAAAATAATTCTTAGTGAACTTTTAAACTTATTGGTCACTTTCATGTACCATAAAATATTTTAATAATGAGGTTCATGCAACTCTTAATAATGAGGTTTATTTAAGAAAAACATAAAATTTGTAACCATTTTGGTCACTTTCATGTACTACAAAATATTGCAGTTATCCAACCCAGGTTTGTTTTAATATTTGATACCAATTTTGTTTTTCCTGAATTAAAAAATAGTTTTAAATAGCAAAAAACCGACGTTAGTTAGCTTTTTGGTTACTTTTATGTATAAAAAGTTTCAATTTCCCACCCCTCGAAGCGAAATTTCAATTTTAAACATTTTTTATCAATGCAGATCTTCATGAAGTATAAAGTGATTTTATTTATGAAAAACACAAAATTTATAACAATTTTGGTTGTTACATGTACTAAAATATATTGCATGTACCAAAAAAAACTTTAATTTTCCCAACCCTGGAAGCAACATTTAATTTTTTTACTTTTTATCAGTGCAAGTCTTCTTGAGGTATAAAGTAGTTTTATTTAAGAAAAATTTTAGTTTTTTAACCATTTTCCAACGGTCCAAGAACGAACTCTCTAGGTCTTTTGGGGGCTTGGGAAAACCGATTTCGCGTACAAAAAATTCAAGTTTTTCTTTAACAAAACCTCTTTATACGTCATGAAGATTTGCATTGACAAAAAAAAATTTTTAAATTAAAATTTTGCTTCCAGGGATGGGAAATTGCATTCTTTTATACGTGAAAGTAATCAAACAGGCAACTGATTTTTTTTCCTACCTAAAACTGTCTTATAATTTAGGAGCAACATAATTGGTATCAAAAATTCAAAAAATAAATCAAAATTTCGACCCCAGGGTTGGACAAATGAAATATTTTTCGTACATACATAAATTCCAAATTTTGTGCTTTTAGTGAATTAAACCTATTTGATATTTCAGAAAAAATTAAACTAGTATCAAAAAATTATAAATTCGGTTCCAGGGTTGAAAAATATAAATTTTGTGGTACATAAAAGTAACCATATAAGTTTCCAATTTTGGTTTTTTTAGTGACTTAAACCTATTTTATACTTCGCTAAGAATTAAATTGGTATTAAAAAATTTAAAAACTAAAAATTCGGTTTCAGGGTTGGAAAATCGAAATATTTTTGGTACATAAAAGTACATAAATAAATTCCAAATTTTGTGTTTTTAGTGAATTAAACCTATTTTATATTTCAGAAAAAATTAAATTAGTATTAAAAAATTAAAAATTCGGTTCCAGGGCTGGAAAATCGACATTTTCTGATTCATAAAATCAGCCATATTATTTGTTATTTTTGATTTTTATGATGAATTATACCTACTTTATATATCAGGAAGAAATAAATTGGTATTAAAAACCAACAAAATCTAAAATACTATTCTACGTTTGGACAATTAGAACTTTTTGGGGTACATGAAACGGATTTTTTGTTTTGTTTGTAAATTAAATATATATAATATTTTTGAAAGACGTTCATTGGTATTAGATATAAGAAAAGCAAAATATTTAGCTTCCTAGCCGCAAAATTTAAACGTTTTCTTATATATAAAAGTAACCGATAACATCATTTTGATTTTTTAATAAAACCTACTTTCTGTTTTGGCAAGAAAGAAAGAAAAAAGAATTAAATCTGTGAAGGGTATTTAAGATTCGGCACAGCGGAATATAGCACTTTTACTTGTTTTTTTGCTAACTAAAGCTGTCTTATACAGGGTGGCGCAAAAGTAATCCTCCTATCAGCTATATGCTATAAATTTTGCGACAAATGACAATCAACTGTGGCGGCGGCCATTTACATGACATCATATTCTCGACTTGATGTAAAAAAATTAAAAGACCAAATAAAAATCCACAACAAGAATCAAAGTTTTTCATATTTTTTAAATTACAGCCAAAAAACATCGGAAGGTTATTTTTGCGCCATTTTCTGATAGGAGGATTACTTTTAGCAAGAACAAAATTGGTATCAAAAATTAAAAAAAAATCAAAATTTCGAATCCTGGGTTGGACAAGTGCAATATTTTGTAGTACATGAAAGTGACCAAAATATTTAAAAATTTTAAATTTTTCTTAAATAACACCACTGTATACCTCAAGAAGAATTGCACTGATAAAAACAAACAAAAAACTAAAATTTTGTTTCCAGAGCTGGGAAATTGAATATTTTTTTATACATAAAAGTAACCAAAAAGGCAACTAACGTCGGTTTTTTACTAATTAAAACAATTTTTTAGTTCAGTAAAAACAAAATTGGTATTAAAAATTAATAATAAAATCAAAATTTAGATTCCATAGTTGGATAACTGCACTATTTTGTAGAACATGAAAGTCACCAAAATGGTTACAAATATTAAGTTTTTCTTAAATAAAACTATTTCATGCCTCATTAAGAGTTGCATTGAAAAAAAGGAGTTAAAATGCCGTTTTCAGGGTTGGGAAGTTGAAATATTTTTTCTGCATAAAAGTAACCAAAAAGGCAATTGACGTTGTTGTTTTTGCTAATTAAAACTATTTTATTATTCAGGAGGAACCAAATTGGTATTAGAATCTTAAAAAATCAAAACTTAGACTCCAGGGTTGGACAAATGAAATATTTTATGATACATGAAAGTGACCAACAATTTTAAAAATGGTAATTTTTTTTTGCAAGTAAAACTATGTTACACCACACTAAAAATTGCATTAACAAAAAATATTTAAATTCGCTTCCAGAGTTTGAAAATCGAAATATATTGGTGTATAAAAGTACCCACATAAATTCCCAATTTTGGTTTTTTTCAGTGAATTAAACATATTTTATACTTCGCTAAGAATTAAATTGGTATTAAAAATTTTAAAAACTAAAAACTCGGTTCCAGGGTTGGATAATCGAAATTTTTTTGTACATAAAATTAGCCATATAAGTTCCTAATATTGGTTTTTTGTGGATGACATCTTTTTTCTATGCTTCGGGAAGAGTTAAATTGTTATTAAAAACCTATAAAATCTAAAAGATAATTTTACGGTTGGACAATTACAACTTTTTGGAGTACACGAAACGGATTTTTACTTTCTGTTTTTAAATTAAACATATTTAATATATATAAATGAAATTTATTTGTTGGTGGTTAAGCAATGTCTATATGCATTTCATTGGTGCTTTACCAAATCGTCAGTAGACTTCAACCACAGTTTTGAAAAGTTAAAAACCTCTTATCTTATGCATATACTTCCGAAAACCATCTGAGAATTCACAACTTGTAAATAACAAACTATTTTCAAAAATAACAACAGAACAAGAACATAGGCTTGCAACTCATACAAAACTAAACCAACAAATAAAGTATGTTCGATACGAATCTATTTTATTTTTCTACACCTTTATACAATCAGAAATCCATTGGATAACAAGAAAAGTATTTATAAGGCAAAATGAAAAATAAAATCTAAATCAAACTGCTATGAAGTTTTTTTAATCAACACATTGTTGTCACAATACTAATATATAAATGAAATTTATTTGTTGGTGGTTAAGCAATGTCTATATGCATTTCATTGGTGCTTTACCAAATCGTCAGTAGACTTCAACCACAGTTTTGAAAAGTATATGCATAAGATAAGAGGTTTTTAACTTTTCAAAACTGTGGTTGAAGTCTACTGACGATTTGGTAAAGCACCAATGAAATGCATATAGACATTGCTTAACCACCAACAAATAAATTTCATTTATATATTAGTATTGTGACAACAATGTGTTGAATAAAAAAACTTCATAGCAGTTTGATTTAGATTTTATTTTTCATTTTGCCTTATAAATACTTTTCTTGTTATCCAATGGATTTCTGATTGTATAAAGGTGTAGAAAAATAAAATAGATTCGTATCGAACATACTTTATTTGTTGGTTTAGTTTTGTATGAGTTGCAAGCCTATGTTCTTGTTCTGTTGTTATTTTTGAAAATAGTTTGTAATTTACAAGTTGTGAATTCTCAGATGGTTTTCGGAAGTATATGCATAAGATAAGAGGTTTTTAACTTTTCAAAACTGTGGTTGAAGTCTACTGACGATTTGGTAAAGCACCAATGAAATGCATATAGACATTGCTTAACCACCAACAAATAAATTTCATTTATATATTAGTATTGTGACAACAATGTGTTGAATAAAAAAACTTCATAGCATATTTAATATATTTGATAGACGTTCAGAGGTATTAGAAATTAGCAAAACCAAACATTTAGCTTCCTAGCCGTAAAATTTAAACGTTTTCTAAATATAAAAGTAACCGATAACATCATTTTGATTTCTTAATTAAACCTACTTTCTGTTTTGGCAATAAAGAAACAGAGAAGAATCACATCTGTGAAGGGTATTTAAGATTCGACTCAGCCGAATATAGCACATTTACTTGTTTTTAAATATGATCGTTATATTGTTCAGGCGTTATTTATTTGGCATTAAGAGACACACATATCGCATTCACGCTTGCGGGGCATAAAAAGGCCGTAATTCTGCTCTTCAAATTTCGAAAAGGTAAAAATTGAAACAGATGATGCTTGCTTCTCGGAACAGTATGCAAGGTAATTTCGGTAAATGTCTGCCTTTGTGGTAAATGTTTCGGCAATATAGATTTTATTCTTTTCTTTACGACAGTAATGGCTTTCCACTTTGTCCAATTGGAATCTGGAAATATTCTTTTAAGTGTATCTTACCATCGGTTCTTTTAGAACTAAACGTGGATCGCTGAGTTTGTGCTGGCTACTCATTGTCTCCCGTTTTATCTTTGGATGTTACCCATCCTCTAACCATGTCCCTTTTTATCGAAAGAGTCGACAAAAACATAAACCGGAAAACTTGTAATGAACCATGCTTGTATGATAGTTTATCAAAAACATATTAAAAACAGTTTGTCTAGTTTCCTCATCAAATTCTTGGCAATATCTGGATTGAGTTTTCATACAAAACGCCGACGAACATGTAAGCCCAATATCTTCTCTATCTTTTGGTTCCTCCATTCCTTCATTCGCTTTGTTGCATTTTCAACTCGTTTTGATGATATACAATTATGTGTCCCTTTATATCTACGGCGAACGATCTTATTGTTTTTATATTGCTCGTCTTCTGAATCTGGCCAAAACAATTTTTAACCTGCATCAATTACTGTTCAAACATCTTTAAATAAAACAAACGAACCTGTTATTGGATGGTCTCCAGTATCTTCATCATTCGACGATGGATAATCAATAGCAATAAGTTCTAAGGAGTAATAAGACATTCGGAGCTGTTATTAGAACTTTTTTGTTGCATTAATTATTTTATTAATTTATAGACATAAATAAGATATGAAAACTGCTGATGAAAAATTTATGAGAGAAGGAACGGGTGGAAATTTATTCGTTCCGTATTCTCAATTATGGCGTATGGCGGGTATTGCATTAAAAAAAATTGTGCGGTTGATAGCGATATCACAAATATTTAAAAAAAAGGACCAATATTAATTTTTTTTCGGAAATTTTTGTCAAAGATTAAGCTGGCATCAGTGAACAATTTGCGATCAAAAAGTAATTTTCCAAAAATTGGTGTGTGGCGGGCATTGAATATAATCCCTCGATCTGTTTTTGAAAACTTCTACACTTTTAACATACATATATGCATCCTACAAGATTCTACCCACTTTACTAAAATTATTAAAAGGCATCATATTAAAACAGCTATAAGACATAAATAAAAATAAAATAAAAGAATATCAATAATATATACATATTAATTTTAGTGAAGCAGTAAGTGACACTAACATGGGATATAGACGGGCTGAAACTGAAGGACTTGTCGTAGGCATTCAGGATAGAGTAATACACACATAGAGCTACAGGAAGTGCATAATCCGTGATAGTACATTAGCGGACGACAGTTGCCGAAGATGCGGTAACACACTTGAAACAATACAACACCTACTTAACGGCTGCCCAACGCTTCTCCCAAATTCTTACAAGCAAAGACATGATAATATCAGAATAATAATACATAAAAACGTTATAAATCTAAAAAAATTAACGTACTATCAACACAGTATTACAAATACCATCCTAAGTCAATAGATGCTGCAGGAGTTAAAGTTGTGGCTTACGCGGACGATGTAGTAATAATGGTATCAGGGATGTTCACGGACGTGATTAGCGATACCATGTCCAACGCCTTGGGTATACTCAGTAGATGGGCTGCAGGATGCGGTCTAGGAGTAAACCCTAGCAAAACGGAACTGGTACTATTCACTACAAAGGCCAAAACCCAAAGCTTTAAACTTCCTCGGCTGAATAATCTGGAACTGTCCCTTTCGGACACGGCAAAATACCTAGGAGTTATCCTGGACACGAAGCTATCGTGGAAACCAAATATACATCATAGAATAAAAAAGGCAACAGTTGCCTACTACTCCTGCAGGAGAATGTTTGGCTCCAGATGGGGCCTAAAACCCACAATGCTTAAGTGGATGTACACAGCAATTGTACGCCCTATATTGACTTACGGGTCGTTAGTATGGTGGCCCGCCACAAGTAAAAAATATGTAGTAGATCAACTATACAGGATACAGAGATCTGCTTCCATCGGGATTACTGGTTGTCTACGTACTAGTCCTTCAGAGGCGCTGAATGCTATACTAAACCTAATTCCGATTGACCTTTATGTACTCCGGGCATCCTCAAGCAGTGCGGCAAGACTAGCGGCATCAGGGAGGTGGAGGTCAAGGGACTATGGCCACGCAAGAATCCTTGGCCGGCTACCACCGACACTGAGGAAGCCCACCGACTATATAGTACCTCACTTAGACTTTAACACTTCATTCAAAGTCCTCTTACCATCCAGGCGGGAGTGGAGAAGGGGTAACTTAGAAAGGGAATTCAACTTCTGATGTATACTGATGGATCAAGGATGATCTGTGGTGTAGGCGCAGGGGTCTTCTCGAGGGACCTTGGAATAAAACTCTCGCTCCGTCTCCCAGATGAATCCAGCGTATTTCAGGCTGAGATACTGGCTATAAGGGAGGCGGCGAGGCTGTTAATTGATAGGGGTGTTCAGGGTAGAGTCGGTATCTTTGTCGATAGCCAGGCGGCACTCCTATCTCTCAGGTCGTTCACTACGTCGTCTACTCTGGTAGCCCAATGCAAAGAGCTGCTATCCAGACTGGGGGGTCAGATAGACGCTACCCTCATCTGGGTACCCGCTCACAGCAGTTTCTTTGGAAACGAACAATCAGATGAGCTAGCTAAGGCTGGATCTGCTAAGGACGTCTCCACTGCCGTATCGGTGGACATGCCGTTTGGCGCCCTAAGGAGCACCATTCAGAGCCATTTCCGGCAGAAAGCGGCGGACAGGTGGCGCAAGCTGAACACGTGCAGGGTGGCTAGAAGCATGTGGCCATGTTATAACGACAATAGAACGGCACAATTGATTAACAGGAATCGCAGGGACATCTCAAGGCTCGTAGCGGTTGTGACAGGGCACTGGGTAATAGGCAGACATGCAGGCAGGTTAGGTCTCAACCATAATGCATTCTGTAGGAGCTGCCGGGATCAGAGCAAGGAGGAGACAGTTTATCACTTCCTTTGCGAATGCCCGGCCTTGCACAACACGAGACACAAATTCTTAGGCAATAGTATTATAGGCGACCTCGCGGAGTTATCAGGTATAGGTCTGGGGGACCTTATTAGATACCTCAATGCGACGGGGTGGATCTAGTAACCATCCCTACCCGAGATCAGGATACGGCTTCCATAGGTAGTCACTGACGAGTGGAGTGGTTTTTCAAAACGGGATCTCAGAGATCCTACTTGAATGCTTGCGTGTATCGGGCAGCCACGTATACCAACCAACCAACCAACCAAGTCAATAGTTGAAAACTATCAAAAAAAAACAGTCCATATCATTGATTTCGCAGTGCCATATGATACCAATATTTAAAATACCATAGCCACAAAAAATCTAAATGCATACCGCTTTCCCAATACAAAATCTAGTCAGGGTAGATATATTACCTATAGTAATAAGCTCCATGGGAACAATACCCAAAGATACCACGGGTGCTGTTGAAAAATTAGACCTTAATGTAAAAATATTAACTGAAATGCACAGACCATAACCTATGGTCTTAGACATAGTACGAAAATTCCAGCACAAGCTGTGAATGTATAATTCTATATAATATATATTCTATAATTCTATATAACTATAATAATGAAGTTACAGATATGCAAAAAGTAATATTTCTTACGCCTGCATCTGTAATAAGGGAAACTAAAATAACGCATTAGCATAACGGACACTATGTGGGCGTCTAAGACTCGGTACGTGATTTCCAGCGCAAGCTGAGAATGTATTATTCTATAATAATGCTAATAATACTAACAATTAAAAGTGCTATATTCGGTTGTGCCGAATCTTAAATACCCTTCACAGATGTAATTCTTCTTTCTTTCTTTCTTGCCAAAACAGAAAGTAGGTTTAATTAAAAAATCAAAATGATGTTATCGGTTACTTTTATATTTTAAAAAAACTTTTAAATTTTGCGGCTAGGAAGCTAAATGTTTTGCTTTTCTTATATCTAATACCAATGAACGTCTTTCAAAAATGTTATATATATTTAATTTACAAACAAAACAAAAAATCCGTTTCATGTACCCCAAAAAGTTCTCATTGTCCAACTGTAGAATCGTCTTTTAGATTTTGTTGGTTTTTAATACCAGTTTACTTCTTTCTGATATATAAAGTAAATAAAATGGCTGCTTTTATGAATCAGAAAATGTCGATTTTCCAACCCTGGAACCGAATTTTTAATTTTTTAATACTAATTTAATTTTTTCTGATGTATAAAATAGGTGTAATTCACTAAAAACACCAAATTTAAAATATATGTATGTACTTTTATGCACCAAAAATATTTCGATTTTCCAAGCCTGGAACCGAACTTTTAGTTTTTAAAATTTTTAATAACAATTTAATTCTTAGCGAAGCATAAAATAGGTTTAAGTCACTGAAAAAAACCAAAATTGGGAACTTATATGGTTACTTTTATGTACCAAAAAATTTAGATTGTCCAACCCTGGAACAGAATTTATAATTTTTTGATACTAGTGTAATTTTTTCTGAAATATCTAATAGGTTTAATCCCTAAAAACACAAAATTTTGAATTTATGTATGTACTTTTATGTACCAAAAATATTTCGATTTTCCAACTCTGGAAGCGAATTTTTAATTTTTACCAATGCAATTCTTAGTGACGTGTAACATAGTTTTACTTGACAAAAAAATTAAAATTTTAAACTCTTTGGTCACTTTCATGTACCATGAAATATTTCATTTGCCCAACCCTGGAGTCGAAATTTTGATTTCTTAAGATTTTAATATCAATTTTGTTATTCCTGAATTATAAAACAGCTTTAATTAGCAACAAGAAACAACGTCAATTGCCTTTTTTGTTACTTTTATGCAGAATAAATATTTCAATTTACCAACCCTGGCACCGAAATTTAAATTTTTTTTACCAATGCAACCTTTAATGAGGCATGAAATAGTTTTATTTAAAAAAAAACTTAATATTTGTAACCATTTAGGTCATTTTTATGTACCACAAAATATTGCAATTATCCAACTGGAATCAAATTTTTTTTTTTTTAATTTTTGATACCAATGTTGTTTTTCCTGAACTAAAAAATAGTTTGAATTAGTAAAAAAAAACAACTTCAATTTCCTTTTTGGTTACCCCAAGCCTCCAGAAGAGCTAGAGACTTCGTTCTTGGACTGTTAAATTAAAAATGAACTTAAATAGGCTGCTATTGAAATTCAAAAAGATCCGATAAAACAGGCAACTGATGTTTTTTTTTTGTTTTTTGCTAACTAAAACTGTCTTATAATTTAGGAAGAAGAAAATTGGTATAAAAAATTCAAAAATAAAAAATAAAATTTCGAATCCAGGGATGGACAAGTGCAATATTTTATGGTACATGAAAGTTACCAAAATTGTAAAAAATTTGCAATTTTTCTTCAATAAAACTGTTTTATACCTCAAGAAGCGTTGCACTGATAAAAAAACAAAAAAAAAAATTAAATTTCTTTGCTTTACCAAATCGTCAGTAGACTTCAACCACAGTTTTGAAAAGTATATGCATAAGATAAGAGGTTTTTAACTTTTCAAAACTGTGGTTGAAGTCTACTGACGATTTGGTAAAGCACCAATGAAATGCATATAGACATTGCTTAACCACCAACAAATAAATTTCATTTATATATTAGTATTGTGACAACAATGTGTTGAATAAAAAAACTTCATAGCAGTTTGATTTAGATTTTATTTTTCATTTTGCCTTATAAATACTTTTCTTGTTATCCAATGGATTTCTGATTGTATAAAGGTGTAGAAAAATAAAATAGATTCGTATCGAACATACTTTATTTGTTGGTTTAGTTTTGTATGAGTTGCAAGCCTATGTTCTTGTTCTGTTGTTATTTTTGAAAATAGTTTGTAATTTACAAGTTGTGAATTCTCAGATGGTTTTCGGAAGTATATGCATAAGATAAGAGGTTTTTAACTTTTCAAAACTGTGGTTGAAGTCTACTGACGATTTGGTAAAGCACCAATGAAATGCATATAGACATTGCTTAACCACCAACAAATAAATTTCATTTATATATTAGTATTGTGACAACAATGTGTTGAATAAAAAAACTTCATAGCAGTTTGATTTAGATTTTATTTTTCATTTTGCCTTATAAATACTTTTCTTGTTATCCAATGGATTTCTGATTGTATAAAGGTGTAGAAAAATAAAATAGATTCGTATCGAACATACTTTATTTGTTGGTTTAGTTTTGTATGAGTTGCAAGCCTATGTTCTTGTTCTGTTGTTATTTTTGAAAATAGTTTGTAATTTACAAGTTGTGAATTCTCAGATGGTTTTCGGAAGTATATGCATAAGATAAGAGGTTTTTAACTTTTCAAAACTGTGGTTGAAGTCTACTGACGATTTGGTAAAGCACCAATGAAATGCATATAGACATTGCTTAACCACCAACAAATAAATTTCATTTATATATTAGTATTGTGACAACAATGTGTTGAATAAAAAAACTTCATAGCATATTTAATATATTTGATAGACGTTCAGAGGTATTAGAAATTAGCAAAACCAAACATTTAGCTTCCTAGCCGTAAAATTTAAACGTTTTCTAAATATAAAAGTAACCGATAACATCATTTTGATTTCTTAATTAAACCTACTTTCTGTTTTGGCAATAAAGAAACAGAGAAGAATCACATCTGTGAAGGGTATTTAAGATTCGACTCAGCCGAATATAGCACATTTACTTGTTTTTAAATATGATCGTTATATTGTTCAGGCGTTATTTATTTGGCATTAAGAGACACACATATCGCATTCACGCTTGCGGGGCATAAAAAGGCCGTAATTCTGCTCTTCAAATTTCGAAAAGGTAAAAATTGAAACAGATGATGCTTGCTTCTCGGAACAGTATGCAAGGTAATTTCGGTAAATGTCTGCCTTTGTGGTAAATGTTTCGGCAATATAGATTTTATTCTTTTCTTTACGACAGTAATGGCTTTCCACTTTGTCCAATTGGAATCTGGAAATATTCTTTTAAGTGTATCTTACCATCGGTTCTTTTAGAACTAAACGTGGATCGCTGAGTTTGTGCTGGCTACTCATTGTCTCCCGTTTTATCTTTGGATGTTACCCATCCTCTAACCATGTCCCTTTTTATCGAAAGAGTCGACAAAAACATAAACCGGAAAACTTGTAATGAACCATGCTTGTATGATAGTTTATCAAAAACATATTAAAAACAGTTTGTCTAGTTTCCTCATCAAATTCTTGGCAATATCTTGATTGAGTTTTCATACAAAACGCCGACGAACATGTAAGCCCAATATCTTCTCTATCTTTTGGTTCCTCCATTCCTTCATTCGCTTTGTTGCATTTTCAACTCGTTTTGATGATATACAATTATGTGTCCCTTTATATCTACGGCGAACGATCTTATTGTTTTTATATTGCTCGTCTTCTGAATCTGGCCAAAACAATTTTTAACCTGCATCAATTACTGTTCAAACATCTTTAAATAAAACAAACGAACCTGTTATTGGATGGTCTCCAGTATCTTCATCATTCGACGATGGATAATCAATAGCAATAAGTTCTAAGGAGTAATAAGACATTCGGAGCTGTTATTAGAACTTTTTTGTTGCATTAATTATTTTATTAATTTATAGACATAAATAAGATATGAAAACTGCTGATGAAAAATTTATGAGAGAAGGAACGGGTGGAAATTTATTCGTTCCGTATTCTCAATTATGGCGTATGGCGGGTATTGCATTAAAAAAAATTGTGCGGTTGATAGCGATATCACAAATATTTAAAAAAAAGGACCAATATTAATTTTTTTTCGGAAATTTTTGTCAAAGATTAAGCTGGCATCAGTGAACAATTTGCGATCAAAAAGTAATTTTCCAAAAATTGGTGTGTGGCGGGCATTGAATATAATCCCTCGATCTGTTTTTGAAAACTTCTACACTTTTAACATACATATATGCATCCTACAAGATTCTACCCACTTTACTAAAATTATTAAAAGGCATCATATTAAAACAGCTATAAGACATAAATAAAAATAAAATAAAAGAATATCAATAATATATACATATTAATTTTAGTGAAGCAGTAAGTGACACTAACATGGGATATAGACGGGCTGAAACTGAAGGACTTGTCGTAGGCATTCAGGATAGAGTAATACACACATAGAGCTACAGGAAGTGCATAATCCGTGATAGTACATTAGCGGACGACAGTTGCCGAAGATGCGGTAACACACTTGAAACAATACAACACCTACTTAACGGCTGCCCAACGCTTCTCCCAAATTCTTACAAGCAAAGACATGATAATATCAGAATAATAATACATAAAAACGTTATAAATCTAAAAAAATTAACGTACTATCAACACAGTATTACAAATACCATCCTAAGTCAATAGATGCTGCAGGAGTTAAAGTTGTGGCTTACGCGGACGATGTAGTAATAATGGTATCAGGGATGTTCACGGACGTGATTAGCGATACCATGTCCAACGCCTTGGGTATACTCAGTAGATGGGCTGCAGGATGCGGTCTAGGAGTAAACCCTAGCAAAACGGAACTGGTACTATTCACTACAAAGGCCAAAACCCAAAGCTTTAAACTTCCTCGGCTGAATAATCTGGAACTGTCCCTTTCGGACACGGCAAAATACCTAGGAGTTATCCTGGACACGAAGCTATCGTGGAAACCAAATATACATCATAGAATAAAAAAGGCAACAGTTGCCTACTACTCCTGCAGGAGAATGTTTGGCTCCAGATGGGGCCTAAAACCCACAATGCTTAAGTGGATGTACACAGCAATTGTACGCCCTATATTGACTTACGGGTCGTTAGTATGGTGGCCCGCCACAAGTAAAAAATATGTAGTAGATCAACTATACAGGATACAGAGATCTGCTTCCATCGGGATTACTGGTTGTCTACGTACTAGTCCTTCAGAGGCGCTGAATGCTATACTAAACCTAATTCCGATTGACCTTTATGTACTCCGGGCATCCTCAAGCAGTGCGGCAAGACTAGCGGCATCAGGGAGGTGGAGGTCAAGGGACTATGGCCACGCAAGAATCCTTGGCCGGCTACCACCGACACTGAGGAAGCCCACCGACTATATAGTACCTCACTTAGACTTTAACACTTCATTCAAAGTCCTCTTACCATCCAGGCGGGAGTGGAGAAGGGGTAACTTAGAAAGGGAATTCAACTTCTGATGTATACTGATGGATCAAGGATGATCTGTGGTGTAGGCGCAGGGGTCTTCTCGAGGGACCTTGGAATAAAACTCTCGCTCCGTCTCCCAGATGAATCCAGCGTATTTCAGGCTGAGATACTGGCTATAAGGGAGGCGGCGAGGCTGTTAATTGATAGGGGTGTTCAGGGTAGAGTCGGTATCTTTGTCGATAGCCAGGCGGCACTCCTATCTCTCAGGTCGTTCACTACGTCGTCTACTCTGGTAGCCCAATGCAAAGAGCTGCTATCCAGACTGGGGGGTCAGATAGACGCTACCCTCATCTGGGTACCCGCTCACAGCAGTTTCTTTGGAAACGAACAATCAGATGAGCTAGCTAAGGCTGGATCTGCTAAGGACGTCTCCACTGCCGTATCGGTGGACATGCCGTTTGGCACCCTAAGGAGCACCATTCAGAGCCATTTCCGGCAGAAAGCGGCGGACAGGTGGCGCAAGCTGAACACGTGCAGGGTGGCTAGAAGCATGTGGCCATGTTATAACGACAATAGAACGGCACAATTGATTAACAGGAATCGCAGGGACATCTCAAGGCTCGTAGCGGTTGTGACAGGGCACTGGGTAATAGGCAGACATGCAGGCAGGTTAGGTCTCAACCATAATGCATTCTGTAGGAGCTGCCGGGATCAGAGCAAGGAGGAGACAGTTTATCACTTCCTTTGCGAATGCCCGGCCTTGCACAACACGAGACACAAATTCTTAGGCAATAGTATTATAGGCGACCTCGCGGAGTTATCAGGTATAGGTCTGGGGGACCTTATTAGATACCTCAATGCGACGGGGTGGATCTAGTAACCATCCCTACCCGAGATCAGGATACGGCTTCCATAGGTAGTCACTGACGAGTGGAGTGGTTTTTCAAAACGGGATCTCAGAGATCCTACTTGAATGCTTGCGTGTATCGGGCAGCCACGTATACCAACCAACCAACCAACCAAGTCAATAGTTGAAAACTATCAAAAAAAAACAGTCCATATCATTGATTTCGCAGTGCCATATGATACCAATATTTAAAATACCATAGCCACAAAAAATCTAAATGCATACCGCTTTCCCAATACAAAATCTAGTCAGGGTAGATATATTACCTATAGTAATAAGCTCCATGGGAACAATACCCAAAGATACCACGGGTGCTGTTGAAAAATTAGACCTTAATGTAAAAATATTAACTGAAATGCACAGACCATAACCTATGGTCTTAGACATAGTACGAAAATTCCAGCACAAGCTGTGAATGTATAATTCTATATAATATATATTCTATAATTCTATATAACTATAATAATGAAGTTACAGATATGCAAAAAGTAATATTTCTTACGCCTGCATCTGTAATAAGGGAAACTAAAATAACGCATTAGCATAACGGACACTATGTGGGCGTCTAAGACTCGGTACGTGATTTCCAGCGCAAGCTGAGAATGTATTATTCTATAATAATGCTAATAATACTAACAATTAAAAGTGCTATATTCGGTTGTGCCGAATCTTAAATACCCTTCACAGATGTAATTCTTCTTTCTTTCTTTCTTGCCAAAACAGAAAGTAGGTTTAATTAAAAAATCAAAATGATGTTATCGGTTACTTTTATATTTTAAAAAAACTTTTAAATTTTGCGGCTAGGAAGCTAAATGTTTTGCTTTTCTTATATCTAATACCAATGAACGTCTTTCAAAAATGTTATATATATTTAATTTACAAACAAAACAAAAAATCCGTTTCATGTACCCCAAAAAGTTCTCATTGTCCAACTGTAGAATCGTCTTTTAGATTTTGTTGGTTTTTAATACCAGTTTACTTCTTTCTGATATATAAAGTAAATAAAATGGCTGCTTTTATGAATCAGAAAATGTCGATTTTCCAACCCTGGAACCGAATTTTTAATTTTTTAATACTAATTTAATTTTTTCTGATGTATAAAATAGGTGTAATTCACTAAAAACACCAAATTTAAAATATATGTATGTACTTTTATGCACCAAAAATATTTCGATTTTCCAAGCCTGGAACCGAACTTTTAGTTTTTAAAATTTTTAATAACAATTTAATTCTTAGCGAAGCATAAAATAGGTTTAAGTCACTGAAAAAAACCAAAATTGGGAACTTATATGGTTACTTTTATGTACCAAAAAATTTAGATTGTCCAACCCTGGAACAGAATTTATAATTTTTTGATACTAGTGTAATTTTTTCTGAAATATCTAATAGGTTTAATCCCTAAAAACACAAAATTTTGAATTTATGTATGTACTTTTATGTACCAAAAATATTTCGATTTTCCAACTCTGGAAGCGAATTTTTAATTTTTACCAATGCAATTCTTAGTGACGTGTAACATAGTTTTACTTGACAAAAAAATTAAAATTTTAAACTCTTTGGTCACTTTCATGTACCATGAAATATTTCATTTGCCCAACCCTGGAGTCGAAATTTTGATTTCTTAAGATTTTAATATCAATTTTGTTATTCCTGAATTATAAAACAGCTTTAATTAGCAACAAGAAACAACGTCAATTGCCTTTTTTGTTACTTTTATGCAGAATAAATATTTCAATTTACCAACCCTGGCACCGAAATTTAAATTTTTTTTACCAATGCAACCTTTAATGAGGCATGAAATAGTTTTATTTAAAAAAAAACTTAATATTTGTAACCATTTAAGTCATTTTTATGTACCACAAAATATTGCAATTATCCAACTGGAATCAAATTTTTTTTTTTTTAATTTTTGATACCAATGTTGTTTTTCCTGAACTAAAAAATAGTTTGAATTAGTAAAAAAAACAACTTCAATTTCCTTTTTGGTTACCCCAAGCCTCCAGAAGAGCTAGAGACTTCGTTCTTGGACTGTTAAATTAAAAATGAACTTAAATAGGCTGCTATTGAAATTCAAAAAGATCCGATAAAACAGGCAACTGATGTTTTTTTTTTTGTTTTTTGCTAACTAAAACTGTCTTATAATTTAGGAAGAAGAAAATTGGTATAAAAAATTCAAAAATAAAAAATAAAATTTCGAATCCAGGGATGGACAAGTGCAATATTTTATGGTACATGAAAGTTACCAAAATTGTAAAAAATTTGCAATTTTTCTTCAATAAAACTGTTTTATACCTCAAGAAGCGTTGCACTGATAAAAAAACAAAAAAAAAAATTAAATTTCTTTGCTTTACCAAATCGTCAGTAGACTTCAACCACAGTTTTGAAAAGTATATGCATAAGATAAGAGGTTTTTAACTTTTCAAAACTGTGGTTGAAGTCTACTGACGATTTGGTAAAGCACCAATGAAATGCATATAGACATTGCTTAACCACCAACAAATAAATTTCATTTATATATTAGTATTGTGACAACAATGTGTTGAATAAAAAAACTTCATAGCAGTTTGATTTAGATTTTATTTTTCATTTTGCCTTATAAATACTTTTCTTGTTATCCAATGGATTTCTGATTGTATAAAGGTGTAGAAAAATAAAATAGATTCGTATCGAACATACTTTATTTGTTGGTTTAGTTTTGTATGAGTTGCAAGCCTATGTTCTTGTTCTGTTGTTATTTTTGAAAATAGTTTGTAATTTACAAGTTGTGAATTCTCAGATGGTTTTCGGAAGTATATGCATAAGATAAGAGGTTTTTAACTTTTCAAAACTGTGGTTGAAGTCTACTGACGATTTGGTAAAGCACCAATGAAATGC
This sequence comes from Linnaemya tessellans, assembly GCA_951800035.1. Classification (NCBI taxonomy): domain Eukaryota; kingdom Metazoa; phylum Arthropoda; class Insecta; order Diptera; family Tachinidae; genus Linnaemya; species Linnaemya tessellans. Next base: position 65,514,336 of record OX637535.1, on the reverse strand, counting down.
ATATAGACATTGCTTAACCACCAACAAATAAATTTCATTTATATATTAGTATTGTGACAACAATGTGTTGAATAAAAAAACTTCATAGCATATTTAATATATTTGATAGACGTTCAGAGGTATTAGAAATTAGCAAAACCAAACATTTAGCTTCCTAGCCGTAAAATTTAAACGTTTTCTAAATATAAAAGTAACCGATAACATCATTTTGATTTCTTAATTAAACCTACTTTCTGTTTTGGCAATAAAGAAACAGAGAAGAATCACATCTGTGAAGGGTATTTAAGATTCGACTCAGCCGAATATAGCACATTTACTTGTTTTTAAATATGATCGTTATATTGTTCAGGCGTTATTTATTTGGCATTAAGAGACACACATATCGCATTCACGCTTGCGGGGCATAAAAAGGCCGTAATTCTGCTCTTCAAATTTCGAAAAGGTAAAAATTGAAACAGATGATGCTTGCTTCTCGGAACAGTATGCAAGGTAATTTCGGTAAATGTCTGCCTTTGTGGTAAATGTTTCGGCAATATAGATTTTATTCTTTTCTTTACGACAGTAATGGCTTTCCACTTTGTCCAATTGGAATCTGGAAATATTCTTTTAAGTGTATCTTACCATCGGTTCTTTTAGAACTAAACGTGGATCGCTGAGTTTGTGCTGGCTACTCATTGTCTCCCGTTTTATCTTTGGATGTTACCCATCCTCTAACCATGTCCCTTTTTATCGAAAGAGTCGACAAAAACATAAACCGGAAAACTTGTAATGAACCATGCTTGTATGATAGTTTATCAAAAACATATTAAAAACAGTTTGTCTAGTTTCCTCATCAAATTCTTGGCAATATCTTGATTGAGTTTTCATACAAAACGCCGACGAACATGTAAGCCCAATATCTTCTCTATCTTTTGGTTCCTCCATTCCTTCATTCGCTTTGTTGCATTTTCAACTCGTTTTGATGATATACAATTATGTGTCCCTTTATATCTACGGCGAACGATCTTATTGTTTTTATATTGCTCGTCTTCTGAATCTGGCCAAAACAATTTTTAACCTGCATCAATTACTGTTCAAACATCTTTAAATAAAACAAACGAACCTGTTATTGGATGGTCTCCAGTATCTTCATCATTCGACGATGGATAATCAATAGCAATAAGTTCTAAGGAGTAATAAGACATTCGGAGCTGTTATTAGAACTTTTTTGTTGCATTAATTATTTTATTAATTTATAGACATAAATAAGATAGGAAAACTGCTGATGAAAAATTTATGAGAGAAGGAACGGGTGGAAATTTATTCGTTCCGTATTCTCAATTATGGCGTATGGCGGGTATTGCATTAAAAAAAATTGTGCGGTTGATAGCGATATCACAAATATTTAAAAAAAAGGACCAATATTAATTTTTTTTCGGAAATTTTTGTCAAAGATTAAGCTGGCATCAGTGAACAATTTGCGATCAAAAAGTAATTTTCCAAAAATTGGTGTGTGGCGGGCATTGAATATAATCCCTCGATCTGTTTTTGAAAACTTCTACACTTTTAACATACATATATGCATCCTACAAGATTCTACCCACTTTACTAAAATTATTAAAAGGCATCATATTAAAACAGCTATAAGACATAAATAAAAATAAAATAAAAGAATATCAATAATATATACATATTAATTTTAGTGAAGCAGTAAGTGACACTAACATGGGATATAGACGGGCTGAAACTGAAGGACTTGTCGTAGGCATTCAGGATAGAGTAATACACACATAGAGCTACAGGAAGTGCATAATCCGTGATAGTACATTAGCGGACGACAGTTGCCGAAGATGCGGTAACACACTTGAAACAATACAACACCTACTTAACGGCTGCCCAACGCTTCTCCCAAATTCTTACAAGCAAAGACATGATAATATCAGAATAATAATACATAAAAACGTTATAAATCTAAAAAAATTAACGTACTATCAACACAGTATTACAAATACCATCCTAAGTCAATAGATGCTGCAGGAGTTAAAGTTGTGGCTTACGCGGACGATGTAGTAATAATGGTATCAGGGATGTTCACGGACGTGATTAGCGATACCATGTCCAACGCCTTGGGTATACTCAGTAGATGGGCTGCAGGATGCGGTCTAGGAGTAAACCCTAGCAAAACGGAACTGGTACTATTCACTACAAAGGCCAAAACCCAAAGCTTTAAACTTCCTCGGCTGAATAATCTGGAACTGTCCCTTTCGGACACGGCAAAATACCTAGGAGTTATCCTGGACACGAAGCTATCGTGGAAACCAAATATACATCATAGAATAAAAAAGGCAACAGTTGCCTACTACTCCTGCAGGAGAATGTTTGGCTCCAGATGGGGCCTAAAACCCACAATGCTTAAGTGGATGTACACAGCAATTGTACGCCCTATATTGACTTACGGGTCGTTAGTATGGTGGCCCGCCACAAGTAAAAAATATGTAGTAGATCAACTATACAGGATACAGAGATCTGCTTCCATCGGGATTACTGGTTGTCTACGTACTAGTCCTTCAGAGGCGCTGAATGCTATACTAAACCTAATTCCGATTGACCTTTATGTACTCCGGGCATCCTCAAGCAGTGCGGCAAGACTAGCGGCATCAGGGAGGTGGAGGTCAAGGGACTATGGCCACGCAAGAATCCTTGGCCGGCTACCACCGACACTGAGGAAGCCCACCGACTATATAGTACCTCACTTAGACTTTAACACTTCATTCAAAGTCCTCTTACCATCCAGGCGGGAGTGGAGAAGGGGTAACTTAGAAAGGGAATTCAACTTCTGATGTATACTGATGGATCAAGGATGATCTGTGGTGTAGGCGCAGGGGTCTTCTCGAGGGACCTTGGAATAAAACTCTCGCTCCGTCTCCCAGATGAATCCAGCGTATTTCAGGCTGAGATACTGGCTATAAGGGAGGCGGCGAGGCTGTTAATTGATAGGGGTGTTCAGGGTAGAGTCGGTATCTTTGTCGATAGCCAGGCGGCACTCCTATCTCTCAGGTCGTTCACTACGTCGTCTACTCTGGTAGCCCAATGCAAAGAGCTGCTATCCAGACTGGGGGGTCAGATAGACGCTACCCTCATCTGGGTACCCGCTCACAGCAGTTTCTTTGGAAACGAACAATCAGATGAGCTAGCTAAGGCTGGATCTGCTAAGGACGTCTCCACTGCCGTATCGGTGGACATGCCGTTTGGCACCCTAAGGAGCACCATTCAGAGCCATTTCCGGCAGAAAGCGGCGGACAGGTGGCGCAAGCTGAACACGTGCAGGGTGGCTAGAAGCATGTGGCCATGTTATAACGACAATAGAACGGCACAATTGATTAACAGGAATCGCAGGGACATCTCAAGGCTCGTAGCGGTTGTGACAGGGCACTGGGTAATAGGCAGACATGCAGGCAGGTTAGGTCTCAACCATAATGCATTCTGTAGGAGCTGCCGGGATCAGAGCAAGGAGGAGACAGTTTATCACTTCCTTTGCGAATGCCCGGCCTTGCACAACACGAGACACAAATTCTTAGGCAATAGTATTATAGGCGACCTCGCGGAGTTATCAGGTATAGGTCTGGGGGACCTTATTAGATACCTCAATGCGACGGGGTGGATCTAGTAACCATCCCTACCCGAGATCAGGATACGGCTTCCATAGGTAGTCACTGACGAGTGGAGTGGTTTTTCAAAACGGGATCTCAGAGATCCTACTTGAATGCTTGCGTGTATCGGGCAGCCACGTATACCAACCAACCAACCAACCAAGTCAATAGTTGAAAACTATCAAAAAAAAACAGTCCATATCATTGATTTCGCAGTGCCATATGATACCAATATTTAAAATACCATAGCCACAAAAAATCTAAATGCATACCGCTTTCCCAATACAAAATCTAGTCAGGGTAGATATATTACCTATAGTAATAAGCTCCATGGGAACAATACCCAAAGATACCACGGGTGCTGTTGAAAAATTAGACCTTAATGTAAAAATATTAACTGAAATGCACAGACCATAACCTATGGTCTTAGACATAGTACGAAAATTCCAGCACAAGCTGTGAATGTATAATTCTATATAATATATATTCTATAATTCTATATAACTATAATAATGAAGTTACAGATATGCAAAAAGTAATATTTCTTACGCCTGCATCTGTAATAAGGGAAACTAAAATAACGCATTAGCATAACGGACACTATGTGGGCGTCTAAGACTCGGTACGTGATTTCCAGCGCAAGCTGAGAATGTATTATTCTATAATAATGCTAATAATACTAACAATTAAAAGTGCTATATTCGGTTGTGCCGAATCTTAAATACCCTTCACAGATGTAATTCTTCTTTCTTTCTTTCTTGCCAAAACAGAAAGTAGGTTTAATTAAAAAATCAAAATGATGTTATCGGTTACTTTTATATTTTAAAAAAACTTTTAAATTTTGCGGCTAGGAAGCTAAATGTTTTGCTTTTCTTATATCTAATACCAATGAACGTCTTTCAAAAATGTTATATATATTTAATTTACAAACAAAACAAAAAATCCGTTTCATGTACCCCAAAAAGTTCTCATTGTCCAACTGTAGAATCGTCTTTTAGATTTTGTTGGTTTTTAATACCAGTTTACTTCTTTCTGATATATAAAGTAAATAAAATGGCTGCTTTTATGAATCAGAAAATGTCGATTTTCCAACCCTGGAACCGAATTTTTAATTTTTTAATACTAATTTAATTTTTTCTGATGTATAAAATAGGTGTAATTCACTAAAAACACCAAATTTAAAATATATGTATGTACTTTTATGCACCAAAAATATTTCGATTTTCCAAGCCTGGAACCGAACTTTTAGTTTTTAAAATTTTTAATAACAATTTAATTCTTAGCGAAGCATAAAATAGGTTTAAGTCACTGAAAAAAACCAAAATTGGGAACTTATATGGTTACTTTTATGTACCAAAAAATTTAGATTGTCCAACCCTGGAACAGAATTTATAATTTTTTGATACTAGTGTAATTTTTTCTGAAATATCTAATAGGTTTAATCCCTAAAAACACAAAATTTTGAATTTATGTATGTACTTTTATGTACCAAAAATATTTCGATTTTCCAACTCTGGAAGCGAATTTTTAATTTTTACCAATGCAATTCTTAGTGACGTGTAACATAGTTTTACTTGACAAAAAAATTAAAATTTTAAACTCTTTGGTCACTTTCATGTACCATGAAATATTTCATTTGCCCAACCCTGGAGTCGAAATTTTGATTTCTTAAGATTTTAATATCAATTTTGTTATTCCTGAATTATAAAACAGCTTTAATTAGCAACAAGAAACAACGTCAATTGCCTTTTTTGTTACTTTTATGCAGAATAAATATTTCAATTTACCAACCCTGGCACCGAAATTTAAATTTTTTTTACCAATGCAACCTTTAATGAGGCATGAAATAGTTTTATTTAAAAAAAAACTTAATATTTGTAACCATTTAGGTCATTTTTATGTACCACAAAATATTGCAATTATCCAACTGGAATCAAATTTTTTTTTTTTTAATTTTTGATACCAATGTTGTTTTTCCTGAACTAAAAAATAGTTTGAATTAGTAAAAAAAAAACAACTTCAATTTCCTTTTTGGTTACCCCAAGCCTCCAGAAGAGCTAGAGACTTCGTTCTTGGACTGTTAAATTAAAAATGAACTTAAATAGGCTGCTATTGAAATTCAAAAAGATCCGATAAAACAGGCAACTGATGTTTTTTTTTTTGTTTTTTGCTAACTAAAACTGTCTTATAATTTAGGAAGAAGAAAATTGGTATAAAAAATTCAAAAATAAAAAATAAAATTTCGAATCCAGGGATGGACAAGTGCAATATTTTATGGTACATGAAAGTTACCAAAATTGTAAAAAATTTGCAATTTTTCTTCAATAAAACTGTTTTATACCTCAAGAAGCGTTGCACTGATAAAAAAACAAAAAAAAAATAAAATTTCGTTTCCAGGGTTGGAAAAGTAAAATTTTTTTTGTGCATGAAATATTTTGTGGTACTACATTTTTTTAAACAAAACTACTTTATACTTCATGAAGATTTGCATTGATAGAGAAAATTATAAAAAATTTAAATTTCGCTTCCAGGGTTAGGAAATTGAAATATTTTTTTATACGTAAAAGTAACCAAAAAGGCAATTGACGTTGTTTTTTTCTGCTAAAACTATTTGATATTTTAGGAAAAACGATATTGGTATCAAATATGTAAAAAAAAATCAAAATTTCGAATCCAGGGTTGGACAAGTGCAATATTTTATAGTTCATGAAGGTGACCAAAATGGTTCAAAATTTAAAATTTTTCTTAAATAATACTACTTTATACCTCATGAAGAGTTGCATTGGTAAAAAAAAACAAAACAAAATTAAAGCTTCACTTCCAGGGTTGGGAAGTTTAAAGTTTTTTTGGTACATGCAATATTTCGTAGTACATGTAATAACCAAAATGGTTTCAAAATTCGAGTTTTTCTTAAACAAAACTACTTTATACTTCATGAAGATTTCCATTGATAGAGAAAATTATAAAAAATTTAAATTTCGCTTCCAGGGTTAGGAAATTGAAATTTTTTTTATACATAAAAGTAACCAAAAAGGCAATTGAAGTTGTTTTTTTTACTAATTCGAACTATTTTTTAGTTCAGGAAAAACAAAATTGGTATCAAATATTTAAAAAAATAAAAATTTTGATTCCAGAGTTGGATTACTGCAATATTTTGTGGTACATAAAAATGACCTAAATGGTTACAAATATTGAGTTTTTTTAAATAAAACTATTTCATGCCTCATTAAAGGTTGCATTGGTAAAAAAAACTTAAATTTCGTTGCCAGGGTTGGTAAATTGAAATATTTATTCTGCATAAAAGTAACCAAAAAGGCAACTGACGTTATTTCTTTTTGCTAACTAAAGCTGTTTTATAATTCAGGAATAACAAAATTGGTATTAAAATCTTAAAAAATCAAAATTTTGACTCCAGGGTTGGGCAAATGAAATATTTTATGGTACATGAAAGTGACCAAAGAGTTTTAAATTTTAATTTTTTTGTCAAGTAAATCTATGTTACACGTCACTAAGAATTGCATTGGTAAAACATAAAAATTCGCTTCCAGAGTTGGAAAATCGAAATATTTTTGGTACATAAAAGTACATACATAAATTCCAAATTTTGTGTTTTTAGGGATTAAACCTATTAGATATTTCAGAAAAAGTTACACTATCAAAAAATTGTAAATTCGGTTCCAGGTTTGGAAAATCGAAATATTTTGGTACATAAAAGTAACCATATCAGTTCCTAATTTTGGTTTTTTCAGTGACTTAAACCTATTTTATGCTTCGCTAAGAATTAAATTGTTATTAAAAATTTTAAAAACTAAAAATTCGTTCCAGGGTGGGAAAATCGAAATATTTTTGGTACATAAAATTACATACATAAATTCCAAATTTTGTGTTTTTAGTGTATTACACCTATTTTATACATCAGAAAAAATTAAATTAGCAAAGTATATCAATATCAAGTAGTCGCAAGAGTACAAAAACAAAATCCACCGTACATTTTGTTTGTGTAAAATTAATATTTTATGTCAGAAATTTTCTTTTATTTTATTTTGTTTTGTTCACAATTATTTTCAAAAATGTAAATACTTTTCGCATAGAACCTTTTTAAAACAATTTATTTTTGTTAATTTTCTTAAACAATACACTTTTTCACAAAAAAGTCTTTTCCACAACAATTCTATTTTGCTACTTTTGTTGCATTAATGATGTTTTTCACAATTTTACAAAATTATTTTTTCAACGAATAAACAAATATGGCTCGCTACAAAAGTAAACAAATTTTGACATACGTTCATGGAAAAACTGAAAAAAATTTTAGTCAGCTGGGCTCTTGCATATACTTGATATAGATATACTTTGTAAATTAGTATTAAAAAATTAAAAATTCGGTGCCAGGGTTGGAAAATCGACATTTTCTGATTCATAAAAGCAGCCATTTTATTTGTTATTTTTGATTTTTATCATGAATTGTACCTTCTTTATATATCAGAAAGAAGTAACCTGGTAGTAAAAACCAACAAAATCTAAAAGACGATTATACGGTTGGACAATGAGAACTTGTTGGGGTACATGAATCGGATTTTTTGTTTGGTTTGTAGATTAAATATAAATAACATATTTGAAAGACGTTCATAGGTATTAGATATAAGAAAAGCAAAAGATTTAGTATTTTGATTTTTTAATTAAACCTACTTTCTGTTTTGGCAAGAAAGAAAGAAGAATTACATCTGTGAAGGGTATTTAAGATTCGGCATAGCCGAATATAGCACTTTTACTTGATTTTGATTTTTTTTATCAGTGCAATGCTTCTTGAGGTATAAAACAATTTTATTTAAGCAAAATTGCAAATTTTTTACCATATTTGTAACTTTCATGTACCATAAAATATTTCACTTGTCCATCCCTGGATTCGAAATTTTATTTTTTATTTTTGAATTTTTGATACCAATTTTGTTCTTCCTAAATTATAAGACAGTTATAGTTAGCAAAAAACAAAAAAAAATCAGTTAACTCTTTGATTACTTTCATGTATAAAAACAATTCAATTTCCCACCCCTGGAATCAAAATTTGAATTGAATAAAAATTTTTTTTTTGCCATTGCAAATCTTCATGACGTATAATGTGGTTATGTTAAAGAAAAACTTGAAATTTTTAACAATTTTGGTTATTACTTGTACTACAAAATACGGAATAAGCCGAAAAAAAAATTTTTAATTTCCCATCCCTGGAAAAAAAGTTTATTCTTTTAGTTTTTAATAGACGATTGCGGCTTCCCAAAGCACGAAATAGGTTTAATTTACATTAAAAAAAATAATTGATTTTTGGTATAAATTTTGTGTCGAGAAATAGGTGTAAGCTTCCCAGCTCTGGAACCATACTTCGGATCTTTATGAATTTCAATAGGAGCCTATTTAAGTTCATTTTCAATTTAATAGTCCAAGAAAGAAGTCTCTAGCTCTTCTGGGGGCTTGGGAAAACCGATTTCACGTACAGACGGGCGGACAGACGGGCGGACAGACGGACAGACTGACAGACGGACATCGCTCAATCGTCATCGCTATTCATAAGGATCCAGAATATTTATACTCTATGGGGTCCCATGTGCATATCGAAGAAATTACCCTTTCACTTTTTTGTGATGGGTATAAAAATTGAAGTAGTGTAGCTTATTTTTTAAAAGGATTCATAGGAAATAGTGCAGCGGAAGCAGTTTTTGAAATTTTTTTTAATATGTTAACGATTAGCTCTTAGATGAAGAAATCAAAAATGATATAAAACTTGTTTTCTATTTACTAACAAGTTTAAAAGGGAAAAGATTTTTTCTTATGAAGTAAACTTTAGGAAGTCAAACACATTTTTAAGTAACTTAAAACTGGTTTTTAAATAAGCACAACTAGTGTATAAAGTGACTTTTTTACTTGTCGTCGACTCATTCTATTAACATATGCATGTCATAGGCGATAGTCAATTGGCCATCTCTGCATGACTTTTTAATTGATTGAATTGATTTTTGTAGAAAGTTTAATTTAAATTATTTAAACACCTTCTTAATAATTCATTTAAAAATAGTTTAGTTTCAATCAATTTTTTATTAAAAAATTATAAAAAAATATATATCTTTTTAAACGTTGATACTGATTTTAAATAAAAATTCAAGCACATTTCATGACAGAATGAAAATTGAATTCAAAATATTTAGGTTTTTTTTGTTTGGTTGATATCTGCATTAGCTATAGCTTCAAGTATTCCTTACTTAAAAAACTACACATATATAAGCTAATATATGTATATATATGTATATATATATATATATATATATATATATATATATATACATATATATATATAGATAAATATATATATATATATATATATATATATATATATATATATATACATATATATACATATATAAATATGTATATATATATGTATATATATGTATATATATATATATATATATATATATATATAATAATATGTATGTATATATGTATACATATATATACATATATACATATATATATATATATATATATATATATATATGTATATATATATATATATATATATATATATATATACATATTATTTATATATGTATATATATATATATATATATATATATATATATATATATGTATATATATTCATATACATACATTTATTAGCTTATATATGTTGTGAGGTCGAAAATTTGTATTGTAAAATTGATTTTGTACCTGTTTAATTTTTACTTGATTTAGTTTTTTTTTTAAATTGAAATTTTTTTTTTGAAAAACTGATTGGCGTTGATTTTTATGGAAAAAAAATATTTTAAGGGAAAAATAAGAAAATACGAGATCGGATTTGAAAAAAACAAAAGTGCTAGCAGATTTTAATTTGGGAATTGAATAGAAAAATAATATATCGGATTGAAAACAAAGCAAAAGTTCTAGCCAGATTTTCATTTGGGAATTGGATGAAATAAATCGTCCTCATCTTATTCTGGAATAACGGTTATTGGAATGCTTGTAATAGAGCAAGAAATATTGAAATACTCAAAAAGAGATTTAATTACATTTATTAAAAGAAAAGTACAAGCAGTCGTCCAACAAGAAAATTTTAGAATTTCAAAATATTCTTATATAGATGTTTTTTGGAGTAAGGCAATAATATTGACAATAACATTTACGACGAAAATTGCAATCTTATAAAAAGGAAAAGAAATCTGAAAAGCGGTGTCGGTAGTACAAACAGCAACCAATTCCAATTGCGGAAAAATACATCCATATATATATAAAGAATTATAAATATTTGAAAAAGAAGAAGATATTTAAATATATATTAATTTATATAACATATCAATTAAAATTACAATTCCTGCACTAATAAATTTACATTCCAACAGTCATAAAAAAAATAGACATAAAATTTAAATTTTTTTTTGTTGGTTTTTTTTTGCATTCCGTTAAAAGAAAAAAAATTTTTTAAATTTCCACAAGAAACCCCAAGAACCTGACTTCAGGCCTGCAGTCTTCGTGGGACTTCTCATCATGGTGAGTTCTGATACATTTTTTTTAAATACCATAAATTTTTTTTACTGTGATATATAAAAATTTTGGTGATAATATAAAAAGTTAATTTCTTGTTAAATATAATATTGCATATCTTCAAATATTTGCATAATAACTGCGAAAATAAATTTAAATTTTTAATATTAAAAGTACATTTATTCATATAAACATTTTCCATTATTTAAAAACAAAATAAATTTAAATAATTTTTTTTTCCATTCACAAGATGTTTCATATTTGTTTTTTTTTTTATAATTCCAATGTTATTATATATATATATATATATATATATATATATATATATATATATATATATATAGATATTTAGTTTAACATTTTTTTTTTAAATATGATTATTTTATTATCAGAAAATTTTTGAATAAATTTTATTGTTGGTGATTATTTCATTTAATGAAATCTTAAATTTTTTTAATTATTTCGTGAAACATGTAGGTAGTTGTAGATAAATACAGTGGGCTATTCAGAATAAAAGCATATAATAGTACAGGTCATGGGAGGGTAAAGAACGGAAAGGAGCAAACAGCACCTAGATCCTCTTCCATATGTTTTGAACTTGCATATTTTTTTTTTTATTTTTCTTTATGTATTTCAATTACTTTAGTATTTTTTTTTTTTGTGATCGTTTCAAATATTAGTTTGCTACTTAATATTTTTATTTTATCTGTAATGAACTGTTCCATCTTCATAGAGCAAAGATTCCCTAAGCATGGCCGGAAATTAAGTAGCAAGGGCTCTTGAATTGGGACTTAACTATAGCGTTCGTTACATAAAATATTTGGCGCCCAACGAGGGCCGAAGCAGTATAGTTCAGCTTTCTGAATACAAATACATGATTAATAACGTGCTTTTATAACATCTTCCTTTGGTTCCACACATCATTTTAATTCCGTGGTTTCGATTGCATTTTTTGTTATATTAATTTATATATTCTTTGAATTCAAAGATTACCTCTGTATGAATCGTATTTGGACTTTAGATTTTTTTTCTCTTGTGTGATTTTGGAAATCTTAAACCTATGATTATATGGATTACATTTTTTATTTGTGAAGGATTTGTTTTCCGTTAGAGATTTTGAGTCTTGAATTATTTCAAGAGTTTACTCACGGATATTTTCACATTTTTTTTTGTTTGTTTTTTTTTTAATTAGATCTGCAGTAGAAATGTTGGGATTTTTATAACTGATTAAGTTGGTTATTTACTCACAGGGAAACTACAGAATAGGTATTTTTATTTTTTACGAGTTTTGGATTTAGGAATTTTATTATGATCTTTTTTATATAGTACTTAATCCAAAATTAGAAAAAATTTTAATTTTATTATTTTTGTTTTAAATATTAAATTTAAAATATTGATTTTTATTTGTTTTATTTTTGGTGTAAGTTCAGAATTATAAAATGTTTATCTACAATTACTTCATGGAGTAGCGAAATATGATTTATTGATATATTACATAAATTATTAAAAATGGTTTTAACTCGAAGCCAAGAAAATTTGTCAATATTGGACAAACCTGAAAACTGTAGCTTTACAGTAAATTTAGAATCAAATAATACAACTCCAGTTACTCAGGGTGCTCGTCCTAAGACAACATCCCGTAAAACAAATCAACCTAAACCTAATAACACAATACAACCTGCTTTTTTACAGTTAGTTAGTCAGGATGAATCTCGATTGCGGAATATCGTTTCAGATTTTATGGAATCATTTCGGTTAGAAATGCAAAGTTTTATTTGCAATATATTTCAGGACATGTGCGGTGCAAATAAGAATTTGTGTAATAACAACAACCAACCTAATTTGCCCTCAAATGATTTTTCCAATAGATCTTCCATTGCAAACAACAATCCTTCACAAAGCGCTTTATCAGTAGATAAAATTTCGAATATTATTCGTAACTGGCAAATCGAATTTAACGGACATGATAATCAAATGCCAATCGGGGAATTCATTTATCGTGTTAATATTCTTACGGTTAAAACGTTGAATGGTAACTTCAAAATCTTGTGTGATCATGCACATAGTTTATTTGAAGGAAAGGCTTTAGATTGGTTTTGGCGTTATCGTCGTGAACATGATTCTGTTGAATGGATTGAGCTGACGAACTCTTTACATGATAAATATAAGGCTGACTACAATGACTTTGACATTTTAAATGATATTCGACGACGTAAACAGAAACAGAACGAGACTTTTGACGTTTATTTAGACCATATTTCGGTTTTAACAGACAAATTGAAATTACCAATTTCTGATCGCGATTTATGTGAAACATTATTTAGAAACTTACGTAATGAAATTTGCCATGAATTAATTCATTTGGATATATCTACAGTAGCTCAACTTCGTCGGGAAGTAAAAAAACATGAGAGATTTATGAGGGAATTGAATGAAGAATCACATAAATCAACACGTGGTCGCGTTTCAGAGTTGGTAGAACAGGAAGTGGGATATAACGATAGCTGCGATGATAGTGCCAATGAAAATGAAATTTGTGCAGTTCAACGAAATATTAAATGCTGGAATTGTGACAAGTTGGGACATACTTTTTTCGACTGCTTGGAGACAAGACGGATATTTTGCTACGGATGTGGTGTTAAAGATACATTTAAACCCAATTGTCCCAGTTGTACACGACGGTCGGGAAACGAATCCAGGGATGTCCGTCGAAAATAGACCGGGCATCCATAACATAAATACCGATATTCATAACGATATTGACACGGACAGAATAAACGAACATGTGCATCCATTATTAAGACCGTACCACGTTCGGGTAAGGGAACATAATAAAGCCCGTGCGAGAATATTTGGATATTCAAAAAGAAAAATAAGATCGACTAGACGAATTCAGCAATATTATCGCCAACTCAAAAAGTTTAAAAACTTTGTGATTTCTTCTATTGTTGAGAAGAAGTTTGATAATAGACCTTATGTTAAGCTTAAGCTATATAATAACTTTTATTATGCTTTGCTTTATTTATTGGCGAGATAGACTCTTCTGAAACTGAGAATAATTCTGACAAACTAAATCTGACATATGAACAAAAACAAAGACTTAACAAGATTATATCAATGTTTCCGAATTCGGAAGTAGAAGGTTTGGGGTGTACAACATTAATTCAACATCATATTGATACAAAGGACGCAAAACCCATTAAACAGCGGTACTACCCAATTTCACCAGCTGTCGAGAAGCTTTTATGTGGTGAATTAGATAGGATGCTCTCTCTCGGAGTTATAGAGGAGGCATCAAGCTCCCCTTGGTCTTCACCAGCTGTGATTGTGGTTAAACCTGGCAAAGTAAGAATGTGTGTCGACAGTAGAAAATTGAACTCCGTGACAGTAAAGGACGCTTATCCGATACCAAACATAGACGGACATATATCAAGACTTCCTCCAGTTTATTGCGTTTCAAAAATTAATTTGAAAGACGCCTTTTGGTAAATTAAGTTAGAGGAAAGTTCCAAACCAAAAACTGCTTTTACAGTCCCTAATCGGCCACTTTGCCAATTTAACAGAATGCCGTTTGGACTTTGTAATGCACCGCAAACGTTGTGCCGACTTATGGACGTAGTAATTCCGTATAATTTAAAGACACATGTATTTGTTTACTTAGATGACCTTTTGATTGTTTCGCAAAACTTTGATGAACACTTGACACACTTAATTGAGGTGGCTATTCAAATTAGAAAAGCAGGTTTAACTGTAAATGTGGAAAAAAGTAGTTTTGTTTTAAATAAGGTGAAATACCTTGGGTATGTAGTAGGAAATGGAACTTTACAGGTGGACGATGACAAGGTTAAGGCTATACGAGATTTTCCTGTACCAAAATCAATACGACATTTACGTAGATTTTTAGGGATGACTGGTTGGTACCGACGTTTTATTAAGGACTATTCCACTATAACTTTTGCACTGACGGAACTGTTAACTAAGAAAAAAACTTTTGTATGGACTGTCAAAGCTCAAGAAGCTTTCGATGAGCTAAAGACTCGTTTGATATCTGCCCCTCTACTGATTCATCCGAATTACCATAAACCATTTGTATTACAATGTGATGCAAGCACTTATGGGGTAGGGGTAGTATTGTCGCAGGAAGATTATTAGGGTATAGAACAACTTATAGCCTATATGTCAAAAAAATTGAACAAAGCTCAGCGAAACTACAGCATCACTGAACTCGAATGTTTAGCAGTTTTAATGGGGGTGAAGAAATTTAGACCTTATATTGAGGGTCAGGAATTTAAGGTTGTCACAGATCACGCCAGCCTCAAGTGGCTTATGAATCAGCGCGACTTGTCAAGGCGTTTGGCTAGGTGGTCACTGAAGCTTCAGCGTTTTCACTTTTCTATTGAACACCGAAAAGGTAGAGACAATGTCGTTCCTGATGCATTATCGCGGGTTCACGAGGGTGAGGATTTCATAAACTCAATTGAAATTCTAAATGTTCCAACCATTGATCTTGATTCGGAAGAATTTGATTCTGATGAATATGTTAAATTGCGTGAGAACATAAAGAATTATAATCTTCCAGATTTTCGGATAATTGACAAATACGTTTACAAAAGGACAGATTTTTCTATCGGTGCGATGGACGAGTCGGATACGTGGAAACTTTTAGTACCAACAAAACTTAGACGCAAAATTATTTATTCAACCCATGATGTTCCGAGGTCATCACATGGCGGAATAACAAAGACATTGGAAAAAATAAGGCGGTATTTTTATTGGCCACGACTGGCAGCTGATGTAAAAGATTATGTTTTGAATTGCGAATTGTGTAAAACTTAAAAGACTCCGACAACTGTATTGAGACCTCCACTGGGACAAATGGTAAAAACTGACAGACCGTTTCAAAGACTGTATATTGATTTAATAGGACCTTTAACAAGGACAAAGACATCTAATATTGGAATTTTAATTGTACTTGACCATTTTCAAAATTCACGTTCTTAAAACCATCAAAGAAATTTATATCAAAAGATATAATAACATATTTACAGACAGACATATTTGACTGTTATGGAGTGCCCGAAGTGTTGGTGTCCGATAACGGATCTCAATTCAAAAGCAAAGATTTCGAGAACTTCTTAAAGGAACACGGCATACAACATATGTTGACTGCTGTTTATAGTCTTCAAGCTAATGCCACGCGTCAATCGTTCCATAAATGAGGCTTTACGGTCTTATGTTAGAGATAATCAGCGGAATTGGGATCAATATATTAGCAGCATTAACTGTGCATTAAGAAATAGCATACACCAATCTTTAGGTAAGACACCATATCAGGTAATATTCGGACAGACTATGGTTTCTCATGGAGCACACTACAAACTTTTAAAGAATTTAGACATTATAAATGACTCCGACATCATTTTGGAAAGACAGGACAAAATCTCTTTGATTAGGGACACTATACGTGAATACATGCGAAAAGCTTATGAAAATAATGAACGCTCATATAATCTCAGATCTCGTCCTAGGAGTTATGTTATTGGCCAAGAAGTTATAAGAAGAAATTTTACGCAGAGCTCAAAGATTGAACACTTTAATTCAAAGTTGGCACCAGTTGGTATAAAAACTACAGTTATTCGCAAAGTCGGATATGTAAACTATGAGTTACAAGATTAAGACCACGGAGGAAAAGGCGTATATCACATCAAAGACATTTGGACATAACTTACTTGCTATCGATGATTATTTTGCGCCCTTTACAGAACCAGTTTATCATTTTTCGTTTGAAAAACTTATACAGTTTCTGTTTTGTGAGGTCGAAAATTTGTATTGTAAAATTGATTTTGTACCTGTTTAATTTTTACTTGATTTTGTTTTTTTTTAAATTGAAATTTTTTTTTGAAAAACTGATTGGCGTTGATTTTTATGGAAAAAAATATTTTAAGGGAAAAATAAGAAAATAAGAGATCGGATTTGAAAAAAACAAAAGTGCTAGCAGATTTTAATTTGGGAATTGAATAGAAAAATAAAATATCGGATTGAAAACAAAGCAAAAGTTCTAGCCAGATTTTCATTTGGGAATTGGATGAAATAAATCTTCCTCATCTTATTCTGGAATAACGGTTATTGGAATGCTTGTAATAGAGCAAGATATATTGAAATACTCAAAAATAGATTTAATTACTATATTAAATTTGAATTAAGATTCTATAGGCTAATTGTTCGAAATTTTAATTTAAATCTCAGAAAGACATGATAAATATTCCAAGGCACAAAGGCAAGTCAACATCAGTTTTATTCAACTTACACAGCAGAGCAGAACAGCTGTTTTCGAAAGACCCAACCCTTTCATCATCAGTGCTCATGTGTATTGTGTTTGTCACCACTTATTAGGTGGCTTAGTTGAATGTGATAACAGTTCCTACTTACACAAATTTTATTGTGAAAAAGAATACGGGAACTGTATCAACCTGATGTTAACATGTTATTGTTATAATACCCGTGTTACCGTTTGATTATTTTTCTTCATGTCCCATTTTTCTGAATTTTTTGTTCCATCATACCTAAGTCAAACTTTTTTGGTTTGAATTTTATACTTAAGTACATGTGAACGTTTTTTCCAATTTTTATTATTGGGTAGCTCAAGCCATAGCTTAAATTTGTATGTAGTAAGAATTTTAACGAACATTTTATATTTATTTGAAAAAGAAGAAGATATTTAAATATATATTAATTTATATAAAATATCAATTAAAATTACAATTCCTGCACTAATAAATTTACATTCCAACAGTCATAAAAAAATATACATATCTAAACAATTAAAAATTTAAATTTTTTTGTTGGTTCTTTTGCATTCCGTTAAAAGAAAAAAAATTTTTTTAATTTCCACAAGAAACCCCAAGAACGTGACTTCAGGCCTGCAGTCTTCGTGGGACTTCTCATCATGGTGAGTTCTGATAATTTTTTTTTTTTATTACCATAATTTTTTTTTTACTGTGATATATAAAAATTTTGGTGATTATATAAAAAGTTAATTTCTTGTTGAACATAATATTGCATATCTTCAAATATTTGCATAATAACTGCGAAAATAAATTTAAATTTTTAATATTAAAAGTACAATTATTCATATAAACATTTTCCATTATTTAAAAACAAAATAAATTTAAATTATTTTTTTTTTTCATTCACAAGATGTTTCATATTTGTTTTTTTTTTACTATTCCAATGTTATTATATATATATATATATATATATATATATATATATATATATATATATATATATATATATATATATATATATATATATATATATATAGATATTTAGTTTAACATTTTTTAAAAATGATTATTTTATTATCAGAAAATTTTTGAATAAATTTTATTGTTGGTGATTATTTCATTTAATGAAATCTTAAATTTTTTTTAATTATTTCGTGAAACATGTAGGTAGTTGTAGATAAATACAGTGGGCTATTCAGATTATAGGCATAGAATAGTATAGGTTATGGGAGGGTAAAGAACGGAAAGGGGCAAACAACACCTAGATCCTCTTCCATATGTTTTGACCTTGCATATTTTTTTTATTTTTCTTTATGTATTTCAATTACTTTAGTATTTTTTTTTTGTGATCGTTTAAAATATTAGTTTGCTACTTAATATTTTTATTTTATCTGTAATGAACTGTTCCATCTTCATAGAGCAAAGATTCCACCCCAATATCCTTGAGCATGGCCGGAAATTAAGTAGGAATGGCTCTTGAATTGGGACTTAACTATAGCGTTCGTTACAATGTGTAGTTCTTTAAATATCTGCTAATGCAGATATCAAAACATCTTAATATATTTTTTTCAATGATTGAAATTGTCTACTCTGAACTTAATGATCAAGGGAAGAAAAATCTAATTAAATATATTGTAGCAATAAAATTAACAGATAAAGTCAGAGACATTTTAATGATAGAAAATATACCCGAAACTTTTGAACAACTAAAAACATGCCTTACCAGAAATTTTAGAACAACTACAACAGCTAGTAGCATACATTTCGCATTAAAAAATACCAGACAAAAAGGCAATGTACTAAATTACAAAGAAAAAATTAGCACACTAATTGCAGAATTGACATTAATACAAATATCTGAATTAGGAGAAAGTCCAAACGAAGTAGCTCGCTCTACGATTAGGGCTTTGAATGAAAAATTAGCATTGGAAACTTTTCAAGAAGGTTTATACAGTGACATAAGAACCGCTGTGATAGCAGCTCAGCCTAAAACAATATCACAAGCTTATGACATTGCAAGTGCACAAGAAAGGTCATTAGAACTATCCGATACATTTAAAACTATGCGAATAAATAACAATACAAGAGGTAGTTATAATGGTACAAACGCGAATAATTCAGGATTTAGGAACACTAAAAGAAATAATCCAAACTTTAGATATATACCAAACAGAAACAGAATAAATTATAATACCACTCAACAACATAACAATTTTAATAAAAACCAAAGAAGCACGTATAACAATGTGAACTTTAACCGAAATAACAATAGGAGAAATTATCAAAACGACTACAACAATTCCAGATATAGAGACCAAAATCTCCACAACAATCCTAGATATAACCAAAGATACAGCCAAACTAATGTCAACACTATGCAACAGGGAAACGACCATACCCTGGAGTTTCGGAACGATACTCCAATAAGGGAAAACTAAGAATATTTACCATAAAAACAGACACATCAAATTTTATCTACTTATCAGTTAAAAACATAAACTACAATTTAACTTTCTTAATAGACACTGGTTCAGACATATCTCTATGTAAAGAAAATGTCCTGTATGGCTATAACATATTCAACGAAGACATTTGTAAACTTAATGGTATAACACAAGATTCGATATATACTCTCGGATCAACAAACCTAGATTTCAAATTAAATGAACAGGAAATAACACATAAATTTTATATAGTTAATAATGACTTTCCAATTAGAACCGATGGAATTTTAGGAATAGATTTCTTCTACAGATACAGTTGCAAAATAGATTATGATACATACAAAATAAATGCGTTTATTAATGGAAAAAAAATAACGATTCCAATCGAAATTAATACCGAACATTTAAAAACTATCATTATACCGCCAAGATCGGAAAAAATTGTAAGAATAAATATTAACATTAATGAGGATAGCGTAGTATGTAATAAAGAAATACAAAAGGGCATTTTCGTAGCAAATACAATTGTACCAAAAGAGGGCTACAGGCACGTCAAAATCTTAAACACTACAGAATTACCGACAAAAATTTCAAGCGTAAATATATCTACAATACCACTTATACATTTTCATATTTTTAAAGCCACAGATCAGAACTTTTCGGAAGAAAGATTCCAAAAACTCCTTAAAGCAGTGAACTTTCAAGATTTTAATCAAGAAAATAAACACATACTATACAAAATTTTGCGACAATACCAAGAAATATTTCACCTTGAAGATGAAAAATTAACAACCAATAATTTCTACAAACAGAACATTGAACTTACAGATAATACACCAGTATATATAAAAAATTACCGTCTACCACAAACACAACTAAGTGAAATAGACAAACAAGTACAAGGACTACTGAAAGAAGACATTATTGAACCATCAACTAGCCCATATAACTCACCATTACTTCTAGTGCCCAAAAAAGGACAAGACGATGTAAAGAAATGGCGTTTGGTCGTAGACTACAGACGTTTAAATAATAAAATAGTAAATGACAAATTTCCTTTAACAAGACTAGATGATATATTAGACAAATTAGGAAGAGCTAAATATTTTTCTACCCTAGACATGACAAGTTCTTTCCATCAAATCGAACTAGACCATGAGTCACGACCTCTAACAGCATTTTCCACCAATAGTGGACATTATCAATTTAATAGGTTACCCTTCGGATTAAAAAATATCATCAAACAGCTTCCAGAGAATGTTAACTATAGCATTATCAGGGTTAGAAACAGAAGCGTTTTTATATGTTGACGACATAATTGTTTTCGGTTGCAGTCTAAAACACCACAATAAGAATCTCATTAAAGTATTTGAAAGACTTAAACATTATAATTTGAAACTTAATGCTGAAAAATGTTGTTTCCTAAAACCAGAAGTTTTATACCTAGGACACTTAATCACAAAGGACGGTATCAAAACCGATCCGACAAAATATGAAGTAATCGAAAAATATCCTGTACCCAGAAACGCTGATGACGTTAGAAGATTTATTGCTTTTTGCAATTACTATAGACGGTTTATACCAGACTTTGCCAAAACGGCTAACAGTTTGAATAATTTACTAAAAAAAAAAGATAACTTTCAACTGGACAGAAGATTGCCAAAAGGCATTTGATACTTTAAGAGACAGCCTAAAAAACCCACCTATACTACAATATCCAGATTTCAATAAACGGTTCATACTAACTACAGACGCATCAAATGTTGCGTTAGGTGCAATACTTTCACAAGGCAACATTGGAAGTGACTTACCCATTTCTTACGCTAGTAAATCCCTTAACAAACATGAAAGAAATAAATCTGTAATCGAAAAAGAATTGCTAGGAATACACTGGGGCATACAATTTTTCCGACCTTACCTATACGGCAGAAAATTTACGGTTGTTACAGATCACAGACCACTCATTGCTCTATTTTCACATAAAAATCCATCCTCCAAATTAACTAGAATTAGACTAGAACTATCAGACTATGACTTTGATATTGTATACAAAAAAGGTTCAAATAATACAAACGCAGATGCATTATCAAGAATTGAAATAAATTCGCAAATATTAAAAGACATGATTCCAATCTATATTGATGAAAAAGAAAAGAAAACATTGGCAATAACGCGCGGAATGGTTAACCAAAATAAGAACAAAATATTAGAGAAAAATAAAGAAAAGAACGGCATATCTCCAAAAGAGACTGATCACCTCCGTATGTGGGAATGCACGTCAATTAATGATATTAAGAAGCTTCAAAGAATAAAATTTATATATGATAAAAAGCTGCAGCACGAATTAAAAGATATGAAAGATAAAGAAACCAATGCATTGAATAAAAATATTACAAGTATAATATGTAATAAAAGCGAAAATCCTATGTTTTCCGAAACATTTATGGAGAAACTTTTATTAAAATTAAAGAATTTAAAAATTAAAAAGTACGTACTATATAATAATGATGAAATATTTAAATATATAACGGCCGAGAAATTGAAAAAAGAATATAATAATCTGCAGAATAACGAAATTGAAATAATAATTTATAAAATGCCAAAGAGAATAAATGAGAATATAAAACAGTATAGATTGATTGAAGAATTCCACAATAAACCATATAGTGGACATTTCGGAATTAGAAAAACTATTTCCAAATTAAAACAAAGATACATATGGAAAAATATGAACAGAATGGTAAAAAATTACATAAAAACTTGCGATTCATGTCAGAAAAAATAAACAATATAAACATACAAAAGAACCTTTTACTATTACAGACACACCTACACAGAGTTTCGACACAGTAGTAGTAGACACAGTAGGTCCTCTGCGACCATCGGACAATTATAGATATATACTTACAATGCAATGCGAATTAACAAAATATGTGATAGCGTACCCTATAGTAACAAAAGATGCAAAGTCAGTAGCTAAAACTTTAGTAGAACAAGTAGTTCTAAAGTATGGACTATTTAACATTTTAAAAACTGATAAAGGTACAGAATTTACAAATGAATTAATGAAAGAGATTTGTGATTTATTAAAAATAAACCAACATTTGTCAACCCCGTACCACCACGAGACTCTAGGTACCGTAGAACGAAACCATAAAGTTCTAAACGAGTACTTTATAAATTTTGTGGAAGATACAAATTGGCACGAATGGATACCATACTTTACGTTTGCCTTTAACACAACACCCAATAGTGACACAGACTATTCACCATTTGAATTGGTATTTGGAAAACTACCTCGACTACCAAATGATGAATTCAGAAAGCATGAAAAACTTTACGATCTTGATAATTATACAAATGAATTGAAAGCTAGACTTAATTACTCACTAAAAAAAACAAGAGATATAATTTTAGAAGTTAAAACGAAAAGAAAATTAAAGTCAGTTAATAAGCAGAATAGCATAGACATTAAAATAGGAGATTTAGTATTGGTTAAAGTAGTAAATAGGAGAAAAAATGAACCACCTTACAAAGGTCCATACAAGATATTAGATATAAAAGAGGTAAATGTACTAATAGAAATTGAAAATAATAAAGAAAAATTAATACATAAAAATTTATTAAAAAAATATATATCCACTAACCACATAAGAATAAAAGAAAATTAATATTAAGACCTTAATCTCTTACTTTATACTTACATTTAAGCCAACACAAAATTTATTAAAATATAATGTAAAAATTACTAAACAAGTTTTATCTAAAATTTAAATTTAACAAAAAAAAAAATGTCTATTTTTAATAAAACCCAAATCTGAAAGGGTAAGGGTGTAGTGTACACATACTTATGCACCACCCTTTTAACACAATACAAAAACACATTTCATAATAATATTGTTCATATTAAATTACAACATAACTACGTCAATGAACTTGGCACATTTTAAATACAACTTGACCATGAACACAAAAATGCTTAGTTGCAATTTGGTTTCAAAAAGTTCTTCCAACACCATGAAGTTCATTGACGTACACAAAGTCGTAAAAATACTTAGTTGCCACATTTAGATATTTTTTGGCAAATTTTATTCCATTATGCAAAATCAATACAAGAATTGATTTTGATTCAATTATGCTGAACAGACATAAGTTTAGTATATAAGCGCAGAAATAAGTTTAATAAAATCAGAATTAATCTTAACACAAGGCAAACAAGTGTTTTATTGGTTCTCAAAACAATACGGCGTGCGAACGCTGGACTAAAGCGGCAGAAGTGCTTAGAAATACTTACCTTTTTATTTTACCTTAAAACGATATTATTAAAATACACTACAAAACAAAAAAAACCTAAATATTTTGAATTCAATTTTCATTCTAAGTCATGAAATATGCTTGAATTTTTATATAAAATCAGTATCAACGTTGCAAAAAGATATCTTTTTTATAATTTTTTAATAAAAAATTTATTGAAACTTAACTATTTTTAAATGAATTAATAAAAAAGTGTTTAAATAATTTAAATTAAACTGACTACAAATTGGTTGAAAAATAAGTAATTAGTAATCAATTAAAAAGTCATGCAGAGATGGCCAATTGACTATCGCCTATGACATGCATATGTTAATAGAATGAGTCGACGACAAGTAAAAAAGTCACTTTATACACTAGTTGTGCTTATTTAAAAACCAGTTTTAAGTTACTTAAAAATGTGTTTGACTTACTACTGTTTATTTCATAAGGAAAAATCTTTTCCCTTTTAAACTTGTTGTTAGTAAATAGAAAACAAGTTTTATAATATCATTTTTGATTTCTTCATCTAAGAGCTAATCGTTAACATATTAAAAAAAATTTCAAAAACTGCTTCCGCTGCACTATTGCCTATGAATCCTTGTAAAAAATAAGCTGCACTACTTCAATTTTTATACCCTTCACAAAAAAGTGAAAGGGTATATATAGGTTTGTCATTCCGTGTGTAATTTCTTCGATATGCACATGGTATATATATTCTGGATCCTTAGTATATATATTCTGGATCCTTATGAATAGCGATGACGATTGAGCGATGTCCGTCTGTCAGTCTGTCCGTCTGTCCGTCCGTCCGTCCGTCTGTACTTGAAATCGGTTTTCCCAAGCCCTCAGAAGAGCTAGAGACTTCGTTCTTGGACTGTTAAATTGAAAATGAACTTAAATAGGCTGCTATTGAAATTCAGAAAGATCCGATAAAACAGGCAACTGATGTTTTTTTTTTTGTTTTTTGCTAACTAAAACTGTCTTATAATTTAGGAAGAACAAAATTGGTATCAAAAATTCAAAAATAAAAAATAAAATTTCGAATCCAGGGATGGACAAGTGCAATATTTTATGGTACATGAAATTTACCAAAATGGTAAAAAATTTGCAATTTTTCTTCAATAAAACTGTTTTATACCTCAAGAAGCGTTGCACTGATAAAAAAACAAAAAAAATTAAAATTTCGTTTCCAGGGTTGGAAAAGTTAATTTTTTTTGGTACATGAAATATTTTGTGGTACTACATGTAACCAAAATGGTTGCAAAATTCGAGTTTTTCTTAAACAAAACTATTTTATACCTCATGAAGATTTGAATATATATATATATATATATATATATATATATATATATATATATATATATATATATACAGGGTGTTTTTTTTAAAGGTATAGAACTTCGAATTGAAATAAAACACAAGAAAATCGTCTTAATGTCCATCAATTTGGCTTTATTGGAAGGATAATTTTATGCCATTAATATTTAAATATGATTTCGGGCATGTGGCCGCCGCGGCTGGCTCGAATAAAGCCAATTCTACAGGTCCAATTTTCAACCACTTTTTCGAGCACTTTTTCGTATGTTGGCAATAGCGCCACGAATGTTGGCTTCCAAGTCCCCTAACGTTTCTGGTTTGTTGGCGTAGACTAGCGACTTCACATATCCCCAAAGAAAATAATCCAATGGTGTCAAATCACACGATCTTGGTGGCCAATTGACAGGTCCATTCCGCGAAATTATGCGCTCATCGAATGTTTCCTTCAATAAATCGATTGTGACGTGCGCTGTGTGGCATGTAGCGCCGTCTTGTTGGAAGCACAACTCATCCGCATTCATGCCATCCAATTCGGGAACAAAATAGTCGGTTATCATGGCTCTATACCGGTCTCCATTAACGGTAACTGACTCTCCAGCATTATTTCGGAAGAAGTATGGCCCAATGACTCCATCAGCCCATAGAGCACACCAAACAGTCAGTTTTTGTGGATGTAATGGCGTCTCAAGGGTCTCATGTGAATTCTCTTCACTCCAAATGCGGCAATTTTGCTTGTTGACGTAGCCATTCAACCAAAAATGAGCCTCATCACTGAACAAAATTTTGCGATGAAAATCAGCATCGAGATCAATCTCATTTTCGGCCCATACACCAAAATCACGACGCATTGCATGGTCTCGCGGCTTTAATTCTTGCACAAGCTGGATCTTGTACGGTCACAAGCCAAGATCTTTGCGCAAAATCTTCCATAAAGCTGATGGACAAAGCTCCAATTGCTGTGCACGGTGGCGAATCGATTCATTCGGGTCCTCTTCAACACTTTGCTCTACAGCGGCAATTGTTTCTTCGGTACGCACTGTTCGACGTCTCTGCGGATGCGTATTATCACATAGAGTAAACGTAGTGTGAAAACGATCCATGGTTAACCGAATTAATTGCTCTGATGGACGATTATGTCGACCATAAAATGGACGGAGCTTGCGGTAAACTTCGCGAACTGAACCATTACTTTCGAAATAAATTTGCACGATTTGCAAGCGTTGTTCTTTTGTCAACCTGTTCATGATGAAATGGCAAACCAAACTAAATATTAATCACTTGACAGCTGACAAAATGGCCGCCAGTTAAAAAAGTGATGCCAACTTAAACTTCTATACCTCAATAAAAAACACCCAATATATATGTATATGTGACCCAATATATATGTATATGTGTATATATAAATATATCAAACAAATTGAACTTAGCATAAATTATTTTTTAATTTTTGACTCTCAAAATAAATTAAAATGGTACTGATACCAAATGTTTTATAAACTAACATTTTTCAGCAAACTCAGATTGGATACCAATGTCATTTAACTCTACTTGATATTCATTTGATTTTTATTCTTTCTTTTTTAACTTGTCTTAATGCAATGGACCTGTTCTCAATAAGTACAAATTGGCTTTTCTAAGAACACATCTTAATATATCAGTACATACACTTCCAAGTTTGTTCATAAACGATACTTAGTAAGAGGAATTTGTTGGATATAAAGAGTAAAAACATGGTGATTTATAATAAAGGGCACAACATTGAAAAAGCAGAAAAAAAATGTATAACACTAATAATAAAATAATGAATATTCTATATATAACTCAGCTGGATAACATTTGATTAAATTTGGTAAGGAATGCAGTACTAAAGACTCCGCCATCTAACTTTTTTTTTCAACTAGTGCTTATTTCGTGAATGGTAATACTTAGCTCATGTCTGATTTGACAAATAATTAGTTTTATCCTTCCGCTGAACGAATATGGTTGTGTATATGCTTGAACAACGCTGGGAAATATGGGCCTTCGATCGACTTACAGAAGATGCCGATTTTGCCAAAAAAATCATCTTTTCAGATGAAGCTCATTTTGATCTTGGCGGGTATGTAAACAAGCCAAATTGTCGCATTTGGGGCACAGAAAACCCGCACGCATTCATTTAAAAACCGACGCACCCAAAACGAGCCACTGTTTGGTGCGGATTTTGGTCCAGAAGCATAACTGGGCCAATTTTCTTCGAAAATGAGCAAGGAGTGGCCGTTACAGTCAATGACGATAGTTATCGGGCCATGTTGAACGAATTTTGTTCACAAAAATTGAAGAGGAGGATATTGGCAACATTTGGTTTCAACAGGACGGCGCTACGTGTCACACAGCCGAAGCTACACTCGATGTTTTACGCCCTGGTTTTGAAGATCGCATTATCAGTCGCAGAGCTGATGTCCTTTGGCCACCTCGGAGCTGCGATTCGACACCGTTGGACTATTATTTGTGGGGCGCCGTCAAAGATAAGTGTTACGCCGACAAGCTATAGACAATTGATGTTTTAAAGGACAATATTCGTGAACCCATTGGTGAAATACAGCTGCACACAATCGATAATGTGCTTAAAAATTGGACCGATCGTGTAGGTTACTGCATGGCCAACCGAGGCAGCCATTTGAATGAAATTATTTTCCATGTAGTAAGAATTTTTAACGAACATTTTTTATATTGCTATATTAAATTGAATTAAGATTCTATAGGCTAATTGTTCGAAATTTTAATTTAAATCTCAGAAAGACAGGATAAATATTCCAAGGCAACCCCGCCCACTTTAGTGGGCGTTATTATAGGCAAAAATAGCATAAAAATTTAACAAATTGTTTTACTTAAGCCTACATTCCTTAAAAATAACACTTTTAAGCTTTAATGACGAAGCTGAGACGAAACCTGGTACTACTCTGCCCTACCCCTTCCTTCCTCTTCGCCCCCTAAATGACCCTACCAAAAAAAAAAAATTTTTTAAATTTTGTATATAATCATCCCAAGCATTTATCTTTAGAGTTTTATGACTGCCAATTTCTGCCCTACCCCCCCTCCCCCCCTCTTCCTTTGCCACCAAAATGACCCTACCAAAAAAAAATATGTTTTTTTAAATTTTGTATATATAGTAATCATCCCAAGCATTTATCTTTAGAGTTTTATGACTGCCGATTTCTGCCCTAGCTCCCCCCCCCCCTTCTTCCTTTGTCCCCTAAAATGACCCTACCAAAAAAAATTTTTTTTTTTAATTTTGTATATAATCATCCCAAGCATTTATCTTTAGAGTTTTATGACTGCCTGTTGCTGCCCTACCCCCTCCTCCCCCTTTGCCCGCTAAATGACCCTATTAAAACTAAATATAAATTTTTTTTTATTTTGTATATAATCATCCCAAGCATTTATTTTTACAGTTTTATGTGTATCTGTTTCTGCCCTACCCCCTCTCCCCCTTTGCCCGCTAAATGACCCTATCAAAAAAAAGAAATTTTAATTTTGTATATAATTATCCCAAGCATTTATTTTTAGAGTTTTATGACAAAGGTGAAATGTTTCCCCCACAGCCCTTGCCAGAGCGACCCCGCCAAAAAAACAGTTTTTATAGCCTCCAAAGAGAATTGTGATGAAGTTTAAGACGGTCTAGCAATGCCCATACGTTCGTCTGTGGAAAACATGATATTGTATATTTTTGAACCCCGCCCCCTTTAGTGGGCGTTGACGTACGATATTATATAAAGGAACTCTGTCCCACCAAGTTAAACATATCAAATTCACTTACTAAATATTTGGAGGGTATTTAAGATTCCACCCGGTCGAATATAACGTTTTTACTTGTTTTTTTTTTAATTTTTGGTTGATGGGCGCGGCCACTAAATATTATCCGATCAGACCCAAATTTTAAATTTAATAGTTTTAGACCAAAAGGAAATAAAATCTGCCCTGCACTTCAAAATCAGACACTTTTTGGAAAATAACGACCGGTCTAGTGTGCAGTGTATACTTGTATGATACACTACAACGTTCAGAGGTATTAGAAATAAGAAGAACCAAACATTTACCTTCCTAGCAAAACAATTTAAACGTTTTCTTAAATATAAAAGTAACTGATAACATCATTTTGTTCTTTTTTTTAATTAAATCTACTTTATATTTTAGCAAGAAAGAAAGAAAGAAGAATTACATCTGTGAAGGATATTTAAGATTCGGCACAGCCGAATATATCACTTTTACTTCTTATAGCAGGACTTTTAAAGAAAAAGAAAAACATGTGAAAAAATCACATTTTTATTTATCTTAAAGCTATTCTAATATCATTATTTTCACCAAAAATGGCGAAAAGTATTTACAGGTTTGTCATTCCGTGTGCAATTGCCTGAATATTAATATCCGACCCCATAAAGTATATATATTCTGGTTCCTTATGAATAACGAATGAAAATAAGCGGTAGCCGTGTGCAATTTGATTTCCGAAGCCCCCAGAAGGTCTAGATTTTTTTTTATACTTGGAAATAGTATTATATAGATTGTTATAAAAATCATCTAAATCCAAAATAAGGTTACAGAGCTGGAAAACATAAACTTATTTCGGTATATAAAAGTAACTAGCAAAACGTAATTATTTTTTGTTGATTAAACGTTTTCGATACTTCAGGAACAGTTTTATTTTAAAAAAATATGAGATGATTTCAATATTCATAAAATTGTCCTAAAACGAATTTCTGCTTTTTGTTTATAAATTAAACAAATTTGATATAAATATTATTTTATCTATTGTTCGGCTAAAGGTCATGTTTTTGATAAAATTAATAAACATTAAACATTTTGTTTTTATTTAATCTTTATTTAATTTTAATATTTATTGCTGATTATCCCAATATTTCGAATAGCTTCGCTATTCATCTTCAGGGAAAACACTGTTGGATGCAAAACAATAATAATAAAATAATTTTTTTTTAATTTAATTATTAAAAATTACACTAACAAAATCATCACTACATACATGTACAATTAAAATTTAATAATAATTAAATATTTTATAAAAAAACTTCCATATACTCTGCGTCGATCGTCTTTGGCTGCGAAAAAAACCGATTTGATGAGGTTATTTCTTGTGTTTATTTATTATATTCCTATAAATCTGAGCGCTTTTCTCTGTGTCTTGTTTATAGTTAAGTCTTTTCTCTGCTGGAACGTCAATTATATGTAACATCTCTAAAGTGAATCTCCTGGAATAATGTTTTTCTTCTTGTAATGTTTTTACGTCCTCAAAATTTGGCATGTGATTTTCTTTCGCACAGTGGGCCGCAAGTGCAGTTTTTTGCTCCAGAGGTTTGTCCTTCATTTTTATATCCGACTTATGAGATGCTAGTCTGGTCTTTAGTTTAGTTTTCGTTGTTCCTACATATTTTTTGTTACATGTGTCTGAGCCATCACCGTTGCAATTAATACTATATATAACATTGCATCTTTCTACTTTATTTATTTTTGTTTTAGTGTTACTATATAAGGTCTGTAGTGTGTTATTCGTTTTAAATGCAAGTTGAAACTTGTCCACGTCATATAAGTCGGAGTTTTTTAACCTCTCCGAAAAACCTTGTATATACGTTAGTCCTTTGTAATGCCGTGTACTTGGTTCTCTTCTTTGTACTGTATCGTCCTTTTTCAATAAATTGTTTATAATTGTTTTTGGAAAATTGTTCATCGTCAAAATTTCTTCTATTTTCCGTACATTTTCTTCATAGGAATATCAACTATTTAACCAATATTTTAACGAAAATTGAATATGAGAAGTTATCACATTCATATTATTAAGATATTACATTTTTGGTTAGTACGAAAAAAAAAAATAATAATAATTTGCAGTTTCGCAGATTTGAACCTATAGCCTGTTGGGAAATTAACATCCTGTAATACAATTTACATAAACAAAAGGTTCACTATTAAAATAAAAATTCATACATTAATTTAAAACGTTGCGAGGGCACGCGCACTTGTTTACATGTTCATTGTAAATTGAAAACTAAATTCAATTACTTGAACATAAATAACAAAGAAGCTTTAGTTATCAGCAGCCGATGGCTCTGGAAAAAGCGAAAGAAATACATGGAATATTGGGAATATTAATTGTCAGGGTTGGGGAATTTCGTACTAACCAAATATGTAATAACTTAATAATATGAATGTGATAACTTCTCATATGCAATTTTCGTTAAAATATTGGTTAAATAGTTGATATTCCTACTAACTAGCACCACTTGCAAAAGTGGAAAAATTGAACAAAGAACGCTGATGAGATGGCGTAGCGGCCTCGAAATCAGTACTGATCCGTTCTGCTGGTTTAATGACTATGAAAAATATTCTTAATATTCCACTCTAAAAAAAAAAAAAAAAAAAATTAATAAATAGAATGCAATCACGTTCATTTATTAAAAATAAAAAATAAATAAAAAATAATTTGCAGTTTCGCAGATTTGAGCCTATAGCCTGTTGGGAAATTAACATCCTGTAATACAATTTACATAAACAAAAGGTTCACTATTAAAATAGAAATTTATACATTAATTCAAAATGTTTAATGTTTATTAATTTTATCAAGAACATGACCGTTAGCCGAACAATAGACAAAATAATATTAATAAAAACAACAGGTCAACAATTCAACATAAATATATATACATATTTGATATATTTGAAAGAAAGTCATTCGCATTAGAAATCAGAGCTGGGAAATATAAATTATCCACCGAGAGCTATATTTTTCGGGACACTTACTGACTTTTAAATGAATTAGGGTCGAGTCAAATAGTATTATTTAGCTAATTTTAAGTAATAGTAATTTTGTGTGAAATATAACGATCACAAAATTCAAATGTATACCATGGTGTCTATGTGTGGAACGCATTCGAAGTGTCCAAGTTCCCACAGTTCTGTAGCATATATCAGGCCCAATCTGACTGATGGCATGGTTTATGTTGAACTGACTGCAAATTCGGAAGGTTTTCTGTTTTGTATCGGGTTGGACCATCAAAGCAGCAGTAAATATACTCGTATCTCTCGTATTTTAACTTTTTTATACAGATGACCTCATCGCTTACGCTTTTAAAAACATTTTGTGTCGATAATTGTCTTTTACCTTGTACTTGCATTTACACTTAAACTACTATACTGTTGATAGTGGCATACATATAAATTGTGACATTGAAAGAAGATAAATGTATTAGCTTTGACATATACCCTGTGCAGTGATTCATTTTACTAGTTACCAAACGAAATGGTATAAACAGAATAGAGACAAGATTTATAAAATGTATAAACACATAAAATAGAAAATTGATGCTAGATTTGCACTTAAATGGTTCGCAGTAAAAATAAATGGCATAAACGTGTTTTTATGTAAATGTGCGTATATATGAATGATTTGGTGATGCAGAGATAAATCTCAAATGCAAAAGAGAGTTCTAAAGTATCACAAGAAGCCTAATAAATGTTATCTAATATAGTGGTGATAAAACTTTCCTTTAATATTTTGTAGAAAACAACCATTTCTTCATCTTTTGATTGGAATCTTAAATTGCTGAAATAAATTAGTGCTTTTTGTTTGTTATGTGGTCAAGTATGTCTATATGCCTGTATTTCATTGGTTCATACACCAAATCATCAGTAGACTTTAACCTAATTCCAAAATAACAAAAAGTCTCAGCTTTTACATAAACTACCAAATATTAATTGAGAGTTACACAAGCAATAATAAATTTAAAATTAGTCTATATTCCAAAGTTCTCTCCGAAAACAACACCGGAATGTGTCTTAATCAGAATAATATGAATTTATTCACCCAATAAACAATTGGATTTGTTCTTTTATTCTCTTTTTCATTCAATATTTTTCGCATTCAAGCGCCGCAAGTTTTGTTTGCTTTCTTAGATGATTACATTTGGAGATCGATATGGAATCATTCTGTAAGGTTACAATGGTTGAACCGCATCAGCTCTTACAGATGAGAAAGGCTCTAGACTCATTGCAGAATTTAATATTTTTAAAGTCGTTTTCAGTCATCTTTTTCCCGTCGACGATATATCATGTAGGCATACAAAAAGCTGACTCTGGGTTAAATTAAACTTCTGGACAATATTCTCACGTACTGTCTCTAACAATTACTTATTATACACTTTCTAGGCAGGTCAACTGAAAATGTATTTCTATTGTGCTATTACGGAATTGAAACAACAATTTTTCATGTCATATGGTTGTATATATTTGTTCCATCCAAAATCATCATTTCTCATCAGTAGAAAACCCAAGTTTCCACCCAACATGTTTAGAATTGAAAGAAAAACAAGTAAAGGTGCTATCTGCGGCAGTGCCGAATCTTAAATACTCTTCACAGATGTATTTCTTCTTTCTTTCTTTATTACGACCTTATGTACTTTTATGTAAGAAAAAATTTTGGTATTACAACCCTGGAATCCAATTTGTCATTCCTTGTTTTGTTTATAATACCAATTTAATTTTTCCTGCAAAAAATTTCGGTATTACAATCCTGGAATCCAATTTGTCATTTTTGTTTTGTTTTTAATACCAATTTAATTTTTCCTGCAGTATAGAATAATAAGTTTAGTTCACTAAAAAAACAAAATTAGGAACTTATATGGCTACTTTTATGTACAAAAATTTTTCGGTTTTCCAACCCTGGAATCAAATTTAATTTTTTTTTATTTGTCAATACAAATATAATTCTTGCTGGAGCGTAAAAGATGATTAATGCACCAAAAACACCATTAGTAGTTACTTTTTTATTATTATATGTGCAACAAAACTGCGTTCCAAGCCTGGAGTCGTTTTTATGGTTTTCAAAACCAATTTAATTCTTTGTTAAGTATAAAATAGGTTTACTTCACTAAAAAAACCAAATTAGGGACTTATATGTATGGCTATTTTTATGTACCAAAACTATATTGATTTTCCAGCCAGGAATAGAATTTTCATACAATATGATGTATTTCTTCCTGAAGTATAAAAAAGATTTTATTCACCAAAAACACAAAATTAGGAACTCATTTTGTTACTTTTATGTACCAAAAAAAATCGATTTTTTAATCCTGGAATTGAATTTTTATTTTTTTAATTTTTCCTAATCTATAAAATAGGTATAATTCATCAAAAAACAAAATTGGGAACTTATACGGCTGCTTTTTTGCAACAAAAAGATTTAGATTTTCCAACCCTGGAGTGGAATTTTTTATATATTATATTTTGTGGTTTTTAATAGCAGTTTAATTCTTTCTATCTGAAGTTTGAAATAGGTCTAGTTCACTAAAAAGAACCGAAATTTGGAACATACATATATGGCTACTTTTATGTACCAAAAAAATTTTAAATTTCCCAACCCTGGAAGCGAATTTTTAATTTTTTTACCAGTGCAACTCTTACGGAGGGTTAAAATAGTTTTAGTTAACAAAAAATTTAAATTTGTAACCTTATTGGCCATTTTCATGTACCACAAAATATTTCAGTTGTCCATCCCTTGAATCAAAATTTAGATTTTTTTAAATTTGAATGCCAATTTTATTGTTCGTAATTGTAAAATAAGTTAAATTAACAAAAACAAATTATTTCTTACCAAAAAAAAGAACAACAAATTAATTTCCCATCCCTGGAATGAAAATTTTTTCGTTTTTTGCGCAAATTTGATTCTTTCAAAAGTTTCAAGTAAGTTTAATTAACAAAAAAATAATTGTTGGTTTTTGCTAATCAATCTTGCGCCCACAAATAGGTGTAAGCTTCCCAGCTATGGAACCGTATTTTGGATTTTTCTGAATTTCAGTTCAAAAAATGTTCCGCCTGTATTAAAATTTTTGATTATTTTTGTTTTTAATAAAAATTAATTCTTAGTGAAGTATTAACAGTCTTACTAGAAAATAAATTTAAAGTTAGTAAACTTTATTGTAGCTATTATGCACCTTGGAATGACGTTTTGAATTTTTAAAATTTTTAATACCATTTTCATTCTTCTTACCTTCCAAAATAGTTTTAATTCGTAACAAAACTTACTTTTATCTACCTGGGGAATTGGGAAAATCGATTTCCCGTACAAACAGACGGACATCGCTCATTTGTCATCGCTATTTATAAGGGTCCAGAATATATATACTTTATGGGGTCCCATATTAATATTGAGGAAATTACAGTCGGAATGACAAATCAATATATACCCTTTCACCTTTTGTGAAGGGTATAAAAAGTTAAAGTTCGGCTGTACCGAATCTTCTATACCTTTCACCTACAGTCGCCTGGACTATATATACATTTACTCCTACTCTGGAACTATCTTTATGATATATATGGTTTCTGAAAGCAACTTATTCTTTTGAAATAAAATATGTGTTTTATTTACTTATTTGAGTATATAAAAAATATGTTTTAGTTGGTTACATTTTTGGAATCGTCTATTTGTATTTATTTGAATTTTAATACCAACTTTATTCTTCCTAAACTTTAAACCCA
Organism: Linnaemya tessellans; assembly: GCA_951800035.1. Taxonomy (NCBI): domain Eukaryota; kingdom Metazoa; phylum Arthropoda; class Insecta; order Diptera; family Tachinidae; genus Linnaemya; species Linnaemya tessellans. The sequence continues at coordinate 65,478,318 of OX637535.1, read as the reverse complement.
TAAATTATTGTATTGCGCTGTATAACATTTTATTTGTTCATTGTCTGCAGATAGAAAAGCTATTTTTTAGTTACTATCATTTTCTTGTATAATTTTTGTCATAAGAAGTAAATATTTTGAGTTGTGTTTTTCTATATGAAACTTATTTCTGTATTGAATAAAAAATTTCAATTTTCCAACCCTGGAACTAAATTTTTAATTTTTAAATACCAATTTATTTTTCCTGAAGTATAAAATAGGTTTATGAATTCACTAAAAGTACAAAATTTGGAATTTATGTGGGTACTTTTATGTACCAGAAATATTTCGATTTTCCAACTCTGGAAACGAACTTTTTTTTTTACCAACGCAATTCTTTGTGAGGTGTAACGCAGTTTTACTTGACAACAAAATTAAAATTTTTAACTATTTGGTCACTTTCATGTACCATAAAATATATCATTTGTCCAACCCTGGATTCGATATATTGTTTTTTTTTTAAACTTTTGATACCAATTTTTTCTTCCTGAAATATAAAATAGTTTTAGTTGACAAAAAAAAAAACAACGTCAGTTGCCTTTTTGGTTACTTTTAAGTATAAACAAGTAAAAACGTTATATTCGACCGGGTCGAATCTTAAATACCCTCCAAATATTTAGTAAGTGAATTTGATATGTTTAACTTGGTGGGACAGAGTTCCTTTATATAATATCGTACGTCAACGCCCACTAAAGGGGGCGGGGTTCAAAAATATACAATATCATGTTTTCCACAGACGAACGTATGGGCATTGCTAGACCGTCTTAGACTTCATCACAATTCTCTTTGGAATCGGCAGTCATAAAACTCTAAAGATAAATGCTTGGGATGATTATATACAAAATTTAAATAAAAAAATTTTTTTTGGTAGGGTCATTTAGGGGGCAAAGGAAGAGGTGGGGGGGGGGGGTAGGGCAGAAATCGGTAGTCATAAAACTCTAAATATAAATGCTTGGGATGATTATATACAAAATTAAAAAAATTTTTTTTTTTTTTTGGTAGGGTCATTTAGGGGGCGAAGGGGAAGGAGGGGGTAGGGCAGAGTAGTACCAGGTTTCGTCTCAGCTTCGTCATTAAAGCTTAAAAGTGTTATTTTTAAGGAATGTAGGCTTAAGTAAAACAATTTGTTAAATTTTTATGTTATTTTTGCCTATAATAACGCCCACTGAAGTGGGCGGGGTCAAAAAATATTTTTATTTTATTTAATGGCTCCAAGTTTAAGGCGTTGGACCGTATTTGACATAAAAATATATCATTTGCTTAACAAAATAACCAAAAAACTTTAAAAATTATGTTGTTTTTTCTGGGTTGGTTTAGTTCTTCTTAGGGGAACTTTTTTCCCTCTTGCCCGATTTAGCCCATCTTCGAACTTAACCTGCTCTAAGTTTTAAAATATATTTATGCCAAATTTCAAGAGTCTAGCTCTTTTCGTTTGGACTGAATCGTGATTTCCACAGACGGACGGACGGACGGACATGCTCAGTTCGTCCTAGATTTCATCACTGATCAAGAATATATATACTTTATGGGGTCTGAGATGGATATTTCGATGCGTTACAAACGGAATGACAAAGTGAATATACCCTCCAAATTCTTTTTTGGAGGGTATAAAAAGCGGTTTTATTTAAAAACTTAAAATTTTAAACCAGTTTAGTTATTACATGTACTACAAAATACTGAATGGGGAAAAAAAACTTTTTATTTCTTTAGTTTTTAATAGATCATTGAAGCTTCCCAAAGCATGAAATAGTAGGTTTAATTTACAAACAACCAAAAAAACAATTGGTTTTTGGTACTAATTTTGCGTCGAGAAATAGATGTAAGCTTTCCAGCTCTGGAATCGTATTTTTCTGAATTTCAATACCACTCTATTTAAGTTCATTTCCAATCCAATGGTCCACGAACGAGGTCTCTAGCTCTTCTGAGGGCTTGGGAAAACCGATTTCACGTACAAACAGACAGAGTTTCAAGGCCTACTATGCTTATTTTGTTGTGATTTTTGAAAATAGTTTGTACTTTACAAATTGTGAATTCTCTGATGGCTTTCAGAAGTATATGCATAAGATAAGAGGTTTTTAACTTTTCAAAACTGTGGTTAAAGTCTACTGATGATTTGGTAAAGCATCAATGAAATGCATATAGACATTGCTTAACCACCAACAAGTAAATTTCATCTATATTTAAAATATATATTTAAAATTTTCGTAGTATGAATCGTAATACCTTTTAAGGATTATGTTGTTCTTGTCTAGATCCATAATATCCTTTCTTTTACTCTCCGGCAGTGGCATCTGTTTTTTTTTTTTTTTTTTATTAAACTAATTACACTTTTTTATTTCAAATATTCACTATTATGTTTAATAAACTTAAATTATGTATGAATTTTTATTAGTCGAACTTTCTTATGTAAATTGTTAATTTTATCAACGGGCTTAAGTTCGAATCTGCAAGACTGCAAACCATTTTTTATTATTTTATTAATAAATGAATTTGTTCAAATTCTATTTTTATTAATTTATTTAAGATTGGAATATTAAGAATATTTTTCAATAATCATCAAACCAGCAGAAAATTGAATATGAGAAGTTATCACATTCATAACTTAAAAAATATGAATGTGATAACTTCTCATATCCAATTTTCGTTAAAATATTGGTTAAATAGTTGATATTCCTACTAACTAGCACCACTTGCAAAAGTGGAAAAATTGAACAAAGAACGCTGATGAGATGGCGTAGCGGCCTCGAAATCAGTACTGATCCGTTCTGCTGGTTTGATGATTATTGAAAAATATTCTTAATATTCCAATCTTAATATAAATTAATAAAAATAGAATTTCAACAAATTCATTTATTAATAAAATAAAATTAACAATTTGTTTAATAAACTTAATAATAAAATTTCTAGCTGATCAAAATTGCATTTTTTGAAATATTGCTCATATGCAAAATGGTAAAGTGATAATATTAAAAAGTGTCATTAAAACTATTTCATTAAAACAGTAATAACTCAATAAAAAACAGAATTATTTCACGAAAACAGTAACAACTCAAAGAAAAATTTAAGCATTATTTCATGAAAACAATCATATTTCGAATTAAAACAAAAAATTTACTTAGCCTAAATCAATTAAACAGTCAATTAAACTCAAAATACTACCTGACTAAAAGAAACTTTTATTATTAGAATAACAACTTAAGTCAAAATACTACTTTTTATACGAAAAACCAATTATTTGTTAAGGCCAATCACTTCAAACAACTCAAAATAATTTCGTTTTGTTTTATTAACAGAAATAACCCATTTCAGCAGGAAAAAGGTTACAATATGTAATTTTATTAAGAAAGAGTAGTAGAGAACTACGGAATTTTTTCACCATAGGCAGACATAAGTGTTATGTATTGTTTTTTGCCAAAAAGATAAAATGAAAATATTTTGAGTTAATACAGTATTGTTGAACGATATATGCAATGTATTTCTGCATATGTATAAACATGGCAGTGACAGTGAAACAAGAAAGCACAACCGAAATAAATGACAGTAACATATATTAGAATAAATCTATGAGTTTTTTTATTGCTTCAAAAAAGAAATATTAACTTCATACTTTTTTGTTTGACTTAATATTAAACTTGCTGTCAAATATTATTTAATTTAGTCTTCAGCAGCTTATTGAAAGTATTATGTAGAGAAACAGAACAGCACTTAATGCAAATATATTTCCCTAGCATGAGGGTATACGTAAAAATAACAAGAACCAACAAAATAAAATAAAAGCTTAATGCACAAACGTTCACTTTGTATTTGAAATCGGGTTAGCGCTGGTAAATTTATACGTACTTATCGGAAATTTACACAAGTTCAAACATAAAATTTTTGTATACATACAAAAGTCAACACAAAAAGTTAACCCGTTAACTTGGTACTGGTGGAACTTTAAAATTATCCCTAGATATTCAGACTTATATTTTTGAAATCAACATCAAGCATCGTCCAAACGAAGGCGGTGGTACTTAAGAGGTTACGAAAGAACCTCTTTGTACAAACCGTAATATAAACTTTTCTTACTACGCTATTTGTTTTTAATATTAATAAATTTAAATTAATAAATGTTGTTTTTGTTAATATCATGTAATATTCGAAGGCGGAATCATAGTACTATTTCATTAGGCCTGCTCAACAAAACGCAACAAATTAATAGTTAGCAAAGAAATATGTATTTCATTGAATTTTTTGCATACTGAAATCAAATATATTTGATAGAATATTGAGTCGCCGATTTTGTGCTCGATTCACCCACTGAAATAGAAAACTGTTATGGACACACCACAATGCCAAAAAGAGTAATTTATGCTGATCTCTGTGCAGGACGGCCATTGTTTCAAGATGGGGACGTAGTCCGTAGTCGCCACATTGGCTCTATAGGAATGTAATTTGACCCATTATTACAAACGCATCATTAGTATGGTGGAGGCGAATGGAGAAAAAGTGCAACATTAAAATTTTACCAATGCACAATGCATTGGTATGAGCGGTGCTACGAGACCTACCTCCACTTAGACATCGGAATCTATATATCTAGCCTATAGACATTCGAATTAAATACGAAGCAGCTCTGGCTGTTAACCATCTAGAAGTGATGAGTGAAAAGATCGGAGAAGACAGCAATTCACATCAACAGAATATATGGCCATCATTGGATGGATATAGCCAGTCACTGCATTTGTCCGATCAGTTATGGATCTTAATTGACTGCGATATACTGATACCAGAAAAACAGTTCTGGAACAGTCGAACCCTAACGCAAACACCCCTGGGAATTAGCTGCTACACGTAGGGATCGACATTGGGGGAAGGAACGGGCTTAGGTTTCTTCCTTAGTGTCCAAAATTTGCTTCCCTCTGCCGTCATAATAACTTCCAGGACCTTTTTGAATTCCATAAATATCATTAACGATAACAGTGTGAAGCAAAATTTTAATATTTAGGGTGCCAACCCACTATGGAATAATCGGTAATGAACGTGCAAATACTCTAGCGAGCAAGGTCAGAACTTTGCAGACGGTAGATCTTATAAGATCTAACTCATTCAATGCAGCGAAGACTGGAAGAGAATTCGGTAAAAATAGTCCACAGCACACGATGGAGCAGTGAGGTTGTGGATCATATAATCAAGGTTCTGTGGGGCAACAAAGAAGAAGAAATATCAAAAGAACTGCTTAAACTCAAGAATAATAAAACTAATCGGTATAAAAAAACTAATCGGTTTCTTGATAGTACATTCGGACTTGAGAGGACATTTGTACCGGCTCGGGGTCGTCTACAATAATTAATGCATGGTGTGCACGGAGAACACAGATACGTTGCAGCAGTTCCTTTGCCACTGCCCCACCTTTGCCGAACTGAGATCACAGTTTTTAGTGGATGACATTTTACTAGACATTAGCCGGCATTGAGATATTGACTGGAAGAAATTAATGTTAATGAGAAGAAATTAACGTTAATGAGACGTACCCTTTAGTGAATTATGTGTATGTCCAGGACAAAAGCATAATGGCACCTCTATTCAGCCTGACTAAGCCTAACCTAAATTCTGCGACTGACGTGACTTTATGGTCACACTTTTACTGAAGTGGTAATACCTTAGACACTATTAAGTCGGCTTATATTTTCCAAGTTCCAGTTTGTAAAACCACCAAAACTATTTTAAATTATTTATATTAAATGTCGTAGCTTTACATTTATCAGATGACAACTCATATTTAAACAGCGTTTATTGCTATGACATAAATAGAGTGTACAAAGTTGCATATATGCAAAAATTTAGAAAATTCAGTTTTTTGAAGCAGGTCTTTCTTAAATTGGCAGCGACTGACACTATCATGTACTAAAAGCAGAGTAACAGCACCCCTTCGTCGGCCCTGTAGCAAAAATTAGCCGGCGAAGTAAAAGGTTGAAATAGCTACAAAAACAACTGTCTATCTTCTCATCTTTCCTAATCTGTCCCCTCAATACTATCCCCTCGTTTTCAGTTCCGGCGCAATGCATTGCATATATAGGGGTCATCCCCTGAGTGCTGGTCCTACTCCTAAAAAAAAAAATAAGTTTTGTTAATTAGTCTCAAATAAAAGAGTTTATTATAATGATTTAGTTACAATTTAATTTAACAAATTTACCACAACACTGATGTGGTTGACTCGTACACACTTTCATGTTCCCATTAGTCCCTTTTGTCACACCAATATACACATGATTGCGTAACAAGAAATTACGAAAATGCAAGAGTCTATTACTGTAAAGTAGAGTAACAAAATTATATTTTATGTTTATTGATATCTGTTAGACTGCACCGTCAGTACGTGTTTTGCAAATTGGGAAAATGTTGGCTTGTTGAATTATTTAACCCTTCTCATAATGTAGAAATATTCTTAGACGTCGTCGTAAATGAGCTTAGTAAAGAATTCGCTACCCTCATTGCATTGAAGGTAATATCTAAATTTATTATTAAGAATTTAATGAAAGCCAATAATACTTTAGTGAATATATTAATAAAAATCTAATTATTAGATTTTATGAAGGACGAACTCACGGTTTAAGTACACTAATTTCATTTCTCAATATGACAATACTTCTAGTATGAGACTTTTAATATATGACGTATAATATGAGTACAGCATATTCTGTATATAATTATCTGCTCAGCAGATAAAACTTTACAGCTATATCACCATTTAGAAATCCATATGCAAATTCTTGAGAATTGTAGATGTTTTATACACACCAATACCTTACTTTGCATCGTGGTTGCGTTCCAAAAGTTAATTATAATTTTACACAGCAAACTATTAAAGACCCAAGATAGGTTTCAGGGTTAGGAAAATACTACTGTTTGAAAAGAAAATTGAACAAAGTAAATATTTAAAAAACAAAAATTTTATAACATTTCATTGCATAGATAAAAAACCAAATCCATTTAAAACAAAATCAAATAGATATTCAATGAAAATAAAAACAATTAAAATCGTTATATTCGACCGGGTCGAATCTTAAATCCCCTCCAAATATTTTGTAAGTAAATTTAAAATATTTAACTTAGTGGGACAGAGTTCCTTTATATAATATCGTACTTCAACGACAACTAAAAGGGGCGGGGTTCAAAAATAGACAATATCATGTTTTCCAAAGACGAACGTATGGGCTCTGCTAGACCGTCTAACACTTCATCACTGATCAAGAATATATTTACTTTATGTGGCCCAATTCTCTTTTGAGGGTATTGAAACTGTATTTTGGCGGGGTCGCTCTGGCAAGGTTTGTGGGGGACTCATTTCACCTTTGTCATAAAACTCTAAAAATAAATGTTTGGGATAATCATATACAAAATTTAAAAAAAAGTTTTATTGATAGGGTCATTTAGGGGTCAAAAGGGGAGGAGGGGTAGAGCAGAGTAGTACCAGGTTACGTCTCAGCTTCGGCATTAAAGCTTAAAAATTTTATTTCTAAGGAATGTAGGCTTAAGTAAAACAATTTGATAAATGTTTATGCTATTTTTGCATATAATAACGCCCACTAAAGGAGGCGGGGTCCATAATATTTTTTGTTATTTGATGGCTCCAAGTTTAAGGCGTTGGACCTTCTTTAATATAAAACAAGTAAAAGTGCTATATTCGGCTGTGCAGAATCTTAAATACCCTTCACAGATGTAATTCTTCATTCTTTCATTCTTCCTAAAACAGAAAGTAGGTTTAATTAAAAAATCGAAATGGCGTTATCGGTTACTTTTATATAAATTGTATTACAGGATGTTAATTTTCCCAACAGGCTATAGGTTCAAATCTGCGAAACTGCAAATTATTTTTTATTTTAATAAATGAACGTGATTACATTCTATTTATTATTTTTGAGAGTGGAATATTAAGAATATTTTTCATAGTCATTAAACCAGCAGAACGGATCAGTACTGATTTCGAGGCCGCTACGCCATCTCATCAGCGTTCTTTGTTCAATTTTTCCACTGTTTCAAGTGGTGCTAGTTAGTAGGAATATCAACTATTTAACTAATGTTTTTAACGAAAATTTAATATGAGAAGTTCCCACATTCATATTTTCAAGTTATTACCTTTTTGGTTAGTAAGAAATTCCCCAACCCTGACGATTAATATTCCCAATATTCCAAGTATCTCTTTAGCTTTTTCCAGAGCCATCGGCTGCTGATATCTAAAGCTGTTTGTTATTTATGTTCAAGGAATTGCATTTTTAATTAACAATTTGCAATGAACATGTAAACAAGTGCGCGTGCCCTCGCAATGTTTTAAATTAATGTATGAATTTCTATTTTAATAGTGAACATTTATTTTATATAAATTGTATTACAGGATGTTAATTTAGCCCATAAACGAACGGCCGAACGGATGGACATGCTCAGATCGTCTTAGATTTCATCACTGATCAAGAATATATATACTTTATGGGGTCTCAGAGGATATTTCGCTGCGTTACAAACGCAATGACAAAGTGAATATACCCTCCATATTCTTCTTTGGAGGGTATAAAAACTAATTTGAAATTCAAATTAATGTAAACAAAAGCAATTTTGGAAGCGAAATAACAATTCATTTTTATATGTATGTACAACCAATCCTAGTTAATACGGTATTTACATGCTAGTATTTTGGTCCTCTCCACATAGTTCGGCGGTTTAACAAACATCACAATATCTGGATTTAAAAAATATTCAAAATTTACAATATATTCTCATTTCCACTTCTCGAGAAGGTCCTTGTCAACACGTAAATTTTATTGTTCATATCCTTGGAGCAGTTCTTAATATGCTTTGTTTATGTGGCCTCAATAACAAAAAAAACTCCATATAAATTTAACGTGGTTTAGTAGTCCAGGGTTAAGGATAGTCCTCCAATGTAATACAGATACTACATCTAAACTGTTTGAGAGGTTTGCACGAAACAAACTTTACTGTTGAAACTGCCTCATAACTCCGAAACTCTAGATTTAATTTTCATATGAATGTTTTTCTAGTTAAAATATTTTTATTGTACTAAAGAATTTAATTTTTAGTAAATAAAATTTTACCAACTACAAGAAGAATTATATTTTTTTAAATAATACTCAAAGATGAAATTCCTTATCTATTACACGCGTCTGCAGCATCGTTATCTAAGTGAAAATAAAGATCCTTACGATTTCAATTTATGTTTCTTTTTTCTTGGAATATATTAGTTCGAATTTTAACCAAATATATATAACAAAATATATTTTTAGCAAAATCAAATAAAACACAGTTGATTATTTATTTATTATTTATCGCATTCAATATGTGATCAGCATGATATATGTAGCTCTGACGAGCTTTGCGTCTCTTTTTTAATGACTTATACGAAATTATTCCATAACTTTTTTTGTTTAATGCAGTTTAATTGATCGAGTGAAATCTTCCTTGATAGCTACAACAACGACATACTTAAAGAATAGCAATCAACGGTTCAAGAACGAAGTCTCTAGCTCTTCGGGGGGCTTGGGAAACCGATTTCACGTACAGACAGACGGACATTGCTCCATCGTCATCACTATTCATAAGGATTCAGAATATATATATATATATATATATATATATATATTAGGGGGGGTCGATTTGTATGGGAGCCAAAAAACGCAACAATCGTATAGCAAAATCGAAATCTGCACCTGATTCTAAGAAAGTTTCCTTAAGAAACCAGGTGTCTAAAATGAAATCCTAGCTAGCGCCGCGAGGCCCGAAAATATTCACTTCCTACACATTGAATAGAATTTTGGAAAAAAAAATAGTCTATTCAATGTGTAGGAAGTGAATATTTTCAGGCCTCGCGGCGCTAGCTAGGATTTCATTTTAGACACCTGGTTTCTTAGGAAAACTTTCTTAGAATCAGGTGCAAATTTCGATTTTGCTATACGATTGTTCACTAAAAAAATCGACCCACCCTAATATATATATATATTATGGGTTCCCATATTTATATCGAAGAAATTGCACACGGAATGACAAACCTGATCTTCGGATCTTTCTGAATGGTCCAAGAACTAAGTCTCTAGTTCTTCTGTGGGCTTGGGAAACCCGATTTCACGTACAGACGGACGGACAGACGGATATCGCTCAATCGTCATCGCTTTTCATAAGGATCCAGAATATATACACTTTATGGAGTCCTATATTGATATCAAAGAAATTACACACGGAATGACAAACCTATATGATACCTCCAAGGCATGTTATTCCTCTGGAGTATTATTTTTTTGCGATTATATTCAAAAGGACTTTATGCTTATTTAAATGAATGAAATTCAATTTTCGGAATACCACATTATTGAGACTGAAGTCTGAATTTGCTATTTATCTGTATACTGCTGTTTCACTAGATGAAATAAAATCCTGTTATATATTAAACAAGTAAAAGTGCTATATTCGGCTATGCCGAATCTTAAATACCCTTCACAGATGTTATTCTTCTTTCTTTCTTTATTGCCAAAACAGAAAGTAGGATTAATTAAGAAATCAAAATGATGTTATCGGTTACTTTTATATTTAGAAAACGTTTAAATTTTTCGGCTAGGAAGCTAAATGTTTGACTTTGCTTATTTCTAAAACCTCTGAACGTCTTTCAAAAATATTAATTATGTTTAATTTAACAACAAAAAGTAAAAATCCGTTTCATGTACCCCAAAAAGTTCTAATTGTTCAACCGTAGAATCGTCTTTTAGATTTTTTTGGTTTTTAATAACAATTTAACTCTTCCCGAAGCATAGAAAAAAGATGTCATCCACAAAAAACCAAAATTAGGAACTTATATGGCTAATTTTATGTACTAAAAAATTTCGATTATTCAACCCTGGAACCGATTTTTTAGTTTCTAAAATTTCTAATACCAATTTAATTCCAAAAAACCAAAATTTGGGAATTTATGTGGGAACTTTCATGTACCAAAAAATTTAGATTTTCCAACACTGGAACTGAATTTTTAACTTCTTAATACTTATTTAATTTTTTCTGAATTTTAAAATAGGTTTAACTCATTAAAAACACAAAATTTGGAATTTATGTGGATACTTTTATGTACCAAAAAATTTCGATTTTTAAACTCTGGAAGCGAATTTTAATTTTTTTTACCAATGCAAATCTTAGTATGGTGTAACATAGTTTTACTTGACAAAGAAATTAAAATTTTTAAACTTTTTGATCACTTTCATGTATCATAAAATATTTCATTTGTTCAACCCTGGAGTCTAAGTTTTGATTTTTTTAAGATTCTAATACCAATTTTGTTCTTCCTGAATAATTATTATAAACTAGTTTTAATTAGCAAAAACAACAACGTCAATTGTCTTTTTGATTACTTTTATGCAGAAAATGTATTTCAATTTCCCAACCCTGAAAACGACACATTAACTTTTTTTTTCAATGGAACTCTTAATGAGGCAGAAATAGTTCTATTTAAGAAAAACTTAATATGTGTGACCATTTTGGTCACTTTCATGTACTACAAAATAGTGCAGTTATCCAACTCTGGAATCTAAATTTAGTTTTTTTTTAAATTTTTGATACCAATTTTGTTTTTACTGAACTACAAAACAGTTTTAATTAGTAAAAAACCGACGTCAGTTGTCTTTTTGGTTACTTTTATGTATAAAAAAATTTTTAATTTCCCAGCTCTGGAAGCAAAATTTTAGTTTTTATACCCTTCACAAAAAAGTGAAAGGGTATATCTAGGTTTGTGATTCCGTGTGTAATTTCTATGATATTCATATGGGACCCCATAAAGTATATATATTCTGGATCCTTATGAATAGCGATGACGATTGAGCGATATCCGTCTGTACGTGAAATTGGGTTTCCCAAGCCCCGAGAAGAGCTAGAGACTTCGTTCTTGTACCGTTGGATTGGAAATAAACTTAAATAGAGTGCTATTGAAGTTCAGAAAGATCCGAAGTACGGTTCCAGAGCTGGGAAGCTTACACCTAGTATTTTTCGACGCAAAATTTATACCAAAAACTAAATATTTTTTTGATTGTTTGTAGATTAACCCTATTTCATGCTTTCGGAAGCCTCAATGGTCTATTAAAAACTTAAAAAATTTTATATATATTTTTTCAGCGATGGGAAATAAAAATTTTTTTTCTGCCCATTCCGTATTTTGTAGTACATGTAGTAATATTTTTTAATTGTTAAAAATTTTTAGTTTTTCTTTAACAAAACCTCTTTAAACGTCATGAAGATATACATTGGTAAAAAAAATTTTAATTCAAATTTTGCTTCCAGGGGTGGGAAATTGAATTTTTTTATACGTGAAAGTAATCAAACAGGAGACTGCAGTTTTTTTTTTGCTAACTACAAGTGTCTTATAATTTAGGAAAAACAAAATTGGTATAAAAGATTCCAAAAAAAATCAAAATTTTGAATCCAGGGTTGAACAAATGAAATATTTTACGGTACATGAAAGTGATAAAATGGTAAAAAATTTGAAATTTTTCTTAAATAAAAGTACTTTGTACTTCAAGAAGCGCTGCGCTGATAAAAAAATATCAATTCGTTTTCAGGGTTGGGAAAATGCAATATTTTGTAGTACATGTAATAACCAAAATTGTTGCAAAATTTGAGTTTTTCTTAAACAAAACTACTTTATACCTCATGAAGATTTGCATTGATAAAAAATGATTCAAAAATTAAAATTTCGCTTCCAGGGTTGGAAAATTTAATTTTTTTTATACATAAAAGTAACCAAAAAGGCAATTGACGTTGTTTATTTTCCTAACTAAAACTATTTTATATTTTAGGAAGAACAAAATTGATATCAAAATATTCCAAAAGAAATTAAAATTTCGAATTCAGGGTTGGACAAGTGCAATATTTTATAGTTCATAAAGGAGACCAAAATGGTTCAAAATTGTAAATTTTCATGAAGAGTTGCATTGTTCAAAAACTAAACAAAAAAAAATTGAAATTTCACTTACAGGGTTGAAAAGTTGAACGTTTTTTTGGTACATGGTATAGTGTAGTACATGAAAGTGACCAAAATGGTTGAATATTTTAAGTTTTTCTTATATAAAACGACTTTATACCGAACGAAGACTAACATTGGTAAAAAATTTTAAATTTCGCTTCCAGGGCTGGGAAATTTAAATAATTTTTATACATAAAAGTAACCAAAAAGGCAACTAACGTCGGTTTTTACTGATTAAAACTATTTTTAGTTCAGAAAAAGACAATTGGCATGAAAAATTAACAAAAAAGAAAAATTTAGATTCCACAGTTGGATAACTGCTATATTTTGTAGTACATGAAAGTGACCAAAATGGTTACAAATATTAAGCTTTTCTTAAATAAAATTATTCCATCCTCATTAAGAGTTGCATTGGTAAAAAACAACAACAACAAAATTAAAGTTTTGTTTCCAGGGTTGGTAAATTGAAATATTTTTTCTGCATAAAAGGAACCAAAAAGGCAATTGACGTTGTTGTTTTTGTTAATTAAGACAAAGGAAGAACAAAATTGGTATTAAAATCTTAGAAAATCAAAACTTCGACTCCAGGGTTGGAAAAATGAAATTTTTTATGGTACATGAAATTGACCAAAAAGTTTAAAAATTTAAACTTTTTTGTCAAGTAAAACTATTTTGGACTTCACTAAGAATCGCATTGGTAAAAAAATAAAAATTCGATTCCACAGTTTGAAAATCGAAATTTTTTTGGTACATAAAAGTACCCACATAAATTCCAAATTTGTTTTTTTTTTGATAAATAAATCTTATTTTATACTTCAGAAAGAATTAAATTGGTATTTAAAATTTTAAAATCCAAAATTCGGTTACATGGTTGGAAAATCATATATTTTCGGTAGCTAAAAGTAACCATATAAGTTCCCCATTTTGTTCTTTTCATTGAATTAAACCTGTTTTAAGAATTAAATGGTATTAAAAATTTTAAAAGTTAAAAATTTGGTTCCAGGGTTGAAAAATCTAAATTTTTTAGTACATAAAAGTAGATATATAAGTTCCTAATTTTGGTTTTTTATTCTTCGGGAAGAGTTAAATTGGTATTAAAAACCAAAAAATTTAAAAATCCAATATCAGTGTTGGAATATCGAACTTTTTTATTCATTAAAGTAGCCAAATAATATGCTATTTTTAATTTTTATGATGAATTATACCTACTTGGTATATCAGGAAGAAGTAAACTGGTATTAAAAACCAAAAAAAATCTAAAGGACTATTCTACGGTTGGACAATTAGAACTTTTTGGGGTACATGAAACGGATTTTTTCTTTTTGTTTGTAAATTAAACATGTATAATATTTTTGAAACACGTTCAGAGGTATTTGAAATAAGAAAAGCCCAAAATTTAGCTTCTTAGCCGAAAAATTTAAACGTTTTCCTAAATATGTATAAATATAACTGATAACATCATTTTTATTTTTTAATTAAACCTACTTTCTGTTTTGGCAACAAAGAAAGAAAGAAAGAAGAATTACATCTGTGAAGGCTATTTAAGATTCGGCACAGCCGAATATAGCACTTTTACTTGTTTTTGTTTGTTTTTATCAGTGCAATTCATCTTGAGGTATACAGTAGTGTTATTTAAGAAAAATTTTAAGTTTTTAACCATTTTGGTTACTTTCATGTACTACAAAATATTGCACTTGTCTAACCCTGGTTTCGAAATATTGATTTTATTTTAATTTCTGATTCCAATTTTGTTCTTCCTAAATTATAAGACAGCTTTAGTTAGCAATAAACAATATCAGTTGCTTGTTTGATTACTTTCACTTATAAAAAAATTCAATTTTCCATCGCTGGTAGCAATATTAAATTTAAAATTTTTTTTGCACAATGCAAATCTTCATGACGTATAAAGAGGTTTTGTTACAGAAAAACTTAAAATTTTTAACAATTTTAGTTGCTACATGTACCACAAAATACGGAATGGGCCGGAAACAAGTTTTTAATTTCCCATCCCTGGAAAAAAAATTTTTTTTATAATTTACAAACATAAAAAAAAAATTATTTTTGGTATAAATTTTGCGTCGAGAAATAGGTGTAAGCTTCCCAGTATTGGAACCGGATCTTTCTGAATTTTAATACCACTCTATTTAAGTTCATTTCCAATCCAACGGTCCAAGAACGAAGTCTCCAGCTCTTCTGGGGGCTTGGGAAACCCCTAGAAAATCTAGACAGACGTACAGACAGACGGACAGAAGACAGACGGATATCGCTCAATCGTTATCGCTATTCATAAAGATCCAGAATATATATACTTTATGGGGTCCTATATTGATATCGAAGAAATTACACACGGAATGACAAACCAATATATATACCCTTTAAATTTTTTGTGAAGGGTATAAAAATGTTTCTAAGTTGAAAATGTTATTTTCAACATCAAGAACTTGATCGTCTTTTTGATTCCAAAAGTTTTTGGATAGGAGCTTGGCTTTACTTTTAACATTTATACACGACGTTTATAACAAGGAGTGGAGTTAATTTTAACCCACGAGAAATCGTTTCATTTGCATGTTTTTAATGCATTTTTTTATAAAAACACATCAACTGTAATGAACGCAAATTGTTGCTTTGCATTGGAGAAGGACTTTGGAGAACTAAGTATGGCGATTTTATTTTATAATTAAAATTATTTGTTTATAAATAATAGCCGGAAAGAAGTTATCAAAAATTATAGTGTATGAATTTAGTAGCACTTCTTGCTAAGTAACAATTGGCAGCCATTATTAAGTTATTTTCAGGAGACTTGAGACTGAATTTTTATCTTTGATTTATTTACTGCATAGTTCTCCCATTCACAATATTTTATCTCTGTACAAAAGCGATTATCGTTTTGCCATAATAGCTTTTGTACAGAGAAAATCTGCAGTAAAACAATAGTTAATGGTTTTTGGATGTTCCACTAAAAATTTTTAATTTATTTTAAACAAAAGAATTGGTTTGTACAGTTATAAATGTAAACGTAACAACAATAATTCCTGCGAAAAAACCTTTTATAAAATTATTTATTTTTTGCTTAAATTTTTTCAAAATTTTACCATGAATCTGTTAAAACTGAAAGTTTTTCGTGAATAAACATTTCGCTGTCCCAAAGTTAAAAAAAGTTTGATTTGCATATTTGCATGATGGGCACTGCTCCCCAACCTGCCATTGCCTAAATATTTTATTTGAAAGTCAGTTTAATGTACCAGGAATTAAAATTACTTATAGTAGTTCCGCATATTGTATAAAATTAATAATTGCTTTGTAATAGATAGGACCTTCTCTTTTCGAAGGTGCCAATCTTCAATCGAGTTCGAAGTGTTTCATTGGCACAGTTGTGAAGATTTCAAACAATTATTAACTACTTTAATTGAGGTAAGAGTAACCAACATTTACTTTTAAAGCTTCTCTTTTGTACTTGTGAAAAGCATATGAATATATATAATTATATCGTATAGGACTATGCATATCCGCCATACTATATCCGCAAGATTTTTCTAGTGGCAGTAGCACTCATAACATTCTGAGAGGCCTACTGTGCAAATATAGGAGTATTAATAAACACTTTTAATAAAGGCATCCGTTTCCACCGTCCTATACGTCCAACGTTTTGCAAAGAATTGCAGTTCATTCCATAACGACCGTCCTGTATTAAACTTGAAGAGCTTATTTTATAGATATAAGAATATTAATAATTGCTTCATGATTCCTTTCCTCCATGCCATACCTCTAAATTTTTACTGAAGAAAACACTTTATTACAGTAATTAGAACCATCAGCGCGTTACACGTTGCCCTCAAAGTTTACCTAAATAACCCACATATTTCAATTTTCTAATCTTAAGAAAACCCGTATTCGAGACTCTAAACGGGTTGGCTTTCTGCAAGGCATATACGTAAACACCAATGTACGAACACAGATTATGTATTTTACAGCACGATATCAAATGAAAGTGTAAACTATCTGTGGAGAATAGCCTGCGTCGAAATTACAGTGGCTTGATCAAACACACACTAAAGGCCATTAGTAGCTTACCTCGTTTTGGAATGAGCAACTTGCAACAACCATCGGCCTAGTAAGTAAGTGAAGTCCAAAAAATACTGCAAAGCCTGATGAACTGGTTACGCAGTTTGGCTGAAAAGATTTTTCTATGTAGATGAGAAACTAACAGAGCTCATAAATAACGTCATTCAACACCCCAATAATATACCATATTTCTTTACCAAGGGAATTACCTACCTGCTGGAAGCGGACCCGCACAGGAGGCACGCCCCCTGAAACTTTCGACCAACAACATGCCTACCAACTTTGTATAAAGTTATAACATCTTCTTTGGCATTAAGAATAAACTTGCACTGTAACCGTAACAATATAATAGCCGAGCAACAAAAGGGTTGTAGGAAGACTTCGAGAGGATGCAAGGAGCAATTAATAATGGACTCTGTCAGTGTGTGAACAGGATTATAAAAAACACAGAAACTTTTCTATGGTATACATAGATTACAGAAAGGCTTTTGACTCCGTGCCACATGAATCGCTGCTGAAGGTGTTAAAAATGTGTAATGCCCATCCGTCAATGGTCACATTCTTAAAACGCATCATGATAGACTGGAGAACCAAAATACGAACATGAACAGAGTACATGGAGACCGATGAGATTCCTATCCAATGTGCTCAACCTTAATCCGCTCTTCAATCCTCTTGACTCAACACAATAATTCATTGAGATCTGACATGATTGAATTACCTGTTATATATAGATGATATGAATCTAATAAACACCAATTTACATGCTTTCTCAATACAGTCGAAACATTCTCCAATGACATCAATATGAAATTTGACCCCAATAAATTCAAGACCCTTCATGTGATTAGATGCAAATTGCAAGAGGTATCTCTCGCTGTCAAAGACGGCCGGCAAATGGAGCAACACTTCTGGGTGCTGTTGGCTAAAGTAGTAGAACACGAGACTATGAAGCGGAGGGTCCTGAATTCAACCTCGCGCTGAGTCATGAATATTGTGTTGAACTTTTCTGATCAGCATGACTGTGTTAGTTGTTGCCAGACTGTTTCTATGATAAAGGCATAGCACTGATCACTGAACATAATTGGTAGCGACTGACACTATCATGTACTTAAAAGCAGAGTAACAGAGGAAACAGCAGAGAGATGAACTTGGAGAATTTTTTATAGAAAAATCTATTTTATCCCTACTACATTATGCGGTGTGTAAAGCAGATGGCGCCTATCCTTTGTATTTTGGTCAAAACTCCAAACACCCGAAAACTGGAGTCGTGGGTGAGTAAACCACTCCATGGTAAGCAACCCTACGAAGTCAGTCAAGACCATGCCGACCCCAAATAGTCGAACTATTGGCTAGTAGCAGGGCAACTGTTTCCTCAGACCCCAGGGTTTTATGGTGGCAGTCTAAGATCAGGTAATCGCAGGGATAAATTACTTCAAAACCATAGTAAGGGATAGGACAGTGACAAATATTTCCTGCTGTGCGCAAATAGTCCCAGTAATAACTTTAAGTACGGGATTGATACCAAAACTTTGCACGATGGTCTGAAGTGCTTGATGTGCCAGAACAACTATGGCAGATAATGCTACACGAACCGTCGGGAAGTTTATGGGTGTTTAATGCAATAAAAGTTAGATAAAGATTTGCGTTGTGATTTTAGTTAATTTGTGCATATACAAAAAAGTATACCTTGTATTTTATTTAATATTAAATTTAAGTATTACTGTTAGCCAATTTTTAAATTGGGATAATAAATAATATAAAAATATTAATAAGAATATATATAAAAACGCTACATCACTGCCAGATGCATAAACTTGCGAAATACTTCGCAACCAGAGCAAGAATATCGCATTTGTAGAGAAATATATTAGATATATACCTTGTTTATATACCTTGGGTGCCTCTGTGGCTGATGGATAGCAATGCTACCTGTCAGTCCAATGGTCGTGGGTTCGATTCCCGCCGGAGACTCTGGGTGTTTTCCGCAGACAAGCAAATAGCTTTGCGGGCTGTGTTTGTTTTTAAAAAAAAAAAAAAAAAAAAGATGTTAATGATAGTCTTACGCTGCTTAATCTACAAAGTACCACTTTGTATCCATCCAAGCAATATAGAAAACGTTCTACGGAATTGGAAATCAAAGCCATTACTTTTTTTTTTTTTTTTTTTTTTTTTTTTCTTGGACCAGCACTCAGGGGATGACCCCTACATATGCGATGCATTGTGCCAGAACTAGGAAAGTTGGTTATGGGAAGGAGGATAGAGGGAGTAGTGTTTGTGGACGTTCGATTTGAACCTCCCCAAGTTAAAACTGACAGGAAAGACCTCTGCTGGAAGTTTGTTCCACATACGAACCGTTCGGCCAAAGAACGAATTTTCTCTGTAATGCGTGGTGCGATTCACTGACAACTCAACCACAAAAGGATGTGCCCTATGTGAAGAGCGGGTAGCTCGCAGAAATAAACGGTTATTCGGCACAAGCTCCCTTATTTCACCAGAACACATTCCGTTGTAGTATCGGTAGAACAGTGAAACACACCCCACGTTGCGTCGATGCTCCAGTGAGTCAATAGAGTTGGCTACCCTACTGTCACCGATGAGCTTCTTCGCTCTCTCTTGTACGCGGTCGAGCAACTTCAAAACAGACTTTGAAGCACCGGCCCATACATGAGAGTTGTATTCCATCTTTGGTCGGATGTAGGTGGTATATATATTGAGGAGATCAGTTGGGGTGAAGTATGTCTTACACCGTCTTAAAAAGCCGAGACACTTGAATGCTTCTTTTGAAATATGAAAAATGTGATCTGTCCATCGAACGTCACACTGTATTTTCATACCAAGAACATCAAGAGCTTCTGATTCCCCAATACCTATACCACCCATAAACACGGATGGCGCAGAACCTTCGACCAGCCGCCTATGCGTAAGCACGCAGCACTGCGTCTTATGAGGGTTAAAGTTAACCCTGTTCGCGAGGCCCCATTCGGAGATTGACACGAGATCACTTGTGAGTGACTCGTTCATACTTTGTCTCCTGGCGTCAATCTCCTCCAGGCTTGGCCGGCTGGTGAAAGAGAATGAATGGATAATGCTGCTATCATCCGCGAAAGAGTAGATAGGGTTTGAAGTTTGACATAGAAGGTCATTTATAAAGATGAGGAAGAGAGTAGGAGATAGAACAGAGCCTTGCGGTACCCCTGAATTTACCTTGAACTCGTTTGATGAGACCCCGTCTATAACAACTCGTATAGTGCGGTCTCTGAGGAAGCTCGCTATGAAGCGAGAGAAATCATCACCGACACCAAAAGCAGTCAGTTTTGACAGAAGTGCATCATGCCACACTCTATCAAATGCTTTTGAGATATCTAGAGCCACCACCTTACTCTCGCCGAAATGGTGAATCGAATTGCACCATTTTTCTGTTAACAGAGCGAGCAGGTCTCCTGTAGAGCGAGCTCTGCGAAAACCATACTGCCGGTCGTTAAGTAAGGTGTTGGTCTCCAGATACCTTACCAGGTGGAAGTTGGTCATACTTTCCATGACCTTGGAAATTGCAGAACAGACTGCAATTGGGCGGTAATTTTCGGGGTATTGCGCCTCTCCCTTCTTAGGGATCGGCGTTACATTGGCTAACTTCCAACACATCGGAAATTTACCGGCATGGTACGATGCACTAAATAGCTTAGCCAATGGACGCGCTAGCGTCGAAAAACACTGCTTCAAGACCAGTGCTGGAATGCCATCCGGCCCAGGAGACTTGTTTATGTTGAGATTCGCTAAAACCTTTTTAACTGCACGTGGTCGAAAGAATATTCTTGGCATAGTAACTGATACTCTTTCCACCACGGGCAATTGCTGATTGCTACCTGGCAAGCAAGAATTATCTGCAAACATCTCAGCCAAAAGGTTAGCTTTATCAACAGGTTCAGTGAATATTTGATCATCCCTTAAAAGAGTTGGAATTGATGAACTAGCTTTATCCTTTACTCTTTTAACGAATGACCAGAAGCTTTTACTACCTCTCGTGGCGGTAAGAACTTTAGCACGAAGGCGCTGCTCGTATAAAGCTTTTTCGCGCCTTAGCACTCTGGCACACGAAGACCTCGCTTGTTTGCGCAGCGCATCAGTATTTGCGTTTTTGTTATTCCGCCAAGTACTGAATGCTTCCTCTCTGGATCTGATTGCCTCTTTGCAAGATTGGTTAAACCAAGATTTTTGTCTCGGCTTAACCGAAATTTTTTTGGATGGGATGAAGTATTTCATTCCCAGCAAAATTATATTTCCAACCATTTCCGCCATTAAATCGATATTTTTATCTAAGAAACATAGTTTCCAATTGAAAGTACGATAGAATTCGTTGAGCTCTGCCCAACGAGCTTTTTCGTATACGTATTTTAAACGTTTCGTGGCTGTGGGTGAAACGTTTCGAAGTGCCGAGAACGAAAAAGAAGCGGAGATGATACAATGATCCGAATTACCGAGAGGTGCACTGACGTTCACTTCATACTTTTGAGGGTGTGAAGTTAGGAACAAATCAAGCGTATTTAGTTGGTGCCCTTCAACACACGGTATATGTGTTGGTTCATTCACTAGTTGCGCTAAGTGATTATGCGCGGCGAATAACTCAACATATTGGCCCTCTGAAGTTGTGTGGCTCGAATGGCGAAGCCACGATGAGTTGTGGACATTGAAATCACCAGCAATAACAATTTCACTGTCCGGACAACTTTCGAGGATTTTTGCTATAGAATCGGAAAGGGAATCGAAGCCCGATAAAGTTTGTTCCCTTCCCGCGTTTGGACTTCTATAAAGGAATCCGAAATGCAAACTATGTGCCCTGATCTTGAATTTAGCCCAAAGGCAGCTAAATTCTGGATCATACAAGCCTAGTGATTGCTGGCTTTGGTACACAACATCATTGCGTATATATAATGCAAGACCACGATGAAAGTGAAAAAGGGACAGAAGTTGATACCCAGGCACATAAAAATCCTGTGGGTCAGCATCCTCAGATACCTGGGTTTCACTTAAGGCTAAAACATCCGGCCGATAGAGACAAACGTGAGCATAAACTGAGAAGAAGTTCGCTCTCAAGCCTCGTATGTTGCAGAAGTCAATTCTGAATCTACCTGTCATGAAATAAGTCAAGGGAAATCCAAATAGTCGTCTATTTTGTTAATATTGATTCCAACAATGGTGATTACTGCTTTTCAGTGGCTACCAGGTGGTCAGTGCTATACCTTCACCACCAGGCAGCCAAACAGCAACCTCCAAGCCGGAATCAACAATACAAAATTA
This sequence comes from Linnaemya tessellans, assembly GCA_951800035.1. Taxonomy (NCBI): domain Eukaryota; kingdom Metazoa; phylum Arthropoda; class Insecta; order Diptera; family Tachinidae; genus Linnaemya; species Linnaemya tessellans. Next base: position 65,455,952 of record OX637535.1, on the reverse strand, counting down.
TTATTGTTCGATAGGGGAGGGGGAGAGGCACAATCGCAGAAATGGACATAAAAGCCCTGAGCTGGTCACTTTGTTCCACCGTGCCATCACTGCTACAGACGACCGTCACTGATTAACACAGAAAAAAACTGCCGTTTATTTTCCTTTAATTTATTGGTATTGTGTTTTTGTTGTTTTATTTGTTATTAAATTGTATCGATATTTTTTTTTTTTGTTTTCTTGTTTTAAATTTTAATTCTATTTTTTTGATTTGGTATTGTTGGTATGTATGTATGTATGTTGTTTTTCTTTGTAAAATTGTTTTATTTTATTAATGTGCATGTAGTTTTATGTTGATATTTTTGTTTTTTGTTTCAATTAAACACAACTAATTTTGGTAAATATAAATAACGAAACAGTAGACGTGCGGACTACAAAAAGGAAAACGCGTGCGGACGGGACGAAGCACAAACACTCACACCACTTGGAAAGTACTTGCTTATGTACTATAGAGTATTTTCGCTGAAACTGAAGATTTTATAACATCTATTGAGGATGGAATTGAACTTCCAAAAAAAAACAGCAGAAAATGTATAATGAGCGACAGAACAAAGAGAAAAAAATTATTGTCCTCGATGTGGTAACACTTCGGAAACCATCACACAATGACTTTACAGTTGTCCGACATCACTCCAAAGTTACTATGAGTACAGACCCGGCAATATTGGTAAAATAATACACAATAAGCGTAATAAATCAACTGCAGATAAACGAAATGACTACGTACTACAACAAATATAACATCAAACCAGTTATTGAGAACTCTTATTATCTATTATAAAATATCGATTCTAATCAATAACGCAACGGATAGGACTATACCAATAGAACAGATATGATAATCATAGATAAAAAAATTAACGCAAAATCTCCCAGGTAACATTGTCAGGCTTCTAGAATGCTACTTAAACGAACGAAAATTTGTAGTTAAGAAAGGTAACTTTTTAAGCTCCCCGCATTCGATTAAAGCCGGGGTCCCTCAAGGCAGCATCTTCGGTCCCTTACTGTACTTAATAAATGCCTCTGACTTACCGTTAAGCAGTAACATACATACGTCAACATTCGCTGATGACACAGCTTTTCTAAGCGTGCACGAAAAACCTGTAGAAGCTTCCCGCAATTTACAAGAGTATGTATCTCATCTAGAAAAATGGTTACATCAATGGCGGATTAAAGTTAACGAACAGAAATATGTTCATGTCACTTTTACATTGCACAGGGAAACATGCCCGCCTATACAAATCAACAGACAGACTATACCACAACACACTGAAGTAAAATATCTCGGCATTCATCTCGATTGCAGTCTAACTTGGAAATCTCATATCGATGCAAAACTTATCCAAATGAAATTAAAAGCGGCTCAATTTAACTGCCTTATCGACCGAAACTCTAAGTTAAGCCTAGATTGTAAACTTCTCCTATACAATTCAATTCTAAAACCCATGTGGTTCTACGGTATCCAGCTGGGGGGCACTGCCTCCGCATCTAATGTGGAAAAAATTCAAAGACAACAAAATAAAATACTACGTATAATTACAGCAGCTCCCTGGTTTGTCAGAAATCACCAAATTCATAAAGATCTAGACGTTCCATTGGTGAAGACTGTCTTTTCAAATCATGTTACAAAATATACATAAAAATTACCTAAATGGTTACAAATATTAAGTTTTTCTTAAATAAAACTACTTTATGCCTCATTAAGAGTTGCATTGGTAAAAAGAATTTAAATTTCGTTTCCAGGGTTGGGAAATTGAAATATTTATTCTGCATAAAAGTAACCAAAAAGGCAATTGACGTTGTTTCTTTTTGCTAATTAAAGCTGTTTTATAATTCAGGATGAACAAAATTGGAATTAAAATCTTAAAAAATCAAAATTTCGACTCTAGGGTTGGACAAATTAAATATATTACGGTACATGAAAGTGACCAAAAAGTTTAAACATTTTATTTTTTTTGTCAAGTAAAACTATTTTACACCTTACTAAGAATTGCATTGGTAAAAAAATAAAAATTCGCTTCCAGAGTTGGAAAATCGAAATATTTTTCGTACATATAGTACATACATAAATTCCAAATTTTGTGCTTTTAGTGAATTAAACCTATTAGATATTTCAGAAAAAATTAAACTATTATCAAAAATTATAAATTCGGTTCCAGGGTTGGAAAATCGAAATTTTTAGTACATAAAAGTAACCATATAAGTTCTCAATTTTGGTTTTTTTCAGTGACTTAAACCTATTTTATACTTCGCTAAGAATTAAATTGGTATTAAGAATTTTAAAAACTAAAAATTCGGTTCCAGGGTTGGAAAATCGAAATATTTTTGGTACATAAAAGTACATAAATAAATTCAAAATTTTGTGTTTTTAGTGAATTAAACCTATTTTATATATCAGAAAAAAATTAGATTAGTATTAAAAAATTAAAAATTCTGTTCCAGGGTTGGAAAATCGACATTTTCTGATATGTAAAAGTAGCCATTTTATTTGATATTTTTGATTTTTATGACGAATTATACCTACTTTATATATCAGAAAGAAGTAAACTGGTATTAAAAACCAACAAAATCTAAAAGACGATTCTATGGTTGGACAATTAGAACTTTTTAGGGTACATGAAACGGATTTTTTGTTTTGTTTGTAAATGAAATATATATAATATTTTTGAAAGACGTTCATGGGTATTAGATATAAGAAAACCCAAACATATAGCTTCCTAGCCGAAAAATTTAAACGTTTTCTTATATATAAAAGTAACCGATAACATCATTTTGATTTTTTAATTAAACCTACTTTCTGTTTTGGCAAGAAAGAAAGAAAGAAGAATCACATCTGTGAAGGGTATTTAAAATTCGGCACACCCGAATATAGCACTTTTACTTGTTTTGCTGTCACTTTGTTTGCAATTGCCCACTGCAAATTTCATGCTTGCTCTTTTTGTTCTCTTTTCCCTTTAATTTAGATTTTTTGTTTACAGTTTATGAGCCTTAAAAATCAAGTTTTAATAAGTTTTTTACACTTTAAGTTATTTAATAATTATTTTAATATATTTATTTTAAAATATAACACAATTTATTGTAAAATATAACACAAAACTTGCACTTTCATAAATCCGAATTCATTTGCTTGTTGGAAATCTCTCTGAGTAAATTGAGTGAAGAGTTGCCTAATATAGCATAAAATATTAATTTTGTGCGAGGAATTATTAGTTTTGCATATAATAAACATTTGACAATCTCTTCGAGGAAACAAATACGTCATCAAACGGTAAATCAAGGCAAGGCGTAATCTTTATTTTGTCATTCTTGGGTCTTACCTATTAATTTGGTTCTTTTTCTATATTCGATTCAGTTGTCGCTGAAACGGCGAGGAATGTACATGTAAGGAGGAGATTTGTATGTTTTTTAATGTTAAATGAATTGTTTTTATCTAAAATCAATTCATTGTAGTTTCAATATATTTTTCAGAGATATCAGCATCTTAAAAAATTGCAGTAAAGAGTGAGTTGTAGTCTCCCCTATCTTCTTTAATATTCACTCTGGGTTCGTTATAGCTGTTAATTCTTATAAATTTCGATGCAATATTAACTTAATTAATAAGGCAAGGAAAAGTCAAACCGAAAACATTTTTTCTATTGAAAATCTAGTTTTTTCTATTAAAAGTCTATTTTTTCTATAGAAAAATAATTTATTTTTTTCCTATAGAAAAATGCATTTTATTTTTTATTCTTTCACATAAAACAATATTTCATACAACGTACGGAATATCTCCAATTGTGTATGGGTAAAATGAGAAAAATTTGTTCTCAGAGAAGAATAAAATAAAAGAGAATGAGAATACGTGTGAATTCGATTTGCAAAAATTTGCTTCGTGATGTTCACCATTGTTTTAGATCAGTGTTACGCACCTCTACATAAACACATTTACAATGTATTTGAAGCAGCGAAACAACTGAACAGGGTTGGAAAAGTCTGTACAGTCTTACTTTTCATATGCAATCAGATTTTACGATAATATAACACATTAACATACGTTTGTGTAGGAGAAAAAATTCTAGCTACGCTAGTTAGAACTGGAAATATATTTATAAAGTAATTTTTTTTTTTCAAACTATCTACCGAACGGACAGACTAACTAACTAACGCATTAACAGACAATATACATACGTTATCCATTCCTGCTACTCATAATTTGTTTGAAGAAACTTGAAGAGCGCGAGAGAAACAATTTGTTGTTTACAGTGTACGTGTTTCAACAAGAGAATGGGCTGCGCAAGCAGAATTCCTTTTCCTATCGCGCGCGATAGGCAAACAAATGCTTGCGTAACACTGTTTTAGATTTAAGATTTGAATACTCATTGTTAGTTCAATTTAAAATTGAAGATTCAACAAATAACAATTGTAAAAAAAACAAGTAAAAACGTTATATTCGACCGGGTCGAATCTTAAATACCCTCCAAATATTTAGTAAGTGAATTTAAAATGTTTAACTTGGTGGAACAGTGTTCCTTTATATAATATCGTACGTCAACCCCCACTAAACAGATGGGCATTGCTAGACCGTCTTAGACTTCATCACTAATCAAGAATATACATACATATTTACCTTATAGGGTCAAATTCTCTTTGGAGGGTATAAAAATTGTATTTTGGCGGGGTCGTTCTGGCAAGGCTGTGGGGGAAACATTTCACCTATAATTATATACATAATAAAATTTTATATATTTTTTTATAGGGTCATTTACGGGGCAAAGGGGGAGGAGGGGGTAGGGTAGATACAGGTAGTCATAAAACTCTAAAAATAAATGCTTCGGATGATTATTTGTATATAAAAAATTTTTTTTGATAGGGTCATTTAAGGGGCAAAGGGGAGGAGGGGGAGGAGTAGGGTCATGCAGAGGGTGAAGGGGGAGGAGGGGGTAGGGCAGAGTAGTACCAGGTAACGTCTCAGCTTCGTCATTAAGGCTTAAAAATGTTATTTTTAACGAATGTAGGCTTAAGTAAAACAATTTGTTAAACTTTTACATTATTTTTGCATATAATAACGCCCACAAAAGTAGGCGGGTCCAAAATTTTTTATTTTATGGCTCCAAGTTTAAGGCGTTGGACCGTATTTGACATAAAAATATATCATTTGCTTAACAAAATTACAAAAAAACTTTAAAAATAATGTTGTTTTTTCTGGGTTGGTTTAGTTCTTCTTAGGGGAACTCTTTTCCCTCTTGCCCGATTTAGCCCATCTTCGAACTTAATCTTCTCTAAGCTTCAAAATATATCTATACCAAATTTTAAGGGTCTAGCTCTTTTCGTTTGAACTGAATCGTGATTTCCACAGACGGACGGACGGACGGACATGCTCAGATCGTCTTAGATTTCATCACTGATCAAGAATATATATACTTTATGGGGTCTGAGATGGATATTTCGATGCGTTACAAACGGAATGACAAAGTGAATATACCCTCCAATTTCTTTTTTGGAGGCTATAAAAAAAATAGATAAACAAAACAAAAAAGTCCAAATAATAGACTTTGCAATACCATAAGATAGTACACAGAACACAATATCCACAACGAAAAATAAGTTCATAATGGCTGCTCACACACTCTTGTGCGAGTAGACTACTGCCAATTATAACAATTTCTATAGGAACAAGTGCAACAAGTAGCTTAAGTCGAAATTTAACAAGTAAAAGTGCTATATTCGGCTGTCTTCTAGGGTTTGAATCATTTGCAGCCCACGAAGAATCAAATTCTGAATATAAAATAAATGCACTCTATGCGGATATATGAACTATATTTAAAAATACAATATTTGGTCATCGATTTATTTTGGAATTGCACTCCAATTCATTTTGTTTTTGGCAATGAATGATGCATCTATTCCACAAGCTGCTTCACTTTCTTCACCATTTTCCAGTTCATTTTCCTGTGAGTATTACTATCGTTTTCATTTTCAATATTTTCCTATATTATGGAAGAAGTTGAAATATCTGAGTAACTTTATTTAGTTTATCGTAGACCAGCACTCAGGGGATGACCCCTACATATGCAGTGCATTGTGCCGGAACTAGAAAGGAGTGGATAGTATTGAAGGGACAGATGAATAATGATGAGAAGAGAGAATTTTAGGTAGCTATTTCAACCTTTTTACTTCGCCGCCTAATTTTTTGCTACAGGGCCGACGAAGGAGAGTGCTGTTACTCCGCTTTTTAGTACATGATAGTGTCAGTCGCTAATGTACTAATGCTGATCAGAAGAATTCAATACAATATTTCATGACTCAGTGCGGAGTTGAATCCAGGACCCTCCGCTTCACAGTCTCGTATTCTACTACTTCAGCAATAGTACTGGTATTCAAATTTCTTATATATTCCATTTATTCTCTTTTCGGCATCAAACACGTCAGAAGCTTAACACTGACTGAAATAAAACATAGATTGGTTGTACACGTATCATATAAAATTATTTTCACTCCAGGGGGTCGATTCTGGTTCTGTGAAAACGTGAAATGAAAAGTTTTTTCAGCTTTAGATAGTAATTCTGATTCGCGTACTATGAAAAAACGTAAGGACAATAATGTGTTTTCATAATGTAAAAAACAGGCGGAATGAAACGAAATTTTTTCATATTTGCACATCAATGGTGATTCTGGTTCAATGCAACTGTGTAAACAACTGTCAAAAAGTTTTCATATGAAAAAAAAATTTCACTTCATTTATTATCGTGATAACAATGGAGAAGATGAAAACGCGCAACAGTTTATGGAAATACTTTTAAAAAAGTGAATTCAACTATTAATACTTTTCATTCAACTTTTAATATTTTTCATTTAACTTTTAATGCTTTTCATTAACTTTTCTATTCTTTTATATGTATGTATATGCATTATATATATATATATATATATATATATATATATATATATATATATATATACATACATATATATGTATATATATATATATATATATATATATATATATGTATATATATATATATGTATATATATATATATATGTATATATATATATTTATATATATATATATACATATATATACATATATATACATTTGTATATAAATATATATATATATATATATATATATATATATATATATAATAATAATATATATATATATATATATACATATATACACATATATACATATATATATATATATATATCCCCGCAAGGGTATCTTCTTATGAGGATAACGGGATTGACGACCCCGCGGACCCTGAGTTATCACAGGTCTGAGGGAATTCTAGATAGAAACCCTTAAAAGACTTGTGATTCCACACCGCTGAAAAGCATTAAGACCAAGTCCAGTACGGTCTTAATTATGGCATATCTGGACATACGAGATTGAATTTTTAGAACCCTGGGCTGGTGGTTGTGGTATTCTGGGACCTGAGTATGTAGGGGTGAAATTTTACAGAAATGGCTCTCAGGCTAATGCCACAACTGCCTCCGTCCTATTAAAACTTGGCAAGTCTCAAAGTACGTTTGAAGTTCGTCATCATTAAGTTGATGGTGCAGGTTCGGATGTTCTTCCCCGGTTAGCACGGATCTGGCTCTGGCGAGAAGATCCATAAGACCTTTTCGTCAACCCTCGCATGGACCTCACTGCTTGCAAAGGGACCCATGGGATCTCAACGTGACTGCACATCGAACGGAGATAGCGGCTTTGAGTTTGGACCCACTAGAATGAACACAATTAATATAAATAAAAATAGAGGTAATGGACATGATGGGTTAAACGTGGTAGACAGCGAGAACCCATTTGTGAGGAAGTCGGTGATCATGAGATCACCCCCTTCAGGAGTTAGAAGTGGAGATAATCTCCTTTCCAATAGCGTTGCTAATAGTAGTGAGGTAAGCAGCAGTAGTTTGGGGAAATTAGGAGATAAGATCTCGAAGTTGTTAGACTTCTTAAAGTCGCGTTCGAACGTGCATAGAGATATTGTGACGATGTCGCGGGAGATACAGGCGTTGTATATGCAAGTAGCGGATGAGCTGAGCAGCAGACCTGTTAGTGACAAGAAGTCACAAATTCATAAGGGGACGCAGACGGAAGAACCGTCAAGGCCAACCTTTGTGCTAAACGCAACCCCAAAGCGCAAAAGAGATCTAAGCACTCTTAGCCCAAAGGGGAACAAATCTAAGAAGAAGAAGGGTGTAACCCCCAATAGGAATAGCGGGAATCATACACCCAGTGAGGCAGGCAGAAGTACGGCTGGGAAACCAGGCGTGAATGCTAAAGATCCTGGCTGGGTTAAGGTCCATACCAGAGTTAGAAGTAGGAAGAAGATAGTAAGACCAGATGCTTTGGTAATTAAGACGTGCGGGGATGCTTCCTATGCTGATATCCTCAGACAAGTGAAGAAAGACCCAAAGTTGAATGATCTGGGCCAAAGTGTGAGGAACATTAGGAAGACTGGTAAGGGTGAATTGTTGTTGGAGTTGAATAAACCCGCGCACCAGGATACAAGTGAATTCAGGGCGACAGTAGAATCGGTACTAGGTCAGGTCGCCGAAGTAAGGGCAATATCCCATGAGGTTAGAGTCGAGATTAGGGATATAGATGAGGTAACCTCTAAGGAGGACGTTTATGAAGCCCTCATAAAAGCATCCGACGATTTGAAATCTCTGCAGCCTGCTGCAATTAAATCGTTGAGGAGAGCGTATGGAGGAACGCAAACTGCCACCATTGGCGTAAGTGCTGCCATAGCTAGCCGTCTTGTGCAGATGGCAAAGATACGCATTGGTTGGGTCGTCTGCCGAATACGCGAAAAGGCAACGCCGATAAGGTGCTTTAGATGCCTAGATTATGGACATAGGGCCGCAAATTGTAAGGGGAAGGACCTTTCTAATAATTGCTTACGGTGTGGCGAAACCGGCCACAAAATTGGAACGTGCTCCAAAAAACCGTCGTGTTTGCTTTGTAGGAATGCAACAGACACCGCTAGTGATCATGTCACCGGAGGTGTAGTTTGTCCGTACTACAAAAAGGCGCTACAGAAACTTAAGGTTTAAAACCAAACTTAAGACATCAAAATGCGTATATTACAGTTAAATCTCAACCATTGCCAGGCAGCACAAGAGCTTCTTAAGCAAAGCGTTCGAGATTTAAATGTAGACGTCGCTGTGCTGAGTGAGCCATATAGGACCATGGGATCTGTAAATTGGGTTTCTGATAACACGGATACATCGGCGATATGGAACACCAGCACCTTAACACTACGGGATAGAATAACATCACAATGTGGGTATGCCCGAGCCACTATCTCTGGTATCACATTGTACAGCTGCTATATTCCCCCTAGGTATTCTATAGAGGACTTTCGAAGCATAGTTGATAATATAGTAACAGATGCAGCCACCAAGAACCCAGTCATAATAGCAGGTGACTTCAATGCGTGGGCTGTTGAATGGGGCTGCCCCTTGACGAATGCAAGAGGTAGAGTGCTCTTGGAAGCCTTTTCTGCATTGAGCGTTGTACTCATGAATAATGGGGTTGAACAAACTTTCAGACGGGGTGATGCTGGTTCGGTAATTGACATTACGTTTGCCAGTAGCAGCATCACAAGCCAGGTGAACTGGAGAATATCTGACATTTATACTCATAGCGATCATAGCGCTATAATCATAGATGTACAAGACGAACAGCACCATGTGGCTGTACAAGCACGAGACTTGACAGGCTGGAAGATAAATACCTTTGATAAGGATATCTTCGCAGCTTGTATGGAGAACATGCAACTGAATGGTTCGGCTGAAGATATGGCAGAACAATTAGTGAGCCATATCACGAGTGCGTGCAATGTGAGCATGACGAAGCGTAAAAGGTCACCAAATAAGCCTCCAGTTTACTGGTGGAATGGTGAAATTGCTAGGTTGCGTTCGGAGTGCATAACCTCCCGAAGGCAGTATACGAGGACGCGAGGTAGTCTAGAGAACAGTGTACACCATCAAATATATAAGGATAAAAGGAAAGCGTTGAAGATTGCAATACGTAGGAGTAAGCGCAGTTGTTTCCTTAATATATGTGAGGAATTAGATGGAAATCCTTGGGGCCTTGCATATAAACTGGTAACCAAGAGACTTAAATGTCTTGGTCCATCGCCGCCAAGAGAGGAGCCTATTCTCAGGGGAATTGTAGATCATCTCTTTCCCCAACAGGAAATTCCTACGTGGCAAAACAGCTATTCGGCTGCATTTTCCGATATTCCTCCGGTTACGATTTCCGAGATAGAAGGCGCTGTCTCGAAATTCAAAGACAATAAGGCGCCAGGCTTAGATTGTATTCCAAATATGGTGCTAAAAGAAGCTGTCAAACTCCACCCTGAGTACTTCTTGAAGGTAATAAGCGCATGCTTGAGCCAGGGAATTTTTCCAACAATGTGGAAAAGACAAAAGCTGGTACTGTTACCCAAGGATAATAAGCCGCTAGACGACCCCTCCTCTTATCGTCCACTGTGTATGATAGATACGAGTGGGAAACTGCTAGAAAGTATAATCTGTAGAAGATTGGAGGGCTGTGTTGAAGCTAAGAATGGTTTATCAAATAACCAATATGGCTTCAGGAAAGCAAGATCAACAGTGGATGCTATCAAGGTTGTAGTAGAAACTGCTGCTAGGGCTATCCAAGGGGAGCGGTGGAGAAATGGAACTAAGGAGTATTGTGTAGTCGTAACCCTAGACGTAAGGAACGCCTTCAACACGGCAAACTGGGGACGTATTGTTGAAGCCTTAGCAAGATTAGACATCCCAGGGTATTTACTGGCAATTATACAGGATTATTTCCGAAATAGAGAGCTAGTTTATGACACCGATAAAGGTACTAGGAGACGCCAGATAATTGGCGGTGTGCCTCAAGGATCAGTACTTGGCCCACTACTGTGGAACGTCATGTACGATGGAGTATTGAGGTTAAATCTACCTGAGAAGGCAAAGATAGTTGGATTCGCAGACGACATAGCGTTAGTATGTGAAGCAAAAGAGTTGCTAGAGGCGGAAACCATTGCAAATGCCAGTATTCAGATCGTTAGGTCTTGGCTCAGGTCAATGGGTCTAGCTCTAGCTGACCATAAAACAGAGGCGGTTCTGATTAGTAGTCGGAAACGTAGGGAAACCATTAGGCTTAATATTGGTACGTGTAGCATAGAATCCAGGGAATGTCTAAAATACCTTGGAGTCATGATTGACACACGTCTATCTTTTCATGAGCACTTTAAGTATATAGGTGCCAGAGCATCGAAGACCTGCTCAGCTTTATCCCGGATCATGCCAAATACGAGAGGTCCGAAATATCTGCAGAGGAAATTGATCTCTAGTGTAGTTAAAAGCATTATCCTGTATGCATCCCCTATATGGTCAGGTTCACTGAGATATCCTACGTATGTGAATCTGATATCCCCTGTGTATAGGCTGGCCGCCCTGCGAGTATGTAGCGCATTCCGAACTGTGTCCGACGAGGCAGCTTTTGTCATCGCCGGTATGATGCCCATCGAATTAGAGGCGATATCGGACAGTACAAATGGTGTGACAGATTTGTGCCTACGTAAGTGGCAGGCACGATGGACAGCGACTGATAAGGGAAGATGGACTTACTCACTGATACCTGACATCAGTACATGGTTATCAAGAAAGCACGGTGACTTGAACTACTATATTACACAGTTTTTGACTGGACATGGTTGCTTCAGGTCGTACTTGTACCGTTTCGGACATGACAGTATTCCGTTTTGTCCGAGCTGTGATGGTAATGTCGTGGAAGATGCCGAACATGTGTTCTTCATCTGTCCACGATTCAATAGTAGAAGAGAGTGCTTAGAAGCAGATTTAGGGCGTAGAATTAGGCCGGACAACATAGTTCCAACCATGTTGGAATCTTTGTACAACTGGACGTGTGTATGCAATTTTGCAAAATTCGTTCTGTTAGAACTTCGTAGGTTAGAAGAGATTCGCAGAAGAATCTCCTTAGGTTAGATTAGGTCTAGGATCTATTCCCACCCTGTGATGTAAAGCCTTACGGCAGTACCACAGGGAAAGGTTTTGGGTCAGTGTAAAGGGGTGTTTTAGCGTGTTAAAGTCTCGCACTCCTGGCAAACACCATCACTGCCAGGGTCTTTCGATGATTTCATCCCATTCATCCCATGAATAAAAAAAAAAAAAAAAATATATATATATATATATACATATATATATATATACATAAATACACTCATATATATATACATAAATACACATATATATATATATATATATATATATATATATATATGTGTGTTTTTATGTATATATGTATATATATATGTATGTATATATATATATATATATATATATATATATATATGTATATATGTGTATATATATGTATATATATATATATATATATATATATATATATATACATACATACATAGGAATAAATTCTTTAACCAATTTATTCCTATGTATGTATGTATGCATTTATGTGTATGTATGTATGTGTGTGTATGCGTGTATACATGTATATGTGTATATGTATATATATGTATGTGTATGCATGCGCATGTGTATATATATTTATATCATATCATTATTTTTATATGTTATTTATATACACTATTCTGTAATCAATTCTTATTCGTGTTGTAATGTTGATTGAATAGTTTAAATATTGTAAATGTTTAGTTGTATACATATGTATGTAAATTTGTATATATGTTAATATATTAATTTGTAATTATGTTAGTTATTTATATATATGTATTCATATATATGTGTGTGTATGTGCATATGTGTATGTACATGCAAATGTGTTTGTATCTCTCTCTATGTGTGTGTATATATGTTTGTATGTAGTTGTGTATGTTCATGTATGTATATATGTATACGTTCATGTATGTATTGATGTATACATGTATAAATATATACAAGCCTGTATATATGCTTTTGTTTTTATGTTAATATTTTTGAAAACATAGATATATTCGAAAAAATTTTTGTCATATTTCAAAACCAATTTATACAGAAAATTTTAATTTTCGATTGTTATTCCTGATGATGTCAACAAATTGTTGACGAAATATCGAATAAAATAGAAAAATTATAACGATTTTTACAAAAACGACCTCGAGCTCAATCATTCTAAAATACATATATAAGAAAAGGTCAATAAAAGCAAACAACATATATATATATATATATATATATATATATATATATATATATATATATATATATATTTATATGTACGCGCGTTTGTAACAATGGTTACATATGTTTTATTGTTAAATATGTGTATGAAAATAGCTTCCCTTTGCAATGTATTAATACTAATAGTTGCAATTATACTTAGTGTTTTATATTTTTGTGCTAATATTTGTTTAATAATAACTAAGTTAGACACAAAATGTTTAACATATTCAAAAACTCAACCAACAGTAGATGAACATTAAGGCGGCGGCTCAAGAAATTACAAAATTGTGTATGCGGCCTAACGCCGCACTCGAAACTTTTAAACTTCGCCCTCTGTAAGTGACATTGAAAGTTATATAGCATGGTTACAGTATTTTCATGGATACAACTGGAATGAAACAGTTTTTCATAACATGAACGGGAATCGCATTTTGTGTAAATGTGAAAAGTGTTATGAAAAGTTGTTATGAAAACGAAAATGAAAAGTTTTTTTTCATTTCACGTTTTCACAGAACCAGAATTGACCCCCAGGTCACCCAGTGAAAAGTGACCGCTAATTTAAATATATAAAAATATACTGAACTTTTTATTGCTATTGGTTTTTAATTAAATGTTCTTAGTTGAATATATTGTTTGAAATGTTTCGCCAAAAAAGTTTAATATCAAATTACTTAGGAAAAATACGAGGTAGACCAAAATGGTCTCTAACCTAAGAATCGTAAAGCAGGGTTAGAATAATTAATAATAAATTTTTTTGGTTTTTAATACCAATGTTAAATCTTCCCGAAATATATACAAGATTTCATCCACAAAAAACCAAAATTAGGAACTTATATGGCTAATGTTATGTACTAAAAAATTTCGATTTTCCAACCCTGGAACCAAATTTTTATTTTTTTAAAAATGCAATTCTTAGTGAGGTGTAAGATAGTTTTACTTGACAACAAAATTAAAATTTTTAAACTTTTTGGTCACTTTCATGTACCATAAAATATTTCATTGTCCAACCCTGGAGTCGAAATTTTAAGATTTTAGTACCAATTTATTTCTTCCTGATATATTAAGTAGGTATAATTCATCATAAAAATCAAAAATAACATCATCATCATAAAAATCAAAAATACTTTTATGAATCAGAAAATGTTGATATTCCAACCCTGAAATTGGATTTTTAATTATTTTGGATTTTAATACCAATTATAGTCTTCCCGAAGTACAAAAAGATTTCATTCACACTTAAGCAAAACAAGGAACTTATACGGCTATTTTTATGTACAAAAAAATTTCGATCTTCCAACCCTGGAACCGAATTTTTAATACCAAATTAATTCTTCCTGAAGTATAAAAAACAAACTTTGGAATTTATGTGGGTACTTTTATGTTCCAGAAATATATCGATTTTCCAACTCTGGAAGCGAATTTTTATATATTACTAATGCAATTCTTAGTGAATTTTTAAACTTTTTGGTCACTTTCAAGTACCATAAAATATTTTAATAATGAGGTTCATGCAACTCTTAATAATGAGGTTTATTTAAGAAAAACTTAAAATTTGTAACCATTTTGGCCACTTTCATGTACTACAAAATATTGCACTTTTCCAACCCTGGTTTCGAAAATTTGATTTTTTTTTTTTAATTTTTGACATCAATTTTGTTCTTCATAAATTATAAGACAGTTTTAAGTAGCAAAAAAAATCAGTTGCCTGTTTGATTACTTTCACGTATAAAGAAGGAGACGAAGACATAGGTGTATTTCTCGACGCCAAATGTATACCAAAAGTCAATTATTTTTATACCCTCCAAAAAAGAATTTGGAGGGTATATTCACTTTGTCATTCCGTTTGTAACGCATCGAAATATCCATCTCTGACCCCATAAAGTATATATATTCTTGATCAGTGATGAAATCTAAGACGAACTGAGCATGTCCGTCCGTCCGTCCGTCCGTCTGTGGAAATCACGATTCAGTCCAAACGAAAAGAGCTAGACTCTTGAAATTTGGCATAAATATATTTTAAAACTTAGAGCAGGTTAAGTTCGAAGATGGGCTAAATCGGGCAAGAGGGAAAAAAGTTCCCCTAAGAAGAACTAAACCAACCCAGAAAAAACAACATAATTTTTAAAGTTTTTTGGTTATTTTGTTAAGCAAATGATATATTTTTATGTCAAATACGGTCCAACGCCTTAAACTTGGAGCCATTAAATAAAATAAAAATCTTTTTTGACCCCGCCCACTTCAGTGGGCGTTATTATAGGCAAAAATAACATAAAAATTTAACAAATTGTTTTACTTAAGCCTACATTCCTTAAAAATAACACTTTTAAGCTTTAATGACGAAGCTGAGACGAAACCTGGTACTACTCTGCCCTACCCCCTCCTTCCCCTTCGCCCCCTACATGACCCTACCAAAAAAAAAAAAAATTTTTTTTTAATTTTGTATATAATCATCCCAAGCATTTATCTTTAGAGTTTTATGACTGCCGATTTCTGCCCTACCCCCCCCCCCCCCCCCACCTCTTCCTTTGCCCCCTAAATGACCCTACCAAAAAAAATTTTTTTTTTTAAATTTTGTATATAATCATCCCAAGCATTTATCTTTAGAGTTTTATGACTGCCGATTTCTGCCCTACCCCCCCCCCATTCTTCCTTTGCCCCCAAAATGACCCTACCAAAAAAAAAATGTTTTTTTAAATTTTGTATATAATCATCCCAAGCATTTATCTTAAGAGTTTTATGACTGCCGATTTCTGCACTAGCCCCCCTCCCCTTCTTCCTTTGCCACCAAAATGACCACCAAAATGGCAAAGGAAGAGGGGGGGGGGGTGGGGGTAGGGCAGAAATTGGCAGTCATAAAACTCTAAAGATAAATGCTTGGGATGATTATATACAAAATTTAAAAAAAAATTTTTTTTTTTGGTAGGTTCATTTAGGGGGCGAAGGGGAAGGAGGGGGTAGGGCAAAGTAGTACCAGGTTTCGTCTCAGCTTCGTCATTAAAGCTTAAAAGTGTTATTTTTAAGGAATGTAGGCTTAAGTAAAACAATTTGTTAAATTTTTATGTTATTTTTGCCTATAATAACGCCCACTGAAGTGGGCGGGGTCAAAAAATATTTTTATTTTATTTAATGGCTCCAAGTTTAAGGCGTTGGACCGTATTTGACATAAAAATATATCATTTGCTTAACAAAATAACCAAAAAACTTTAAAAATTATGTTGTTTTTTCTGGGTTGGTTTAGTTCTTCTTAGGGGAACTTTTTTCCCTCTTGCCCGATTTAGCCCATCTTCGAACTTAACCTGCTCTAAGTTTTAAAATATATTTATGCCAAATTTCAAGAGTCTAGCTCTTTTCGTTTGGACTGAATCGTGATTTCCACAGACGGACGGACGGACGGACGGACATGCTCAGTTTGTCTTAGATTTCATCACTGATCAAGAATATATATACTTTATGGGGTCTGAGATGGATATTTCGATGCGTTACAAACGGAATGACAAAGTGAATATACCCTCCAAATTCTTTTTTGGAGGGTATAAAAATGTTTGTTTTTAATTTTTTATATAATCATCCCAAGCATTTATCTTTAGAGTTTTATGACTGCCTGTTGCTGCCCTACCCCCTCCTCCCCCTTTGCCCGCTAAATGACCCTATTAAAAATAAATATAAATTTTTTTTTATTTTGTGTATAATCATCCCAAGCAATTATTTTTACAGTTTTATGTGTATCTGTTTCTGCCCTACCCCCTCTCCCCCTTTGCCCTCTAAATGGCCCTATCAAAAAAAAGAATTTTTAATTTTGTATATAATTATCCCAAGCATTTATTTTTAGAGTTTTATGACAAAGGTGAAATGTTTCCCCCACAGCCCTTGCCAGAGCGACCCCGCCAAAATACAGTTTTTATAGCCTCCAAAGAGAATTGTGATGAAGTCTAAGACGGTCTAGCAATGCCCATACGTTCGTCTGTGGAAAACATGATATTGTATATTTTTGAACCCCGCCCCGTTTAGTGGGCGTTGACGTACGATATTATATAAAGGAACTCTGTCCCACCAAGTTAAACATATCAAATTCACTTACTAAATATTTGGAGGGTATTTAAGATTCGACCCGGTTGAATATAACGTTTTTACTTGTTTTTAATGTTTTTAATTTAAACCTCTTTCGTGCTTTGGGAAGCATAAATTTTTCGGCACATTCAGTATTTTGTAGTGCATGTAGTAGCTAAAACTGTTAAAAAGTTTAAGTTTTTCTTTAACAAAACCTCTTTATACGTCATGAAGATTTGCATTGGCCAAAAAAATTTTTCTAATTCAAATTTTGCTTTCAGGGGTGGGAAATTGCATATTTTTTATACGTGAAAGTAATCAAACAGGCAACTAATGTAGTTATTTTTTGCTAACTATGCCTGTCTTATAATTTAGGGGGAACAAAATTGGTATCAAAAATTCAAAAATAAAATTTCGAATCCAGGGATGGACAAGTGCAATATTTAAGAGTACATGAAAGTGACCAAAATGGTTACAAATTTTAAATTTTTCTTAAAAAAAAATTACTTTATACCTCATGAATCGTTGCACTGATAAACAAAAAATTAAACTTTCGCTTCCAGGGTTGGGAAAATGAAATTTTTGTTGGTACATGCAATATTTTGTAGTACACGTAATAACCAAACTAGGTACAAAATTTTAGTTTTTTTTAAACAAAACAACTTTATAACTCATGAAGATTTGCATTGATAAAAAAAATTCAAATTTAAAATTTCGCTTCCAGGGTTGGGAAATTTAAATTTATTTTATACATAAAAGTAACCAAAGGGCAATTGACGTTTTTTTTTTTGTGCCTACTAAAACTATTTTATATTTTAGGAAGAACAAAATTGGTATCAAAAATTTCCAAAAAAAATCAACATTTCGAATCCAGGGTTGGACAAGTGCAATATTTTATAGTTCATGAAGGTGACCAAAATGGTTGAAAATTGTAAATTTTTCTTAAATAATACTTCTTTATAACTCATAAAGAGTTGCATTGGTTAAAAATAAAACAAAACAAAAATGAAAGTTTCGTTTCCAGGGTTGGGAAATTGATATATTTTTTCTGCGTAAAAGTAACCAAAAAAGCAATTGACGCTGTTGTTTTCGCTAATTAAAACTGTTTTATAATTCAGGAAGAGCAAAATTGGTATTAAAATCCTGTATGTAGTACAATGTACTTAAGTATAAAATTCAAACCAAAAAAGTTTGACTTAGGTATGATGGAACAAAAAATTCAGAAAAATGGGACATTAAGAAAAATAATCAAGCGGTAACACGGGTAACAATAGCATGTAAACATCAGGTCGATACAGTTCTCGTATCCTTTTTCACAATAAAATTTGTGTAAATAGGGACTGTTATTACATTCAACTAAGCCACCTAATAAGTGGTGACAAACACAATACACATGAGCACTGATGCTGAAAGGGTTGCGTCTTTCGAAAACAGCTGTTCTGCTCTGTTGTGTAAGTTGAATAACAAAAACTGATGTTGACTTGCCTTTGTGCCTTGGAATATTTATCATGTCTTTCTGAGATTTAAATTAAAATTTTGAACAATTAACCTATAGAATCTTTATTCAATTTAATATAAATTTCCACGATTTGGAAGCGTTGTTCTGGAGTTAACCTGTTCATGATGATTTGCCAATCAATACTGAGTAGAGACGTCACTTTAAACTGTCAAAACAGTTGTCAGACAACAGAGTGATTCGTATAAAAAAACAAACTTCATAAAAAACACCCTTTATAATATATATGATATAATAGATTACAATCAGCAATCTTTCCTAAAAGTATCTTGTAATTAATTGTTATAAGACTGATATAGTTGGAAAATATTAAGCTCGTGTAAGACGTTTGTCTACCAGGATACTGTAACATTTAACACGTTAAACCTAATTAAAAGCAACACTTATAATATTTATCCTTGCAAGCAGTCAGATACTGAGGAAATTAAATAGAATCAAAACGTAATTGAATTAATAATAGATTTGTTGAAAGTTATGATTAAATTAATATTTACCACTTAACTGTGTTCTAAGTGATTGTTCATTTTATACACTAATTGGTGAATACCTTCTCTTTCCCAGATGCTAAGCTAATTCTAGGTAAATTAACTTTGAAACACATTGAACACTTCTCCCATCTGATCATTAAGTCGCTGCTATAGTCTTACAATTCCGGTTTATTTTGTATTTATGTCATTTCTACATAAAGCATTGAGGACAGTCCACATCGAAGGAAACACAGAAGCAATATACATACGTGTATAATAAATGAAAGTTGTTTAGAAATTTAAATATACTCGAACAACGCTCAAAAGCAAACAAATAAGAACATAATATTCGACAGGGTCGAATCTTAAATACCCTCTAAATACTTAGCAAATAAAAACTGCATTTTTATTTGAATAATTTATTAATTTTAAAAGTCCAACACATATACATACATAAGTATGTACATACATATCCTCCATAAATCTTGCGAAGCAGGAGAACATCTTACTTTCGTCATTAAATAGAATAATATTTTAATTTTTAATCTTCCTATACTCACGTCAAAAAATTAAACACGTATACTCGCTGTCTGTCAAACCGATTTTTGCGCAGGTTACAAAACTTATATTAGCTTAAAAAATTTTAACAAATCATTATTCACTTTTAGAAACGTATGTTTTTAGTAATATGTATAAGCAAGTTTTCGAGAAAATAACTTTATATTTTATATCCAAAAGTCTTTCATTTCAGTCTTTGTGAAATGTTGTTAAATTCTTAAGAGTAAAAAAAACAACATCATGTATATCTATTAAAAGAAATAGACCAAAACTTAACAATTCCTGCAAAAAAGTATACATAATATATAATTATATATACAAAATAAATCTAGTCTGACTTGAAACAGTAGCAATTGGAAGGTATCATAACTGCATGTTCGAAACAAAATAATTTTTGGAAAGATCGCACTGGTAGCGACTTTTGCGATTTTTCTTAGAGCATCAAATGGAACAGCGAGGTAGAAACAATTTCCAGTTCATAATCTGAATAACTTCCACTTACTCTATATCTATATTTTCTTCCTACGTATCAAGTGAAACCTCATAGTCAGAGTCGTTGTTTTCGCCCACAGTCAGAAATTGACTTATCTTCCCCTAATATCAGTCTTATTTGTTCTTCGTCTATCTTGATCTTAAAACATAACCTGCACGTAATTTAAAACACATACGTTATGAAACTATTTAAAAGTTGAAGAAAAAACGCAAATTATATTATATGTTCGAAGTATAACTTGCACAAAATTTATACACCAATACTCACGTCGGTCTCACAGACCGAATTTCCCTATTCTCGCATACACGTCTTGCAATATTTTCTCGCTCTTCGGTTGTAAGAAAATAATTAAAATGATAAAACTTGGTCTCACAGACCGTCTGCGTGAGTATAGGAAGGTTAAGAAATGTAGACTTATGTAATACAATATAATACATATAACGTCTTTCGTCAATTCCCACTAAAGAGGGCGTCCAAAAAATGGATTTTTCTGATTTTCTAGCTCCAGTTAAAAACTTTGGGCTTGCTTTAACATAAAAATGTATCATTCATTGGCTTAACAAAATTACACAAAATCCTAAAACAGTATGTTGTTTTTTGAGGTTGGTTTAGATTTTCTTAGGGTAACTTGTTTCTCTCTAGCCCGATTCAGCCCATTTACGAACTTGACCTGTGCTACTCTTAAGAATTTATTTGTACCAAGGGTCTGATTCTTTTAGTTTGAACTGAATCTTGACAGACGGACATTGCTAATGGCTAGATCGTTATAGATTTCTCACTGATCAAGAATATATACTGTATGGGGTCTTAGGGGGATAAAAATATGCAAAATGATTGTCCCTAATTTTAAGCACATCGTAAATGGATTTTCGATGCGGCGTTTTTTAATAAAAATCAATTTTTCAGAATTTCTTCATTCACGATATCTTCATGCCAAATTATTTGAAACCGTTGCATGTCAATATGGTGTGATCCTCCGCCAATGTGGTGTGATCCTCAGCAGTTTTTCTAACAGTCAATTGACGGTTTCCCATAATAATTTTCTTCACTTAATCGACATTTTCACCGTCACTTTAATTAAGAGCTCAAAAATCTTAATTAAATTTTTTGCATAGCATTTTACAAAAATTCTTTAATAGACTTTAATAGACTTTCTTTAATAGACTTTTGCTTAATAGATTACGGCTAATAAATACAATTAATTCATAAAGTTTTTTCCTATATAGTATTTAAATATTTAATGTCAAGTATTTTATTTAATTATGACCAAATAATTACGAGTGAAAATAATTTCAAAGAAAATTGAAGCGTTTTCCTTATTATTATTATTTTCCTTAATATTTGAAAACTTTTTAATTAATTTTATTTACTTATACTTTTAGTTATTGCAAGGTAAATTATTTATAATTTAGTACACTGCACATTAGGGTGACCGTTATTTATTTTTTCCGTATTTTCACTTGGCAAACCCCTTAGATTGATTCCAAATTAGAAAAAAAAATATATATAAAAAATTTTAGATCGTTTGCATAATTATTGGGCGTGCCTTGAGCCCACAAAGTTTGCTAAAAATGCTATTTTTCTCACTATGACTCGTTTTAATTGTTCATAACTTCAGTAATATTTATTTTGGAGAAAAACCTTTTTCACAAATATTCTAGGGCTATTTCTGATGAACAATGTTGCTCTGTATTAGTTTTCTGTAACATTAATATTTAATCCAGAAAAAACCAAATTAAAAAATAACAGCGAAATTTTCATATATCTTCACATTCTTTGCCTGGTGATTATTTGTTTTATTAAATGGTGTAATTATAAAAAGTTTTGTGATAAAATCTCCTTCGTGCTCATAGGAAATTTTTTTGATAGTTTTTAACTACTTGCAATATATATTGTTTTTGTTCCTCGTCTTTTGTGAGCATTAGGTTGTAGTCCTGCATCGATTTCACCGCTCGTTCAGCTGTATCGTTTACCACGTTAATGTCATTAACAATTTGAAGACCAGCTTTAAAATTATTATCCGCAGGCCATGAAGTTGGATCATTTTTCAAAAATTCTGTATTGATTTTAAATCGAAGAAAAAAATTGTTTGTCTCAGAAGAAACTGATCCATTCCGCCTTCGATGACCTGCATAACATTTAAATTTTGAATTGAGGCGCGCTTTACATCTTCATCTAAAGCCTCACGACTCAATGCCTTCACCATCTCTTTTTTCGACTCAACAGAAACACTGTTATCAAAAAATGCTAAAGCCACACATTCAGGACTCAAGTACCATAAGTGGTTTTTAAATTTGTGTAATGCAACTTGAGATATATCAGCATCAATTTTTTTAAAAGAATCTAGTTTTTTCAAAAGCTGGAAATCTTTGTATGGTGCGTGAGCAGCAGAAGAGGCAGAGAACCACATCTCAACATATATTGAAACAATAAAAATACATATATTACGTAAAGCTTTCCTATCTTTTTCTGCCAAATCAAATTCACGTCGAAATAAAAATATTTTTAAGCAGTATATAGCTTTTGCCATCCATCTCGCGTGGTGGACAGCGGCAGGGGCGCGAAAAGTTGCATTACGAATAGGTGGAGTCTCGCCAAGAAATATTAGTGTCAGCTCAAGAAACTCTCTGTAATCATCTCTTGGCTGTTTAGTTTTGATCGCATCGTTCACAAATTCAATTATTTTATCTTTATCTGGTGTTAACTATTTTTGGACATCATTATCTTCCATTCCAGACTGATAATTATTTTGGTTTATATTTCCCCATGTATTCTTAAATTGCTCAAATACTTTTACATTTGGGCTTTCGGTTTTGCTCATCTTAATTTCAAATGCACTTTTTAATACGACTTCCAAAATGTGGTGACGGCAAGGTAGCCAAAGAAGCTGCTTTTGAAGACTGTGTTCAATAGTTGTACAGGTTCCATTAAAACGGCCTGTATTTACGGCAGTTGTATCGAACACCAAGGCTTTTATATGATCTTGAAGTCCCCATTCAAATATAGCTTTACAAACAGCAGACGCCTGCTCTCTGCCAGTTCCATTTTTAACTGCGGGCACTTCAAGTAGTTGCTCCATACGCCCGCATGAAATTATGACTGGAAGTCTGTCAACTTTTTCATTACCAGTAAGAGCTGGTAACAGCTTTCCGTCCCAGTCCAAACAAATTGCACCAAGTTCGTTCCTGTTGAAACGTTCTTTTATATTTTTGAACTGTTCTGCTCGTATTTTTTCCCTTGCATTATGTATAGACGTTTTATTTATAATATAGTTTTGTACTTCAAGACCGACTGCTTCCACCACGGATATAATTAAATGCACGGCTTTTCGATCACTGACCCTGCAAGTTTTGGAGTCACTATAATTTTAAATCCTCTCATTTTTTTGGCTGGCGTTGGCGTTACAGCTTCTGCTTCCAAGACCTGCTAAAAAGGAATTAAATGTTCTGGTTATATTTTTGTAAGGTAACCCTGTGTGTTTCAATTATTTCTCATCTACGTTTTATATAGTTTCATTCTCACGTTTTACTTATAATACTTACCTCATAGCTAGCAGCGATTTCGGTGATATCGCTATCCGAACTGCAGGAAGAAAGTTCAGCTATTTCATCTGAATAAAGACAATACAAATAAATATATGTTATTTTATATTAAAAATAATATATAATTTCTTCTTACTAGAAGCAGCTAATGCACGATCGCTCTGTTCTTTCCGTTTTAAATGATTTTGTTGACGTTCTTCCATTTTTTCTTCACTTGCTGCTGTTTTGTAATCGATGCCATACATAAACCCCGGTCTACCTTTCTTTCTTTGATTCTCCAAAAATAATTTGTCCTCTGAATTTTTAATAAGGTCCAGTGCATTTGTACTTGCTATATCAAATAAGTCATCTAACTTCGACGTCCACGCCTCTTCTCTTTCTCTTTGCGTTTCCGATATAATTTTAGAATTCTTATTCACTTTCCTCCATGCATTATATAAATTTTCAAGCTTTGTTATGCAGTGTTGCTTGGTTCTAGTGGGGATTCGAGCTTTATCCCAAAAAATATTCACTTCTTCGACCACTAATTTAGCACTCTCACGTAAATTTAATTTTACTGCTCGTAAATTAAAAAATAATACCTTCATAACTTCTTTGTTGGAAGGTAGTTTACACGGTGTAAGTGGGTGTAAATTACACCCACTTAAGGAAGGAGAAAAATAGCCTAACAAATAAATTTTTTCACGCAAAATTCTTGAAGACATGTCTAATTACTTTCAATACACGACAATAAATGAAATGTAGTCGTCATTAAGTAACAACAAAAATAAAATTCTGCTCTGCTACTCAGTAAGAACTAACGGTAAACTGTTGCAAATAATTCCCAAGAAATCTACAACGATTTGAGTATTTACTCGAATTAACAAGCCGGCGAATGAAGGTTGTTTTGTTTATTATTACTCATAATTATTATTATTCTATTTTGTTTTTGACTTTTTTTAATAACGATGATTGAGAAATAAAAAAAACAAAACGCAGATGAACAAAAGCAATATATACTAAGAAAATAGGTACGTATGTATGCAAAGAATGCAAAGATATGTGAAAATTTCGCTGTTATTTTTTAATTTGTTTTTTTCTGGATTAAATATTAATGTTAAAGAAAAATAATACAGAGCAACATTGTTCATCAGATATAGCCCTAGAATATTTGTGAATAAGGTTTTTCTCTAAAATAAATATTACTGAAGTCATGAACAATTAAAACGAGTCATAGTGAGAAAAATAGCATTTTTAGCAAACTTTGTGGGCGTGCCTGCCCAATAATTATGCAAACGATCTAAAATTTTTTATATATGTATTTTAGAATGATTGAGCTCGAGGTCGTTTTTGTAAAAATCGTTATAATTTTTCTATTTTATTCGATATTTCGTCAACAATTTGTTGACATCATCAGGAATAACAATCGAAAATTAAAATTTTCTGTATAAATTGGTTTTGAAATATGACAAAAATTTTTTCGAATATATCTGTTTTCAAAAATATTAACATAAAAACAAAAGCATATATACAGGCTTGTATATATCTATACATGTATACATCAATACATACATGAACGTATACATATATGCATACATGAACATACACAACTACATACAAACATATATGCACACACATAGAGAGAGATACAAACACATATGCATGTACATACACATATGCACATAGACACACATATATATGAATACATATATATAAATAACTAACATAATTACAAATTAATATATTAACATATATACAAATTTACATACATATGTATACAACTAAACATTTACAATATTTAAACTATTCAATCAACATTACAACAAGGATAAGAACTGATTACAGAATAGTGTATATAAATAACATATAAAAATAATGATATGATATAAATATATATACACATGCGCATGCATACACATACACATATATACATATACACATATACATGTATACACGCATACACACACATACATACATACACATAAATACATACATACATACATAGGAATAAATTCTTTAACCAATTAACATAAATAAACAAAATTTTTTTTTTTTTATATAAAAAACTCAAATTTTACTAGCTAAATACCTATAATTCTGTGCAAATTTTTCTGTGTCTGCCTTAAAATTTATTCTTTGTGATAAAGGTGTGCGAATTATTTCTAACATTTCTAACATTAAGCGCCGATTATAATTGTTATCTGTGTTTAATATTGAAACATTTTCAAAATCTGCAAAATGATATAATTCAGAACTATGAGAACATAAAGCAGTTTTTTGTGAATTCATGTGTCTATATTTTTGATCTGACTTATGACCTGTTATCCTAGTCTTTAATTTATTTTTAGTTGTACCAATATATATCTTATTACAATTTTCCTGACTATTCCCCTTGCAAGGTATTTTATAAATTACATTAGACCTATCCCACTTATCAATCTTATCTTTTGTTTTGCTAAATAGTCTTTTCATTGTATTATATGTCTTGTGAGCTATTCTATATTTCTCTGAATCGTAAATTTTAGATTTTACTAATCTTTCTTCTGATATTCCAGATATATAAGTCAATGACTTATATGTCTTTTGCTGTGTAGTATTATTTATATTACCATTACCATTATTATTATTGTTGTTGTTATTATTATTATTATTATTATTATTATTATATGTATTGTTGTTAATATTGTTGTTATTATTATTATTGTTATTTGTTCTTCTATCTCTATATTGATATATTAATTTAATTATTAAACTCTTTGGGAAATTATTATATTCTAAAATGTCTTTAATTTTATTTATATTATTTTTATGAAATACCTTATCACTAATATTTAAAACTCTTTCTATGAAATTCCTAGCCGTATTGATAATAATATGTCTTCTATGCTTAGAATAATAATTAATCATTCTGCCTGAGGCTGTAGGTTTCTGGTACCAATTTATTAATAATCTATTTCCTTTTCTAATAATTAATGTGTCTAAGTAAGGAAGTTTATTATCAAACTCTTTCTCAATAGTAAACTTTATATTAGAATTAAATTTGTTTAGTTCTGTTAACATATCATCAATTCCAGATGTAGGAATAATGCAAAACAAATCATCTACATATTTTGTCATTATTCTGGGTTTAAAATCAACTTTTTGACAAAATATGTAGATGATTTGTTTTGCATTATTCCTACATACATCTGGAATTGATGATATGTTAACAGAACTAAACAAATTTAATTCTAATATAAAGTTTACTATTGAGAAAGAGTTTGATAATAAACTTCCTTACTTAGACACATTAATTATTAGAAAATAAATAGATTATTAATAAATTGGTACCAGAAACCTACAGCCTCAGGCAGAATGATTAATTATTATTCTAAGCATAGAAGACATATTATTATCAATACGGCTAGGAATTTCATAGAAAGAGTTTTAAATATTAGTGATAAGGTATTTCATAAAAATAATATAAATAAAATTAAAGACATTTTAGAATATAATAATTTCCCAAAGAGTTTAATAATTAAATTAATATATCAATATAGAGATAGAAGAACAAATAACAATAATAATAATAATAACAACAATATTAACAACAATACATATAATAATAATAATAATAATAATAATAATAATAACAACAATAATAATAATGGTAATGGTAATATAAATAATACTACACAGCAAAAGACATATAAGTCATTGACTTATATATCTGGAATATCAGAAAGATTAGTAAAATCTAAAATTTACGATTCAGAGAAATATAGAATAGCTCACAAGACATATAATACAATGAAAAGACTATTTAGCAAAACAAAAGATAAGATTGATAAGTGGGATAGGTCTAATGTAATTTATAAAATATGTACCTTGCAAGGGGAATAGTCAGGAAAATTGTAATAAGATATATATTGGTACAACTAAAAATAAATTAAAGACTAGGATAACAGGTCATAAGTCAGATCAAAAATATAGACACATGAATTCACAAAAAACTGCTTTATGTTCTCATAGTTCTGAATTATATCATTTTGCAGATTTTGAAAATGTTTCAATATTAAACACAGATAACAATTATAATCGGCGCTTAATGTTAGAAATGTTAGAAATAATTCGCACACCTTTATCACAAAGAATAAATTTTAAGGCAGACACAGAAAAATTAGCACAGAATTATAGGTATTTAGTTAGTAAAATTTGAGTTTTTTATATAAAAAAAAAAAAAATTTTGTTTATTTATGTTAATTGGTTAAAGAATTTATTCCTATGTATGTATGTATGTATTTATGTGTATGTATGTATGTGTGTGTATGCGTGTATACATGTATATGTGTATATGTATATATGTGTATGTGTATGCATGCGCATGTGTATATATATTTATATCATATCATTATTTTTATATGTTATTTATATACACTATTCTGTAATCAGTTCTTATCCTTGTTGTAATGTTGATTGAATAGTTTAAATATTGTAAATGTTTAGTTGTATACATATGTATGTAAATTTGTATATATGTTAATATATTAATTTGTAATTATGTTAGTTATTTATATATATGTATTCATATATGTATATGTGTGTGTATGTGCATATGTGTATGTACATGCATATGTGTTTGTATCTCTCTATGTGTGTGCATATATGTTTGTATGTAGTTGTGTATGTTCATGTATGCATATATGTATACGTTCATGTATGTATTGATGTATACATGTATAGATATATACAAGCCTGTATATATGCTTTTGTTTTTATGTTTATATTTTTGAAAACATAGATATATTCGAAAAAATTTTTGTCATATTTCAAAACCAATTTATACAGAAAATTTTAATTTTCGATTGTTATTCCTGATGATGTCAACAAATTGTTGACGAAATATCGAATAAAATAGAAAAATTATAACGATTTTTACAAAAACGACCTCGAGCTCAATCATTCTAAAATACATATATAAGAAAAGGTCAATAAAAGCAAACAACAATTTTTTATATATTTTTTTTTCTAATTTGGAATCAATCTAAGGGGTTTCCCAAGTGAAAATACGAAAAAAAAATTGTCCATATAACTTGCGGTCACACTACTGCACATGTTTTATTACATATGACAGCACTTATTACATTGTAATTAATTTTATTTAGTATTGCCGCATTTTGGTGGTTATTCTGAACCAAATGATTTTCATTTTAATCTAAAATGACCACAAATTTAAATTTAAATTGTGATGTACATAAAGAATTTAATGTGATTGATATTAATGTGAATATAAACACAACTTTAGTCTTGCGACCTACACAAAATAGAACAAAAGTATTTTCGAAAGATCCTTTACTCTCATTAAACAAAATGTCGAATTTTACTTGACTCCGGCACATAAATTATATTGAATTTGACAGGCATGTAATCTAATTCACGCCAAGAAAAATAAGTAACCATAGATCTATAGGGATCCTTATTAATGGTGGTGCCCTAGACAATGCCTACACCCAGCAGTGACCTGTTTTGATGCTTCCGAAAAATCAATAACCGTGAAATTCTAAAAAGTACGAGTTGCAATGTATTTATATTAAGTTAAATGAGGTTATATTTCATTATGTGCGAAAAGAATTAAGCTGCCTTTGAAAATATATTCTTCGAATATTTGCCGATAACAGCGAAAAGGTTTTATATGACATCAGTAAGATCATTGATAAGCGATGTAAAACAGTGTTATCTTAACATATAAATGCTCATCTACGCTAATTGGGGATTGATTGAGTTAGTTGTTGTCAGCCTGTTTCAGTGATGAAGACATAAAATTGATTACAGAACATAACTGACAGCGAATAATACAATCATGTACTAAAGAGCAGAGGACCAGCACCCTTCTTCGTCGGCCTTGTAGCAACAAAATAGCCGGCGAAGTAAAAAGGTTCTAATAGCTACAAAAAATTCTCTGTCCTCTCATCTTTCTTCATCTGTCCCCTCAATATTATCCCTTCATATCTAGTTCCGACGCAATGCACTGCGTACGTAGAGGTCATCCCCTGAGTACTGCACTTCAGAAAAATCCGTTACCATATTCACAACTGAGTTCGAAATCGGGGATCATTACCTTCGTAGTCCACGTGTTAAATACTTGAACAAACAACATTCTCTGCTGCATAGGTAATATACAATATTATATTAAAATCTGTGAAACAAAGTTCTGCGTTAACTTCAGTTATCAGAAGCCAATGACATATTTCACTAAAAGCTTTGCTTATCTTAGTTTAAGGTGAGAGTAATTGAAAGTAGGTTGCATAAGTCACATGGGTGAAACACACCCAGGTCCACTTCCCAAAAAAGTGAAAGGGTATGTATAGGTTTGTCATTCTGTGTGTATTTTCCTCGATATTGATGTGGGATCCCATAAAGTATATATATATTCTGGATCCTTACTAATAGCGATGACGAATAAGCGACGTCCGTCTGTCTGCATGTGAAATTTCCCCAGCTCCCAGAAGAGCTAGAGACTTCATTCTTGGACTGACGGATTGGAAATGAACTTAAACCAGATGGTGTGGTATTGAAATTAAGAAATGCGGTTCCAGATCTGAGAAGCTTACACCTATTTATGGACGCAAAATTAACTAGCAAAATAATTTTTTTTGTCAATTACATCTATTTGATACTTTCGAAATATAAAAACCCAAAAGAAATAAAAAAAATTTTCCAGGGATGGGCAATTAAAAAAAATTTTGGTATATCAAAGTTAGCGGGTTTTTTTCTAGTTAAAACTATTTTAAAATTAGGAAAAATCAAACTGGCACTAAAATTTCAATAAATCAAAATTTCTATTCCAGGGTTGGACAACTGCAATATTTTGTGGTACATGAAAGTACCAAAATTGTTACAAATTTTAAGTTTTTCTTAAATAAAATAATAACCTAATAAAACCTAAAATTAAGGGTAAATACAAGAACGGCATATTTGAGATCCGACTATAAATGTAGAAGATTTAATGAACAATTTATTTTGAAGACCCCTACTTTCGGCAAAAAGAAAAAAAAAATATTTTCGAAATCACCTTGCTTATATTCGGTGGTGTACGGCGAACTTTTTTTTTCGAGACGCCCTAATGTACATACATCAGCTTGTACAAAACAAACAATCAATTGAGTATGAACACAAAACACACTTAGGAACACATTCTGGTCTATAACTGTGACACCAATCGAGTCTCCACCTTTAAATTTTCTGGAGCTGTAGAAGAGGGTCTAATACTTGACATAATGGTTGCAATCGTTGTTTGCTGGGATCAAGTCGTGTTTTTTGTCGGCTCCAATATATCACCTGTAAAGTCTGTACTTAAGGTGTAAATACCTGCATAAACCGTAAATCGTGTGAAGCAGCTTATAAGTAACAAGGTGTGCTGTTGTTCTCCTCCATAAAAAACTGATTTTATAAGTTAATTGAAATAAAATTTATTTTATTATTTCACTGGAAGTTTTGTTGTTTGTGCTTGTTTCATCATATTACTCAAAGCAAGGCGAACTAAATAGATAATATCAAAGCAAATATCTACAGCTGTTTCATTCTATCATAATACTGGCAATATGCACGACAGTTGAATTATCACTGCTTATTCACTGCAATACTCCTCGTTGTTAATTGTAAACTGCATTACCATTTATCACTACACTATTTCGTTTGTTCGATCAGCAAGAGAATGGTGCATCGCTCCATCCATGAAGTTTCCTACATCATACAAAATAAGCTTATGTGCAAATATATACGCTTTCCCAAAACGTTGGCAGAGTCGAATAGAATTAAACAGAGGTAATATATGATAATATAATTTCACTTTCTGTACTATATTGTATGCATAATTGTAGATTTTTTTCTCGCACTGGTTTTCCCGGATCCATTGGGGCCATCGATTGTACGCACGTGAAAATAAAAAAGCCCTCAATGGATGTTGAGTGCTGTTACATTAATAGAAAAGGGTATTTTTCTAAAAATGTATAGTTGATAAGCGATTACGACCTTAATATATTGTCTGCCAATGCACGGTTCGGTGGAAGTACCCATGACGCCTACATATGGGAAAATTCCAAATGCAAGGAGTATTTTTAATCACAATATAATGCTAATGCAAACTCCAATTGGCTCATAGGAGACTCTGGTTATCCACTTCAGCCATGGCTCATGACATCATTTCGAAATCCGGAATCTGCAGGGCAAGAAAATTATAACAAGGTCCATATCCAAGCTCGCAACTGCGTGGAAAGGCTTAATGGAGTTTTAAAAAAAGTATTTACGTGCTTGTCGCATGAGCGCGGGATTTTAGTTTCCCTATTATATTCTGGCGTTATAATCAATGCCTGCCTGACGTTGCACAATTTCAGACTAATTCATAAGCAAACCATTCCAGACGTAAATGTGTCTGATATTTCAATCATGCATGAGGAAGCTATCGACGAAGATATTCCAAATGTCTTAAATCAAGGACGAAGAGTTCGGGAAACTATTGTAAGGAACTATTTCAATTAAACAAGAAAAATAAAACAACAAATTTATAGCAAAACAAAACAATTCATTAATTCATTTAAAATAAAAATAGGTATAAAAAAACAAAAAAATTAAACACAATTCAACATATGTACAAATAATTGAATGAAAATTAATATATGTACATATAAATAGAAGCTAAATTTGCTTCTTTTCAGACAAAGTTTTAAGCGACGCATCAATTGATTGCAGAGAGGAACTCATCGTTTTGAGTACATTCATGAGCTCTGCCATTTCACTACACCTCTTCTCCTCCTGCTTCTTCATCACCTCCTTCACTTCCTCAAAAGCACTTGAGAAAGAGGAAGTGGCGGTCCGTGCTACTTTTGTTGTGTTTGCCACTTCTGTCACTTCTTTACCAGGCGTCGCCAAAAGTTCCTCCAGTGTTTCCTGCACTACCATATCAGAATTATTCTCCTAAATTTCAAAAATTGTAATTGAAAATAATTTAACTTTTTAAATAAAAACATAAATTACCTCCTGGAATCCCGACTCTATGGTTCCACCATCGCCACCAACAAGAGCAGCTGGAACGAACTCCAGCACCTCCTTGTCCATTCCTTCTAGTAGCGGTGGACCTTCGGTGGCAGGACGATTCCCAGTGGCTTGGTTGAATCTATTAACCGCGGCTTGCTGCTTCTTGACAGTAGATTTCCAGTCTGCCCAACACTGTAAAAATAAATATACAACGGTTATGATGAATTCAAACATATACAGTGTATATGTATATTATACACACTATATATAACATATATATTATAAATATACTGTTTTTCATTTGCTGAATACAACTTCATATAAATAAATAAAAATATGAACGAACCTTTTTCCACTGGTCACTCGTCTTACATGCTGGTCCGCATGCATTAAGCTCTGCCCCCACTGTTTCCCAAACAGTCTGTGCCGATTTGCCGCTATTTGGTCCACCAAACTGCCCCATAGCCACATTTCTGTGGCCATGTAAAATTTCCAAAAGCTTTTGCTTTTGGCCTTTAGAAATTTTACCAGTACGTACTTTCCTCTGTAAATAATATGTTTTAATAATTATAATTTGCACACAATAGTATAATTTTTCAACCTTACCTCACTCATGTTTGTTTTTGCGCCAAATATCACTACACTTTCTGTTGAACATATAATAACGAAAACTTTAACGAAAATTATAACGAAAATGAATACCACCACACTTATAGAAACACCGCTGTTCGTTACACCACTAAATTCGTTATATCGTTCGTTATAATGCGTAACGAAAGTTATAGAAACGGGCTACAGGAGTGTTGTTGTATGTACTAATTCCTGTACTGTCTATAGCAATTTCGATATCTTCCATATTATTTTTATCAATTCTTCAATCATTGATCTTAATATTAAGTTCCTTAAACCTTCTTGTTGATTGTGAATAGCTGATAACTTGCAAATTTTTGCCAAATTGCTCAAGGTATCCCGCGTGAATTCATTTATAAAGATGATAATAATGCTCGCTTGCCTAATTTAGTGCATCCCAACCCAAAAAACTAATATCTCTTTTATACCAAAATGTC
Source organism: Linnaemya tessellans (assembly GCA_951800035.1). Taxonomy (NCBI): domain Eukaryota; kingdom Metazoa; phylum Arthropoda; class Insecta; order Diptera; family Tachinidae; genus Linnaemya; species Linnaemya tessellans. The sequence goes on along the minus strand of OX637535.1, from coordinate 65,422,043 downwards.
AGAGGTATTAATTCAAAATTGTCATCGATTTACCGAAACACCTTTGAATATGTCAACGATATTATAGCATTCACTGAAACCTGGCTTAATAGTAAAATTAATAATACCGAAATTATGTGTTCCAGATACCAAATTTTCAGAAAAGATAGAGAAAGTTGTCAAACAGCCAATAATATTGTAAAACAATCGGGTGGTGGTGTTTTAATTGCTGTCTCAACTATGTTTTCGTCGGAAGAAATTATACTGCATGATATTTTGCACATTGAGTTTATATGCGTATTAGTGAAAATACATAAGCAGCTTATGTATATTATTTGCTTGTATATTCCTCCTAACTCGCAATATTCTATCTATGAGGATTACCTAAAAGCTATAAATGTTATTGCAGATAAAGTAAATTCAAATGATATTATACTTGTGCTGGGCGATTTTAATATGCCAAATGTGTCCTGGAAATCTGTGCCTGATTGTAATTATTTGTCACCTCTTCAATCTTCGGAATTATCGCAGTATTTCATTAACAGTTTACTGGAGTGCTGCCTTTTTCAAATCAACTGCATCACAAATACTTCTGATAAATTGTTAGACCTTGTATTTGTTAATGAACCGACAGACTTTTCGATATCGCAGCATCCCCCGCTTTCAAATCCTGAGGATAGTTATCATCCTACGATTGAATTAACTTATATCTACCAACCTCATCGACGGTCAAATACATCTCAGCAAAATAAAATTTTTCGTTTTAAGTCAACAAGTTACATTAAACTTCAACGTGAACTCTCTCAAATCGACTGGTTAAATGAATTATCTTATGGCAATGATTTAGACAAAAGTATCGAAAAATTTTACCAGATACTACACAAATGCTTCCTATCTTCAATACCTAGAGTACTACCTGCCCCCTGCCATGGTCCATCTTGGAACACTAAACAACTTTCAAGCCTTAAAAACCGCAAGAGTAAACTATTTAAAAAGTACAAGCAAAATGCATCTCAACTAAATTATTCCATGTACTCCTCAGCAAGATCTGCATATACCATTGATAATCAACTGGCTTATAGTGCTTATTTAAACAGGATAAAAAATAACCTAAAAAATGATCCCAAATCTTTTTATAAGTTTGTCAACTCGAAGAGGCGTGTGTCAGATTTCCCTTCTGTTATGAAGTTTAAAGATTATGAGTCGTCAGATGATAAAGTTATAAGTAATATGTTTGCTGAATTTTTTGCATCATCCTATTCTTCGTCTACGTTTAGCAATATCGAGCAGAATTCTTACCATATCCCTGAATCAGTGAATTTTAATGTACCCCATGTTGAGCAGCAAACTGTTTTGACTTATATGAAAAATCTAAAACTTTCGTATGATCCCGGTCCTGATGGTATTCCTAGTAGTATTTTAAAATACTGTCCTCATTTACTAAGCACTCCATTGACCTATTTATTCAACAAATTACTCAAATTGAGTGGGTGCTGTTGGCTGAAGTAGTAGAACACGAGACTATGAAGCGGAGAGTCCTGAGTTCGAGCCCCAGCTGAGTCATGAAATATTGTGTTGAATTCTTCTGATCAGCATTAGTGCGTGGTTGTGTTAGTTGTTGCCAGCCTGTTTTCATTGATGAAGGCATAGTACTGATCACTGGACAATTACTGGCAGCGACTGATCCAATCATGTACTAAAAGCAGAGTAACAGCACCCACCTTCGTCGGCCCTGTAGCAAAAATTAGCCGGCGCAGTAAAAGGTTTAAATAGCTACAAAAAAAAAAAAAAAAAAAAAAAAAAAAAAACAACTGTCTATCTTCTCATCTTTCCTAATCTGTCCCCTCAATACTATCCCCTCGTTTTCAGTTCCAGCGCAATGCATTGCATATATAGGGGACATCAACTGAGTGCTGGTCCTACTCCTAAAAAAAAAAAAAAAAAAAAAATTTGGAAGAAATCGTTCATCATTCCGCTATTCAAATCTGGATCTAAAGCTGATATATCCAATTATAGAGGTATAGCTAAACTGAACGCTATACCAAAGTTGTTTGAGCAAGTCTTATGCGATACATTGTCTTATCAAGCAACGTCTATCCTTTCTTCTGCGCAGCATGGTTTCTGTAAAGGTCGATCAACTATTACGAATCTCTATTACGATCTATTACGATCAACTATTACGAATCTCTTAGAATTAACAACCTTAGTTAACGATGGATTTGTCACTGGCAAACAAACAGATGTCATCTATTTTGATTTTAGTAAGGCCTTTGATAAGGTGAATCACAACTTACTTATTCATAAGTTTGATCGAATTGGATTTGGAACGTCTCTATGGAAGGATGGAATCTTATTTGAAGAACAGAATGCAGTGTGTCAAGTTCCGCAATATGCTCTCTACTGATATAAATGTTATATCAGGTGTGCCTCAGGGTAGTCATCTCGGCCCACTTTTATTTACTTTATTTATTAATGATCTTCCATCCCTTGTTGAAAACTCAAATATAATAATGTATGCAGATGACGTAAAGTTATTCTTATCGCTTGATTCTATTGATCAACAGTTGCGTCTCCAAGCTGACATTGTACACTTAACCGCTTGGTGCGCTAATAATTTAATGGACCTAAATGTGAAAAAGTGCAAATATATAATTTTCTCAAGATCAACACCAATCATTGGACTCTATAAAATGAATAATGCTGTTCTTGACCTAGTGGACTTCAGGTGCCATATAACCTCGACGATTAACAAAGCTACTGGTGTTCTGGGTTTTATTAAACGCTGGGCTAAGGAGTTCTCTGACCCTTATACAACCAAGATGTTATTTACTACTTTAGTTCGCCCAATACTTGAATACGGATCTGTTGTATAGGACCCACAATATCTTTCACATTCAAATAAAATAGAGTCAGTACAAGTACAATTCTTATTATTTTGTCTTCGTGGTCTTCCTTGGAATTTTAATATAAGATTACCATCTTACGAGAGACGCCTAGGACTTATTAAGCTTCCAACCTTAAGGAGCCGTCGACAAATGCTAAATGTTACCTTTCTGCTGAAATTAATAAACGGCTGCATCACATCTCAATTTCTCCTGAGCAAAATAAACTTGAATATACCCAATCGTCCAACAAGGTATTATAGCTTCTTGAGAATTAAGTTTTACACTACAAACTATAGTAACTTCGATCCCTTTCGGAGAATTTGCAATGATTTTAATAGACTTCACCCATGTATCGATTTCAGCAAAAGTATTGATGTCGTAAAAAATAATATAATTTAACATCTTAACTCATTACAAAATTGATTATAAATAAATGATTAATTTGTTAAATCGACATTTGTTAAAGCCATATTTTTTGTTTTTGCTGTAATTTGTCTTGTTACTATTAAAACAAAGCTTTATGGATTCCATTTATATATGTATGTAATTGTCATTTCTGAAACATTGTTATGTTTTAATTGTATCAGTCTGTAAGGATTAATCCATAGACTAAATAAATAAATAAAAAAATTTTGGACCATTCTAGTACCACTTTTCTATGGCTTCGTTGATATAATGAAAAAAAACAAGTAAAAACGTTATATTCGACCGGGTCGAATCTTAAATACCCTCCAAATATTTAGTAAGTGAATTTGATATGTTTAACTTGGTGGGACAGAGTTCCTTTATATAATATCGTACGTCAACGCCCACTAAAGGGGGCGGGGTTCAAAAATATACAATATCATGTTTTCCACAGACGAACGTATGGGCATTGCTAGACCGTCTTAGACTTCATCACAATTCTCTTTGGAGGCTATAAAAACTGTATTTTGGCGGGGTCGCTCTGGCAAGGGCTGTGGGGGAAACATTTCACCCTTGTCATAAAACTCTAAAAATAAATGCTTGGGATAATTATATACAAAATTAAAAATTCTTTTTTTTGATAGGGCCATTTAGAGGGCAAAGGGGGAGAGGGGGTAGGGCAGAAACAGATACACATAAAACTGTAAAAATAATTGCTTGGGATGATTATACACAAAATAAAAAAAAATTTATATTTATTTTTAATAGGGTCATTTAGCGGGCAAAGGGGGAGGAGGGGGTAGGGCAGCAACAGGCAGTCATAAAACTCTAAAGATAAATGCTTGGGATGATTACATAAAAAATTAAAAACAAACATTTTTTTTTTGGTAGGGTCATTTTGGTGGCAAAGAAAGAGGGGGGGGGGGGGGGTAGGGCAGAAATCGGCAGTCATAAAACTCTAAAGATAAATGCTTGGGATGATTATATACAAAATTTAAAAAAAAAATTTTTTTGGTAGGGTCATTTAGGGGGCGAAGGGGAAGGAGGGGGTAGGGCAAAGTAGTACCAGGTTTCGTCTCAGCTTCGTCATTAAAGCTTAAAAGTGTTATTTTTAAGGAATGTAGGCTTAAGTAAAACAATTTGTTAAATTTTTATGTTATTTTTGCCTATAATAACGCCCACTGAAGTGGGCTGGGTCAAAAAATATTTTTATTTTATTTAATGGCTCCAAGTTTAAGGCGTTGGACCGTATTTGACATAAAAATATATCATTTGCTTAACAAAATAACCAAAAAACTTTAAAAATTATGTTGTTTTTTCTGGGTTGGTTTAGTTCTTCTTAGGGGAACTTTTTTCCCTCTTGCCCGATTTAGCCCATCTTCGAACTTAACCTGCTCTAAGTTTTAAAATATATTTATGCCAAATTCCAAGAGTCTAGCTCTTTTCGTTTGGACTGAATCGTGATTTCCACAGACGGACGGACGGACGGACGGACATGCTCAGTTCGTCTTAGATTTCATCACTGATCAAGAATATATATACTTTATGGGGTCTGAGATGGATATTTCGATGCGTTACAAACGGAATGACAAAGTGAATATACCCTCCAAATTCTTTTTTGGAGGGTATAAAAAAAAAAAAAAATAAATATATATATATATATATATATATATATATATATATATATATATATATATATATATATATGTATTTTAGAATGATTGAGCTCGAGGTCGTTTTTTAAAAATCGTTATAATTTTTCTATTTTATTCGATATTTCGTCAACAATTTGTTGACATCATCAGGAATAACAATCGAAATCGATTGTTATTCCTGATGATGTCAACAAATTGTTGACGAAATATCGAATAAAATAGAAAAATTATAACGATTTTTAAAAAACGACCTCGAGCTCAATCATTCTAAAATACATATATAAGAAAAGGTCAATAAAAGCAAACAACTATATATATATATATATATATATATATATATATATATATATGTATTTGATTGTTTCATCGTTAATTTCCAAGATGGTATGCTTGAAAAAGGGATGTACTTTAGAAGGATCGGATGATAGAATGATAATCTGCGGGTTATGTCATGGCTCATACATACATGGCTTAGTGGGCGAGTCAATAGCAAAAAACAAAACCGTTCAGTGGCATTGTAATAGTTGCCAAAAAGTCAGTGTTGAATTTTTTAAATTCTTCCAGAGCACTAAAAACAATTTCCTGCAAATCCAGAATAACCTTGGCCATTTAACTGAACAAATTAATGAATATTGAAAACTTTTTAGTGACTGCAAAACTTTAGATAGTTTGCAATCACCATCCACAATTCGCCGCAGAAGCCCCAGGTTGTTGAATAAAGATAACAATACTTCTGCAACAATCAATCAATGTGTAGTTAATACGATTAATGACGGATCCAGTTTAACTTAAAATTCTCCTCCAAGAACAACTATGCCTAATGCCTCAAATAATGTTGGTGACATTATTCATGTCAACGATATGGATAATAACTCATAAACGGCTGTGCCTCTGAACAATGCTTCAAAATCTCTAAGCACCGCTCAATTAAGTAATGTTGATGTTTCAACTCCAGCCCCTTTAACCTCAATAGCGAACTCGTCTACAGTTAATAATCAAAATTTAACTGATACAGCCAAGGGAGTGGCGTACGATTCCTCCGAAAAAAACCATATTTGCTACACGTTTCGCATCGGATGCAACCGCTGAAGATATGAAATGGTATATTCAAAAGAAATTTGAAAATTGATCACCACAGGATATCCTTGTTTTTAAAATAAACTCTAGAAATAGAGCTTCATTCAAAATAATTGTACCGAAAGTCATGTTTCAACAAATTGTTAGACAAGAGTTTTGGCGTAAGAATGCTTTAGTACGTAGGTTAGGTTAAAAAGGGCGGCCCGCAGTAAGCGAGAAAAACACTCGGAGGCCATCAAAAGGCCCATTGTGATGCCCAGAGGACTATACCCTACACACTCTTCTCAAGACGAAGTGGTGGTTCCTGAGAACCATCCAGAACTTCTCACAAAGCCCGCCAGGGCAGCCAGCGGTGCATCCCTGAGGCAGTCAAGATCCTGCAGGAAACGAGAGCCTAGATGTCTAAGCCTACGCTCCTGCAGGGCCGGACAGTCACAAAGGAAATGCTGTACTGACTCCTCCTCCTCCTCATCGAAGCAGCTCCTGCAGCGGCCATCATGGGGAAAGCCCAAACGCTCCGACATGTGCCCAATTGCACAGTGCCCCGTCAAGACCCCTACCAGGAGTGCCAACGGCTGTTTCCCAAATAACAGAAGTTGCCTAGTCCTAGCTCTGCTAAGCGAGGGCCATAGAGTTTTGGAGACCCTACAGGTAGTAATACTTGACTACCTGTTTGTTTAGTACGTAAATTCATTTATAAATATTATAATAATGCTGCTTTCCTAATTTAGTGCACCCCAATCCAAAAAACTAATATCTATTTTATACCAAAATGTCAGGGGTATTAATTCAAAATTGTCATCGATTTACCAAAACTGCTTTGGACATGGTACAATAAACAGGTATATGCATCAGCACAGGTGATAGTGAACAGATTGTCAAAATTTGTGAAATTCGCCGCAATTTTATGTTTTCTTTTTACTAACTCTTTTGGTTGTTTGAAATTTTTCAAATAAAAGTTTAAATTTTTAAAATAACAAAATTTTTTCAACATGCTTTCTGTCCATTGTTTTGAAAAAATATTGTAAATTCAAACAATATATTAATAATATAATATAAACAAATTGGTGTAGTTTTTGTGAATATATAAAAATGAGATTTTGTAGTGCTTGTTTAAAAAAAGAAAAATCCGGGAATGGGATTTTTTTTAGGTTCCTAAAGAGGAAGACAGAAGAGAACGCTGAGCCTAAAGTTGTAAAAAAATTTCAATTACTAAACAAAAACTGCACTTTCTTGATATTTCTTCATCTACCTCAAACAACAAGCTTGCAGTCGTACGCCTTAGTTTTATACATTTATTTATCTTGTGGACATACACCTCATTTCCATTTACTTTTTTTATTTTAAAATTTAATGTTTATCTCTACAATGAATAAAACTAATTTTGTTCACAACACATTTTATTTTATTTAACAAAGGCGAGTAAAATAATTCGCCTTGTATTTGACATTGTGTTTCACAAAAAAGTTGCTTTGTTGTAATGAATTCGCTTTGCATATACCTGATAATTGTACCATGGCTTTGGATATTGTAATGTTTCATAAGTAAAACACAGACAGGATTGATTGATCAAAGTAAATTGATAATTTATTAAACAAATTCCTCAGCTTATATACTAACAATGAGAAGTTCGCTTTTCTCTTATTTCTACTTATTCTAATATACATACATTCATACATTAATATTACATTGTATCAAATATACATACGTACATTGTACCATGCTGTGTATATTTGAAGTTCAATGCCATTTCACTTTTGTCATAGTAACAATTTATACGAATCAGCATAATTCTAACTATTTGACAATAGCGAGCATTGACCGAAAAGTATAAGAATATTAGCCCAATTCACAATCCTGTGCAAATGGTCTTGCATTATAGCATTTGCAAATTGAGAGAGTATTTGAGAGCATTTTCAATGTATTTTGTTGGTGTAGAGTACAATTATTTTGCTCATGCTACGATGCTAGACAACTTGCTCGAGATTGTGAACTGGGCTATTATGTTACTTAAATTCCAGTGTTTATGACTAAGTGTGTTTGCAATTAAAATCGTTACTGACCTATCTCAAGAAGACGTTGACTTTCAGTTAGTTCAGTTTGTTTACATTCTATTGAATACTATTGTTCATTTATGAATATCATGTTGCTGTGACTGTTTGGTGAGGTTCATGCATATGTGACACTATGTATACACTACACCCCTGCTCTTTCAGTTAAAATTACACAATTTTGTGATATTTTTTTTTCAAAATTTTGTAATTTTATAAAATTTTTTGTTAATGTGCTGCCTGCGTGGTACAATGTTTACATTATTATAATTGTTATACATATTAAATTCTTATTATGTTTATTAATTTAAAAAAGGTAGTGTGATATTTAAGTGGTACAATATTAGTATAGTTCTTAATTTTAGTGTTATGTTCTTATGGAAATAATAAAAAAATTTTTTTTTTGTTTTGTTTTGCATTTTATAAATAAATGTTTACAATTCTTATGCTAAAAATATTTTGTGCTTACGTTTAATAATCTTTATTTCTTACATTTCTTTAATAAATTTTTATGAACAGTTTTAATTTTTCCATTAATTTTTAATTCTACATTTACATTATCCATATTTATTACTTTGTAAGGACCATGATATGGTGCTTCATATATTTTTTTTATTCGCCTTTTTTATCAAAACCAAGTCTCCTATACTAAGATCTATTCTGTTAGTTTTGTTATATGATTCTAAATGTCTCTTTGTCTTTACTGATTCTATAAGTTTTCTAGCATTTTCTAGTGAATTTCTAATTCTAACTCTTAATTCACATGCATAATTATCTAAATTATAAGTTCTATTGCAATTATTCATTATTTCTTCACCTGGTAAAGTAGGTATTTTGCCAAATATTAACTCAAATGGTGTGTAATCTGTGTCTACGTGAGGCGTTATATTGTATGCAAAGGAATAATAAGGTATCCATCCAGTCGTGCCAGTAGTCATCATTCACGAATGACAAAAAGTATTCATTCAGAACCCTATGGTTTCTTTCTACAGTACCCAGTGTTTCATGATGGTACGGTGTAGATATTTTATGTTCTATTTTTAGCAAAGTACATATTTCCTTCATTAATTCGTTTACAAACTCTGTACCTCTGTCAGATTTTAGTGTTTTAAATATGCCATACTTCAATATTAAATTTTCTGTCAAACATTTTGCGATTGTTTTGGCTTCCTTTGTTTCCATTGGTGCAGCTACTATGTATTTAGTTAACTCACATTGCATTGTTAATATATATCGATAGTTTCCAGAAGGTCGTAGAGGACCAACTGTATCTATGACAATTGTGGGAAAACTATTTTTTGGTGTGTCTGTAATGCATAACGGTTCCTTTTTGTGTCTTACTTGTTTGTTTCTCTGACATAAATCACACTCTAAAACATACCTTTTTACCATTTTGTACATATTTTTCCATATGTATTTTTGTTTCAATTTGATTAAAGTTCGAAATGTCCTCCGCATGGTGTGCTGTGATACAATTTAATTAATTCATTTTTCCTTTTTTCATCTGTTATTCTTTGAGGATTACTATATAACATTATTTTTACATCATTTTCTTTGCACGTGTCTAACTTTTCTTTAAACTTTTCTATACTTATTTTCTTAAATATTTCGTCACCTTTTTCTAGTGCGAATCTTACATACTTTGTTCTGCCTAAAACAGAAGGTAGTTTCTCCAATATATTATCTAGATAATAAGGATTATCGCTACATCTGATGCGCATTTCATTTAGGACAGAATCATTTTCGATTTTCATTTCTTTTTCTGATTTTTCAAATACAAATTTCAATTTTCTTGCAAGCTTTATATCGTTCATGGATGTACAATCCCAAATTTTGAGTTGATCAGGCTCATTAGGATCTGTATTACCGTTCTTTTCATTTTTCTTGTATTTACCTAGGTTTTTGGTTTCCTCATTTTGTATCCTCTTTTTGTTCATATTTCTTGTTATCACCAGCGATTTTTTTACGGTTTCATCTATTTCATTAGCAATCATTTCTTTTAACATTTCTGAATTTAATTCTATTCTTGATAATGCGTCTGCGTTGGTATTATTACTTCCCTTTTTGTATATTATTTCAAAATCATAGTCGAACAATTCCATACGAATTCTGGTTAATTTTGAATTTGGATTTTTATGTGAGAATAGTGAAATTAGTGGACGGTGGTCTGTGACGACAATAAATTTTCTGCCGTATAGGTAGGGTCTAAAAAATTGTATTCCCCAATGTATACCAAGTAGTTCTTTTTCTATTACTGGCTTATTTCTTTCATGTTTGTTAAGTGATCGACTAGCAAATGATATCGGTCTATCCGTTTCAATTTCTCCTTGTGACAGAACAGCTCCTAGTGCAAGACTAGATGCGTCTGTCGTCAGTATGAATGGTTTGTCGAAATTCGGGTATTGTAGAATTGGTGGGCTTATCAGTTTTTTCTTTAATGTTTCAAAAGCAGTCTGACATTGCTCTGTCCAGTTGAATTTGGTTCCCTTTTTCAATAGAGCATTTAAACAGTTCGTAATATCTGCGAAATTTTCAACAAATCGTCTATAGTAATTACAAAAGGCCAAGAATCTCCTAACTTCGTCTGTATTCTTTGGTGTTGGATATCCTGTTATTGCTTCAAATTTTTCTGGATCTGGTTTTATTCCGTCTGGTGTTATTAAGTGTCCAAGATATACTACTTCTGATTTCAAAAAGCAGCATTTACTAGCATTAAGTTTTAAGTTATATTGTTGGAGTCTGTTGAATACCTTAATGAGATTTGTATTGTAATGTTTAAGACTACTTCCAAAGACTATTATATCGTCTACATACAAGAAAGCTTCGCATTCCAGACCCGATAGAGCTATCGTCAGCATACGTTGAAAACTGTTCGATGATATCTTTAAACCAAATGGCAATCGTGTATAGTGGTAATGTCCGTTAGGTGTTGAAAATGCTGTGCATGGTCGAGATTCTTGTTCAAGTTCGATTTGGTGGAAAGAGCTTGTCATGTCTAGTGTTGAGAAATATTTTGCTCTACCCAATCTGTCAAGTATGTCTTCCAAACGAGACAAAGGAAACTTGTCATTGACTATTTTGTCGTTCAATTTTCTAAAATCTACAACCAATCTCCATTTCTGCAATTCTGTATGACCCTTTTTTGGTACCAACAACAGAGGCGCATTGTATGGGCTTATAGATGGTTCTATAATGTTATTTTCCATCAATTTATTTACTTGAGAGTTTATTTCTGTAGCTTGTGCATGTGGGAGACGGTAGTTTTTTATATATACGGGGTTATTGTCATTTAATTCTATAGTTTGTTTATAAAAGTTATTCGTTGTTAAATATTCATCTTCTAGGTGGAATATATTTTGATATATCTTTAATATTGTTATAAGGTTTTCCTTATCTTCACCACTCAAGTTTGTTAGGTCGAGTTTGTTTAATAGTTTGTTAAATCTTTCTGATTTATAATGATTTTCGTATTTATGGCTATTAATTGATAAAATTTCGTAATTTTGTAATGGAATTGTTTCTATTTTTAAATTTTTAATGTTAGCTATTTTGTCCGTAACGTTTATTACTCTTATATGTTGATATCCATTTCTTGGTACTTTCGCGTTTGCCAGGTGTACCCCTCTAGCAATCTCTCTGTTTAATACCACTGCATCCTCTTCCAATTCCATACTAAATGGTACAATTATTTCGCTTCACTGCGGAACTATTATTTGATTAATTCTAAATGTGTTATCATATATCGGGATAGTGACTGTCTCATTATTGTAGTTAAAAGTGAGTATATATGAGTCGTAGTCTATATTACATCTATATTCTGTCAAAAAATCTCGTCCAAGAATTCCATCGGTGTTTATTGGAAAGTTATTTTTCACTAATTGTATTTTGTGTTTAATAATTTTGTTATTTATGTTAATTTTAATAACTGTAGAGCCCAAGGATTTAATAATATTATCCGATATACCAGTCAAATTGCAATAATCATTTATATTCTCCTCATATCTATCAAGGAATTTCGCTTTACAGAGTGAAACGTCTGCTCCTGTGTCTATTAAAAATGTCAATTTGTTTTCTTCATCCACTATTTTTAATTTTACATAATTTCTAAGGTTGGATGAAATGCAATATACGTTTTTTGCTTCTAATATGTTCCCACTGGAGACTCCATCTGTGTGGTCTCCGGGATAATCGAGTTTCCCTGATCCTGTATTTGGTTAATGTTACGGTTTATATTATTGCAATTTTGTCTTCTTTGGTTATTGTTCCATCGGCTTTGGTCGTTAATGTTTCGGTTATTGTTGTTTGTTCTATTATAATTATTGTTATTATTTGTTCTAGTATTATTATTGATGTTGTTGTTATTTCTGGCATTATGATGCACTCTTGAAAGGCACTGGTTTGAAAAATGATGAAATCTTCCACAATTATTGCACTTCTTGCCATCAGCGGGGCATCGACTACCATGAATGCCACCACATTTCCTACATTTTTGTTGCCTTAATATTTTGTTCCCTATTGTAGTTTACTCTCTGATGAAGTACCTTTTTCTGCGTTGTTCTTGCTGCAACCTGTTCCGCAATTTATCCGCTTCAGAAGAAGTTTTGACTTGACTTGCGTCAATTGTAGTTATTATTTGTGGATCCTTAAGTCCATTCATGAAAGCATTGAATGCTATTTTACCATTTGTACTACATATAGCATTTCTGTTATGTTCTCCTTCTTCGGTTATTTGTATTGCATTTAACTCCGCAATAAGGTTTTCTATTTTGGTAGCAAATCCCAATACGTTACCATCTCTTTGTGCACAATTATTAATTTCATTTAAAACTGTGTTAGAGTTTTTTTATGGCTTCTAAGTATTTTTCAAGTTTGTTATCAATTCTGGTATAGATGTGGGTGTGGTTATTCTATTTTGTACTCGCACTTCTAATCTTGATTTGTATACGAAATTAAGGAAAGATGTACTCTTTTCTAATGGTATTGTTGATGACACTATTTCTAAATTTGTAATGAAGTCATTTAAGTCATTTGATCTACCTGTAAACTTAGGCACTAATTTTGTTATCACGGATAACTCATTTATATCTAAATTCGTCATGTTGGTTTTTTCTTGATGGCTTCTTCTTTTTGTGTGTTGTTCCAATAATTCTAATGCTTCCCTCTTCAATGTAGAGAATGTACCCAATACCGTTGTTTTTTCCTTTTCTTCCAACACCAAATTATTCTTTAATTCCTTTTCTATGTTTTGTATTTCAAACCTTTTTTCTTCTATTGTTTCTATAGTGTGTGGTCTTCCTAGTGATTTTTTAGCATTTATTATTATCTGTTTAATAATAATTTAATTTTTTCCATCTATATATTTTTTTAATGTTTATGTTAATCATTAAAATTCAAAAAAAAAATTTTTTTTTTTTGTTTTTGCAGTTTCTATCATGCATTTTATACTAATATAACATACTTCTGTTTTCAAAATATTTATCTGCTTGTCTCATCAGTAGTATAGTTTCTAATTCTATCTTTGTTTTATTAATATAATCTTCTTTAGTTGGAGTTCCTTCAATACCCAAAGATTTCCAAAGCTTGGCTAACCATTCAACACATTCTTCTATTTTTGGCTCTTTTCCCTCTTTATGGTCCCAATTAACTGGATTTTTAGATTTATTTCTTATTCTATGCATTTCAAAAATTAAGTTTAATATATTATGTAGATTTTTAGACAAGTTCTCATTACTTTTATTAATTTTAATGTAATGCTTTCATAATTAGCTTTATGGTTTTTAAAAATAGTATAAATGACAATTGGTGAAAAACAATAATTATAATTAGTATTAATATATTTTTAATGTTAAATTCAATCATTATTAAAATTAAAAAAAATTTTTTTTTTTTTAATTGTTATTTTTAATCATCAAAAAAAATTCATAATATTTGGTAAACAATATGTAACTAAGTGGTAATACTATAAGAAATATTATCAGCCATCCAATATATTCATCGTAAAATTTCTTGAAATTAAGTTCCATTTAAATAAAGTTAATATTAAATTTTTTCTTCTTTTTGTTTTTGTTATTTTTGTAGATTTATTTCTTTTTATTATGGGTCAAGATTTTCCCCAAGTTGTTATTTTTATATTTTATGTTTGTTGCGAAATTTTCTAACTCTTGAATTTCTCTGTTAATATATTCATTAATCATGTACAAAATAGCAATAAAAATTACAATTAATATCAGAGTAAATTTCATATTTACAATGACTAAACGTTCAAAATAGTTTCATTATTTTTTGTTTTTGTTGCGTTTTATTGTTTTTAATTCATATTGTAAATTTGCAAATTTGTTGTTGTATTTTATGGATTTCTTCTTTATTAGCGTATGACGCTTGATGGATGAGGCATCTAAGTTGCGTTTTTATTTTATTTCTTCTTCCGCCTCTCGATTTGGCTTACTGATTTTGCTTGGCTTTGGTCCTAGGTTGAGGATTTCGGGTTTCTGTTTCTGCGAGGCACCTTCCTTCAGCAATCGCTTCCAGCGTTCTTCTGCTTCTTCAAGGTCCTTAAGAAGTTCCTCCCAGGGTTGGTCCATCAATTAAAGGATTTAAATAAAAAAAAAAAAAAATTTATATTCTATAGATGGTCCCTGCTAAGCATAAGCTCTCTATGCGGGGGTCTATATTTAGGTCCTTTTCACTTAAAAGGATAAGCAATAGTGCTGTTTATTCCTTATAAATGAAAGGGCAGGATCGCCATGTAATGTTTCATAAGTAAAACACAGACAGGATTGATTGATCAAAGTAAATTGATAATTTATTAAACAAATTCCTCAGCTTATATACTAACAATGAGAAGTTCGCTTATCTCTTATTTCTACTTATTCTAATATACATACATTCATACATTCATACATTAATATTACATTGTATCAAATATACATACGTACATTGTACCAGGCTGTGTACATTTGAAGTTCAATGCCATTTCACGTTTGTCATAGTAATAATTTATACGAATCAGCATAATTCTAACTATTTGACAATAGCGAGCATTGACCGAAAAGTATAAGAATATTATGTTACTGAAATTCCAGTGTTTATGACTAAGTGTGTTTGCAATTAAAATCGTTACTGACCTATCTCAAGAAGACGTTGACTTTCAGTTAGTTCAGTTTGTTTACATACTATTGAATTGTTCATTTATGAATATCATGTTGCTGTGACTGTTTGGTGAGGTTCATGCATATGTGATACTATGTATACACTACAATATGACAACGATATTATAGCATTCACTGAAACCTGGCTTAGTACTAAAATTAATAATACCGAAATTATGTGTTCCAGATACCAAATTTTCAGAAAATATAGAGAAAGTTGTCAAACAGCCAATAATATTGTAAAAACAAGTAAAAGTGCTATATTCGGCTGTGCCGAATCTTAAATACTCTTCACAGATATAATTCTTCTTTCTTTCTTTCTTGCTGAAACCGAAAGTAACTTTAATTAAAAAATATTTAAAAATAAACAAAATAATGTTATCAGTTACTTTTATATTTAAGAAAACGTTTAAATTTTTTGGTTAGCAGCTAAATGTTTGGCTCTTCTTACTTCTAATACCTCTGAACGTCTTTCAAAAATAGTAAATATGTTTAATTTAAAAACAAAAAGAAAAAATCCGTTTCGTGTACCCCAAAAAGTTCTAATTGTCCAATCGTCTTTTAGATTTTTTATACCCTCCAAAAAAGAATTTGGAGGGTATGTTCACTTTGTCATTCCGTTTGTAACGCATCGAAATATCCATCTCAGACCCCATAAAGTATATATATTCTTGATCAGTGATGAAATCTAAGACGAACTGAGCATGTCCGTCCGTCCGTCCGTCTGTGGAAATCACGATTCAGTCCAAACGAAAAGAGCTAGACTCTTGAAATTTGGCACTAATTAGAGCAGGTTAAGTTCGAAGATGGGCTAAATCGGGCAAGAGTGAAAAATGTTCCCCTAAGAAGAACTAAACCAACCCAGAAAAAACAACATAATTTTTAAAGTTTTTTGGTTATTTTGTTAAGCAAATGATATATTTTTATGTCAAATACGGTCCAACGCCTTAAAATTGGAGCCATAAAATAAAATAAAAATGTTTTTTGTGTATAATCATCCAAAGCATTTATTTTTAGAGTTTTATGTCTACCTGTTTCTGCTCTACCCCCTCTCCCCCTTTGCCCTCTAAATGACCCTATCAAAAAAAGAAATTTTAATTTTGTATATAATTATCCCAAATATTTATTTTTAGAGTTTTATGACAAAGGTGAAATATTTCCCCCACAGCCCTTGCCAGCGCGACCCCGCCAAAATACGGTTTTTATACCCTCCAAAGAGAATTGGACCCTATAAAGTAAATATGTATATTCTTGATTGATGATGAAGTTTAAGACGGTCTAGCAATGTCCATACGTTCGTCTGTTTAAAACATGAAATTGTCTATTTTTAAACCCGCCCCCTTCAGTAAGCGTTGACGTACGATATTATATAAAGGAACTCTGGGCCACCAAGTTAATCAATTTAAATTCACTTACTAAATATTTGGAGGGTATTTAAGATTCGACCCGGTCGAATATAACGTTTTTACTTGTTTTTTTAATTTTTGATACCAATTTTGTTCTTCCTAAAATATAAAATAGTTTTATGTAGCAAAAAAAAAACACAACGTCAATTGTCTTTTTGGTTACTCTTATGTATAAAAAAATTCCAATTTCCCACCCCTGGAAACGAAATTTTAATTTAATTTAATTTTTTTTTTTGCCAATGCATATCTTCATGTCGTATAAAGAGGTTTTGTTAAAGAAAAACTTAAAATTTTTAACAGTTTTAGTTACTACATGTACTACAAAATACGGAATGGGCCGAAAAAAAAATTTTAATTTCCCATCCCTGGAAAAAAAATTAATTTTTTAAGTTTTTAATGGACCATTGAGGCTTCCTAAAACAAGAAATAGGTTTAATATACAAACATTAAAAAAAATTTATATTTGGTATAAATTTTGGGTCGCGAAATAGGTGTAAGCTTCCCAGCTTTGGAATCGTACATCGGATCTTTCTGAATTTCAATAACACTCTATTTAAGTTCATTTCCAATCCAACGGTCCAAGAACGAAGTCTCTAGCTCTTCTGGGTCCCATGTGCATATCGAAGAAATTACACACGGAATGACAAACCTATATATACCCTTTCACTTTTTTGTGAAGGGTATAAAATTCGGGTGGTGGTGTTTTGTTGTTTGTTTGAATGAAATACTTTACAAAGTAAATTTGCAAAGTATTTGGAGCACACGGGGTGACTCAGACCATATGCCGGCGATGTTATTAACCCGAATTTTCTTCCGTTACTGTGACTGACTGTACACGACCTATGCCTTCACATAGGAAGTAGCAACGTAGTTAACCACGGAATATTCCTCAGAAGAACTGTAAAACTATACAGTTATCTGAGCTGTTGAAATTAATAGTGCGAGTGAGACGCAAAACTCTCGAAAGAGAGTAAACAATCAGTGGTCTGGCTGCACTTAAAAAATAATTGCCAACGAGGCTTGATGTTAACTGACTCATAGCTGTTTTGCGACAGGGTGGTGGTGTTTTAATTGCTGTCTCAACTATGTTTTCGTCGGAAGAAATTATACTGTATGATTTTTTGCACATTGAGTTTATATGTGTATTAGTGAAAATACGTAAACAGCTTATGTATATTATTTGCTTGTATATTCCTCCTAACTCGCAATATTCTATCTATGAAGATTACCTAAAAGCTATAAATGTTATTGCAGATAAAGTAAATTCAAATGATCTTATACTTGTGCTGGGAGATTTTAATATGCCAAATGTGTCCTGGAAATATCCGCCTGATTGTAATTATTTGTCACCTCTTCAATCTTTGGAGTTATCACAGTATTTCATTAACAGTTTACTGATAACTACATACATTCATAGTAACAGTTTGTCAACTCAGCATAATTGTTCTTTAAAGTATTTAGCAATAAGAATGAGTAAGCGTGCAATGACCGTTTTTGTACAGAATATCGGATTGCTTAAAGTTTATGAAATTGCCAAAACGTGGAGTAATTAAATTCAGTACTGACCTATCTTAACAATTTGTATTATACGATTGTAGTGGCTTTTGTTTACATTTGTATACACGAGCTTGACTATTGTTTTGTTTATGTTTATAATAAATTGAAATCAATGAATACACTACATTAGTGATACTGTGAATTCTATGAATACACTACAGTTTGATGACGTTTTTGCATCAACCTATTCATCGTCTACGTTTAGCAATATCGAGCGGTATTCTTACCATATCCCTGAATCAGTGAATTTTAATGTACCCCGTATTGAGCAGCAAACTGTTTTGATTTATATGAAAAATCTAAAACTTTCGTACATTCCCGGTCATGATGGTATTCCATGTAGTATTTTAAAATACTGTCCTCATTTACTAAGCACTCCATTGACCTATTTATTCAACAAATCACTCAAATAGAGTTATTTTCCTCCAATTTGGAAGAAATCGTCCATCATTCCGTGTTCAAATCTGGATCTAAAGCTGGTATATCAAATTATAGAGGTATAGCTAAGCTTAACGCTATACCAAAGTTGTTTGAGCAACTCTTATGCGATACATTGTCTTATCAAGCAACATCTATCCTTTCTTGTGCGCAGCAAGGTTTCTGTAAAGGTCGATCAACTATTACGAATCTCTTAGAATGAGCAACCTTAGTTAACGATAGATTTGTCACTGGCAAACAAACAGATGTCATCTATTTTGATTTTAGTAAGGCCTTTGATAAGGTGAATCACAACTTACTGATTCATAACCTTGATCGAACTCTATTTGGAACGTCTCTAATAAAATGAATTGAATCTTATTTGAAGAACAGAATGCAGTGTGTCAAGTTCCGCAATATGCTTTCTACTGAATAAATGTTATAACAGGTGTGCCTCAGGGTAGTCATATCGGCCCACTTTTATTTACTTTATTTATTAATGATCTTCCCTCCGTTGTTGAAAACTCAAACGAAAATGTGAAAAAGTGCAAGTACATGACTTTCTCAAGAACAACTAACTCCATTCAATGGACTCTATAAAATGAATAATGTTGTTCTTGACCTAGTGGATTCATTTCATGACTTGGGAGTTATTTTAGATAAAAAACTGGACTTCGGGTGCCATATAACTTCGACTATTAACAAAGCTACTGGTGTTCTGGGTTTTATTAAACGCAGGGCTAAGGAGTTCTCCGACCCTTACACAACCAAGATGTTATTTACTAATTTAGTTCGCCCAGTACTTGAATACGGATCTGTTGTATGGGACCCACAATATCTTTCACATTCAAATAAAATAGAGCCAGTACAAGTGCAATTCTTATTATTTTGTCTTCGTGGTCTTCATAGGAACTCTAATATAAGATTACCATCTTACGAGAGACGCCTAGGACTTATTAAGCTTCCAACCTTAAGGAGCCGTCGGCAAATGCTAATTGTTACCTTTCTGCTGAAATTAATAAACGGCTGCGGCACATCTAAATTTCTCCTGAGCAAAATAAACTTGAATATACCCAATCGTCCAACAAGAACTTCTTCTCAGTTTATGCTCACGTTTGTCTCTATCGGCCGGATGTTTTAGCCTTAAGTGAAACCCAGGTATCTGAGGATGCTGACCCACAGGATTTTTATGTGCCTGGGTATCAACTTCTGTCCCTTTTTCACTTTCATCGTGGTCTTGCATTATATATACGCAATGATGTTGTGTACCAAAGCCAGCAATCACTAGGCTTGTATGATCCAGAATTTAGCTGCCTTTGGGCTAAATTCAAGATCAGGGCACATAGTTTGCATTTCGGATTCCTTTATAGAAGTCCAAACGCGGGAAGGGAACAAACTTTATCGGGCTTCGATTCCCTTTCCGATTCTATAGCAAAAATCCTCGAAAGTTGTCCGGACAGTGAAATTGTTATTGCTGGTGATTTCAATGTCCACAACTCATCGTGGCTTCGCCATTCGAGCCACACAACTTCAGAGGGCCAATATGTTGAGTTATTCGCCGCGCATAATCACTTAGCGCAACTAGTGAATGAACCAACACATATACCGTGTGTTGAAGGGCACCAACTAAATACGCTTGATTTGTTCCTAACTTCACACCCTCAAAAGTATGAAGTGAACGTCAGTGCACCTCTCGGTAATTCGGATCATTGTATCATCTCCGCTTCTTTTTCGTTCTCGGCACTTCGAAACGTTTCACCCACAGCCACGAAACGTTTAAAATACGTATACGAAAAAGCTCGTTGGGCAGAGCTCAACGAATTCTATCGTACTTTCAATTGGAAACTATGTTTCTTAGATAAAAATATCGATTTAATGGCGGAAATGGTTGGAAATATAATTTTGCTGGGAATGAAGTACTTCATCCCATCCAAAAAAATTTCGGTTAAGCCGAGACAAAAATCTTGGTTTAACCAATCTTGCAAAGAGGCAATCAGATCCAGAGAGGAAGCATTCAGTACTTGGCGGAATAACAAAAACGCAAATACTGATGCGCTGCGCAAACAAGCGAGGTCTTCGTGTGCCAGAGTGCTAAGGCGCGAAAAAGCTTTATACGAGCAGCGCCTTCGTGCTAAAGTTCTTACCGCCACGAGAGGTAGTAAAAGCTTCTGGTCATTCGTTAAAAGAGTAAAGGATAAAGCTAGTTCATCAATTCCAACTCTTTTAAGGGATGATCAAATATTCACTGAACCTGTTGATAAAGCTAACCTTTTGGCTGAGATGTTTGCAGATAATTCTTGCTTGCCAGGTAGCAATCAGCAATTGCCCGTGGTGGAAAGAGTATCAGTTACTATGCCAAGAATATTCTTTCGACCACGTGCAGTTAAAAAGGTTTTAGCGAATCTCAACATAAACAAGTCTCCTGGGCCGGATGGCATTCCAGCACTGGTCTTGAAGCAGTGTTTTTCGACGCTAGCGCGTCCATTGGCTAAGCTATTTAGTGCATCGTACCATGCCGGTAAATTTCCGATGTGTTGGAAGTTAGCCAATGTAACGCCGATCCCTAAGAAGGGAGAGGCGCAATACCCCGAAAATTACCGCCCAATTGCAGTCTGTTCTGCAATTTCCAAGGTCATGGAATGTATGACCAACTTCCACCTGGTAAGGTATCTGGAGACCAACACCTTACTTAACGACCGGCAGTATGGTTTTCGCAGAGCTCGCTCTACAGGAGACCTGCTCGCTCTGTTAACAGAAAAATGGTGCAATTCGATTCACCATTTCGGCGAGAGTAAGGTGGTGGCTCTAGATATCTCAAAAGCATTTGATAGAGTGTGGCATGATGCACTTCTGTCAAAACTGACTGCTTTTGGTGTCGGTGATGATTTCTCTCGCTTCATAGCGAGCTTCCTCAGAGACCGCACTATACGAGTTGTTATAGACGGGGTCTCATCAAACGAGTTCAAGGTAAATTCAGGGGTACCGCAAGGCTCTGTTCTATCTCCTACTCTCTTCCTCATCTTTATAAATGACCTTCTATGTCAAACTTCAAACCCTATCTACTCTTTCGCGGATGATAGCAGCATTATCCATTCATTCTCTTTCACCAGCCGGCCAAGCCTGGAGGAGATTGACGCCAGGAGACAAAGTATGAACGAGTCACTCACAAGTGATCTCGTGTCAATCTCCGAATGGGGCCTCGCGAACAGGGTTAACTTTAACCCTCATAAGACGCAGTGCTGCGTGCTTACGCATAGGCGGCTGGTCGAAGGTTCTGCGCCATCCGTGTTTATGGGTGGTATAGGTATTGGGGAATCAGAAGCTCTTGATGTTCTTGGTATGAAAATACAGTGTGACGTTCGATGGACAGATCACATTTTTCATATTTCAAAAGAAGCATTCAAGTGTCTCGGCTTTTTAAGACGGTGTAAGACATACTTCACCCCAACTGATCTCCTCAATATATATACCACCTACATCCGACCAAAGATGGAATACAACTCTCATGTATGGGCCGGTGCTTCAAAGTCTGTTTTGAAGTTGCTCGACCGCGTACAAGAGAGAGCGAAGAAGCTCATCGGTGACAGTAGGGTAGCCAACTCTATTGACTCACTGGAGCATCGACGCAACGTGGGGTGTGTTTCACTGTTCTACCGATACTACAACGGAATGTGTTCTGGTGAAATAAGGGAGCTTGTGCCGAATAACCGTTTATTTCTGCGAGCTACCCGCTCTTCACATAGGGCACATCCTTTTGTGGTTGAGTTGTCAGTGAATCGCACCACGCATTACAGAGAAAATTCGTTCTTTGGCCGAACGGTTCGTATGTGGAACAAACTTCCAGCAGAGGTCTTTCCTGTCAGTTTTAACTTGGGGAGGTTCAAATCGAACGTCCACAAACACTACTCCCTCTATCCTCCTTCCCATAACCAACTTTCCTAGTTCTGGCACAATGCATCGCATATGTAGGGGTCATCCCCTGAGTGCTGGTCCAAGAAAAAAAAAAAAAAAAAAAAAAAGATATTATAGCTTCTTGAGAATTAAGTTTTACACTACAAACTATAGTAACTTCGATCCCTTTCGGAGAATTTGCAATGATATTAATAGACTTCACCCATGTATCGATTTCAACAAAAGTATTGATGTCGTAAAAAATTATATAATTTTATATCTTAACTCTTTACAACATTGATTATAAATAAATGTTTAATTTGTTAAATCGACATTTGTTAAAGCGATTGTAAAACAAAGCCATTGTAAAACAAATTTTTTCCACTTTTGCAAGTGGTGCTAGTTAGTAGGAATACCAACTATTTAATCAATGTTTTTAACGAAAATTGAATATGAGAAGTTCCCACATTCATTTTTTTAAGTTATTACCTTTTTGGTTAGTACGAAATTCCCCAACCCTGACGATTAATATTTCCAATATTCCATGTTATGAAAGAGATACAAAAATTTAACAAAGAACGCTGATGAGATGGCGTAGCGGCCTCGAAATCAGTACTGATCCGTTCTGCTGGTTTGATGATTATTGAATACATTCTTAATATTCCAATCATAATATAAATAATAAATAGAATTTGAACAAATTCATTTATTAATAAAATGATAAAAAAAAATAATTTGCAGTCATGCAGATTCGAACTTAAGCCCGTTGAAAAAATTAATATAAAATAAGAATTTCCATCCCAAGGTTAGACAATTCAGTAATTTTTTGGTGCATATAGGTGACCACCGAAGTTAATAGCTTTGACTTTTGTTAAAAGACACTATTTTAAACTTCACTTAGATTTAAATGAAACATATTGAATCCAAGGGCGGACATTATGTTTGGTACATAAAAGTAATCTAAATAGTCACTATATATTTTTTTTTTGTGAATTAAACCTTTTATATTTTTCAGAAAGAATTACATTCGTAGATCAAATGAAAAATAAATAAAAATTTAATTCCAGAGTTGCAACACTGGAATTGAAATTGAAATACTTTTGGGACATGAAATTAGTCTTATAAGTTCCTAATTTGGTTTTTAGTATATTAAACCTACTTTATACTTAAAGAAGAATTGAATTGTATTATGAATCAAAAAAATAAATTAAAATATCGATTCCAGGGTTGAAAAATCGAAATTTTTTGGTACATCAAGGTAAGCATATAAGTTCCCAATACAAAGTGCTATATTCGGCTGTGCCAAATCTTCAATACGCTATAATTCTTCTTTCTTTCTTGCTAAAACAGGAAGTATGTTTAATTAAAAAATCAAAATGATGTTATCGGTTACTTTTATATTTAAGAAAACGCTAAACCTTTTTGGCTAGGAAGCTAAATGTTTGACTTTTCTTATTTCTAATACTTCTGAACGTCTTTCAAAACTAGCAAATATGTTTAATTTACAAACAAAATGAAAAAATCCGTTTCATGTACCCCAAGAAGTTCTAATTCTCCAACCGTAGAATAGTCTTTTCGATTTTTTTAATACCAACTTATTTACTAATGAATTATAAAGCAGGTATAATTTATTCATAAAAATCAAAAATAGAAAATTATATGGTTACTTTTATGAATAAAATATGTCGATATTCCAACCCTGAAATTGGCCTTTAAATTTTTTTGGTTTTTAATATTAATATAACTCTTCCCAAAATATAAAAAAGATTTTATTCACAAAAAAACAAAAATAGGAACTTTTGTAGCTACTTTTATGTACTAAAAAATTTTGACTTTCCAGCCCTGGAACCAAATTTTTAATTTAAAAAATTTTTAATACCAATTTAATTCTTAGCTATGTATAAAATAGGTTTATTTCACTAAACAAATAAAATTTGGAATTTATGTCGGTACTTTTATGCAGCAGAAATATTTCGATTTTCAAACTCTGGAGGCGAATTTTTATTTTTTTACCAATGCAATTCTTAGTGAGGTGTAACGCAGCTTTACTTGACAAAAAAATTTTAATTTTTAAGCATGTTGGTCACTTTCATGTACCAAAAATATTTCATTTGTCCAACCCTGGAATCAAAATTTTGATTTTTTACGATTTTAATACCAACGTTGTTCTTCATAAATTATAAAATAGTTTTAATTAGCAAAAACAACAAAGTCAATTGCCTTTTTGGTTAATTTTATGCATAAGAAATATTTCTATTTCCCAACCCTGGAAACGAAATTTTAATATTTTTTTGTTTTTTTTTACCAATGCAACTCTTAATAATGAAGCATGAAATAGTTTTATTTAAGAAAAACTTAAAATTTGTAACCATTTTGGTTACTTTCATGTACTACAAAATATTGCAGTTATCCAACCCTAGAATCTAAATTTTGATTTTATTTAAATTTTTGAAGCCAATATTGTTTTTGCTGAACTAAAAAACAGTTTTAAGTAATAAAAAACCAACATTAGTTTTTGGTTACTTTTTGTATAAAAACATTTCAATTTCCCAGCCCAGGAAGCAAAATTTAAATTTTTTTAATAATGCTAGTCTTCATTAGGTATAAAGTCGTGTTATTTAAGAAAAACTTAAAATTTGCAACCATTTGGTCATAATCATGTACAACAATATATTGCATGTACCAAAAAAACGTTCGATTTCCCAACCCTGGAAGTGAAATTTCAATTTTGCTTGCTTGTTTTACCAATGCAACTCTTATTGAGGCATGAAATAGTTTTATTTAAGAAAAACTTAAAACTTGCAACCATTTTGGTCACTTTCATGTAATACACTATACCATGTACCAAAAAAACTTTCAACTTCCGAACTCTGGAAATGAAATTTACATATATTTTGTTTGTTTTTTTACCAATGCAACTCTTCATGAGGTATAGAGTAGTGTTGTTTTAAGAAAAAATTACAATTTTGACCATTTTGGTCACCATCATGAACTATAAAATATTGTACTTGTCCAACCCTGGATTCGACTTTTTGATTTTTTTTTAATTTTTAATAAAAATCTTGTCCTTTCTAAAATATAAAGTAGTTTTAGTTAGCAAAAAAACAACTTCAATTGCCTTTTTGGTTACTTTTATGTATAAAAAAAGTTCCAATTTCCCACCCCTAGAAGCAAAATTTTAATTTTTAGCATTTGTTTTTTGACCAATGGAAATCTTCAAGATGTATAAAGAGGTTTTATTTAAGAAAAACTTACAATTTTTAACAATTTCAGGTATTACATGTACTACAAAATACTGAATGTGCCATAAAAAAAACTTCTACATTCCCATCCCTGGAAAACAAATTTTTATTTTTTTAGTTTTTAATAGACCATTGAGGCTTCCCTAACATGAAATAGGTTTAATTTACAAGCAACCAAAAAATAATTGGTTTTTGGTGTTAATTTTGCGTCGAGCAATAGGTGTAAGCTTCCCAGCTCTGGAACCGTATTTCGAATTTTTCATAATTTCAATACCACTCTATTTAAGGGGCTTAGGAAAACCGATTTCACGTACAGACAGACGGACATCGCTCAATTTTCATCGCTATTCATAAGGATCCTTAATATATATACCTTAGGGGGTCCCATGTGAATATCGAAGAAATTACACACGGAATGACAAACCTTAATATACCCTTTCACTTGTTTGTAAAGGGTATAATAAATCAAATTCTGAAAGAAAAACAAGTTAAAACGTTATATTCGATCGGGTCGAATCTTAAATACCTTTTAAATATTTAGTAGGTAAATTTAAAATGTTTAACTTGGTGAGACAGAGTTGCTTTATATAATATCGTACTTCAACGCCCACTAAAGGGAGCGGGGTTCAAAAATAGACAATATTATGTTTTTCACAGACGAACGTATGTGCATTGCAAGACCGTCTTAGACTTCATCACTGATAAATAATATATATTCTTTATGGGGTCCAATTCTCTTTGGAGGGTATTAAAACTCTATTTTGCCGGGGTCGCTCTGGCAAGGGCTGTGGTGGAGACATTTCACCTTTGTCATAAAACTCTAAAAATAAATGTTTGGGATAATTTACACAAAATTAAAAAAAAAGTAAATTTTAATCAATATAAATTAATTTAGGGGGCAAAGGGGGCGGAGGGGTAGAGCAGAGTAGTACCAGGTTACGTCTCATCTTCGTCGTTAAATCTCAAAAATGTTATTTTTAAGGAATTTAGGCTTAAGTAAAACAATTTGTTAAATTTTTGCACTTTTTTTGCATATAATAACGCCCACTAAAGAGGTCGGGGTCCAAAAATAATTTTTATTTTATTTTATGGCTTCAAGTTTAACGCATCGGACCTTTTTTAATATAAAAATATATCATTTGCTTAACAAAATTACAAAATAAATTTAAAAATTATGTTGTTTCTTAGAGGTTGGTCTAGTTCTTTTTAGAGGAACTTTTTTCCCTCTTGCCCGACTTAGCCCATCTCCGAACTTAACCTGTGCTTTCCTTCAGGATATATATATATATATATATATATATATATATATATATATATATTAAAGGTGTTCTTATTAGTATGGCAAAATTTCAAAATGTTTTGATTCCAGTTCGCCGGCCCGATCTTGGTTCCTTTATGCTTAAAAATTAATTAGGTAAAATTTGGAGCGAATCCGATAACTCTTAATGGACCCGGAAACGACTTCAATATACCTCTATAGAGAAATTTTTTAAAAATTTTCGACACAAAGTCAAGAGTTTATATTTTTACCATCTCCGATTTTAATGAAATTTGACGTATATACATACGCTACTCTTACGTGCGTATCGCATGGCGAAGGAATGAGTTCGATACCTCTTATGGTTCCTATTGTTTATTCGGCATCTCGGCCATTTTTGCGAAAAGTTCGTCATATTCAAGATTGACTAACTTTAGAGTTTATCATCAGATATTAATAATATTGGTGTCATTTGAAAGCTGTCAGTCTACATTCAACAAATTTTGTTTAAAATGACATATCTTCTATTTTTCATTTGCGATGTCGTTGTTATGTATTTGCAAAAGTAAAAATAACAAAATGACAGTTTTGAATATTATTTTCGAACAAATTTTTATTGATTTGAATAAAATTGGTTTCTACATCTATTCTCAAAAAAAATTTACTGAGTTAGAAAAATTTACTAATTTTTACAGGATTTAAAGTTAACATTTTACTTGAGCCGAGGGAAATATTTACTATAAATTTTTTTTACTGAATTTTAGTATAAGTGTTTTGTTTTTAATATATATTTCTTAAAATTATGGATTTAATATTAGATCAGATTTTTTATATGATGGATATTTCTGTCGGTAAGTCTCAATAACCTGAAGCAACAATTGTTTTTCCTCTTCATCATTGGTTAATATTCTGTTAAAGTCTTGTATGAATTTAATGCCTCTTTCAGCAGTATCATTTACAACAAATAAGTCCTTACAGAATGTCCAACCTTCCTGAAATTCAAATGGTGTTTCCAAAAGTTGAAGGATCAAAGTCTAGAAATTTCTGGGATAAACTAAACCGACTGAAGAAATACTTTGTTTTCTCTGATACAAAATCACATAAGGAGTATATTTTAAAGTCTAATAAATTCGAATAGTATCGACCGTTTTTTAATTTTACAATTGGATCCTTTAATTTAAGGTTTTTAGCCATTTTACGTTTTTCTTGAAAGCTTGTATTTGAATCAAAAAATGCTAGAGCTACTGTTTTCTCAGAAATATACCATAAATAGTTGCTCATTTTTTTAAGAATTACTGCTGAAATTTCTCTGCAAGTTTCCAAATACTTTATAGCATCTTGAATAAAACTTAAATCTTGAAGCGGTGCGTCTATAGCATTAGTACATTTGAACCATACTTTAATATAAAGTTTCACTATAAAAGTGCAAATATCGCGTAATCCATTTGATTCATTTTTCGTAAGTGGGAATTGATCACGGTACATAAATATTTTTAAAGAATATATGGCTTATGACATCCAGCGTGCATGGCTAGTTGGACCAGGCGTTCGAAAGTTATACCGCTCTGCACCAAGAAAGATTAATACCAATTGAAGCAATTCTTTATAGTCTTCTCGATTTTGAGATTTAGTCAGTTGATCATAATAAAGCTTTATACAATTTTCTTGTTCAGCTGGACTTATTTGTGAAGAAACTGTCGCATCTTCATTGCCACTTCTAAATAATTCTTTGTTAAAACTTTGCCATGATTTGGCAAATCTTTCAAATATTGAAACTTCTGGTGCATTGGTTGAATATAACTTTGCTTCAAAAACACTGCGCAATATTATTTCGTACATATGGTGGCGGCATGGCGGCATGGCGTTTACTTGGTCAACAATATTCCATTTAACTAGTCTTTCATTAACTGCATCCGCAATATTTGCGCCAGTTGAAGATTCTACTTTCGGTGCACCAAGAAGCTTCGATGTGCCGTTGTAGCTTACCAAAACTGCAATGCGTTCAACTTTTTTGGATCCGATTAAATCTTTCATGAACTTTCCATCAAAATGAGCTACCACCGAACCAATTTGACTAACCTTCAAATGATAGCAAGATTGTTACAGAGTTTAATACTATAGTTTGTTGAAAATTAAAAAATAAAATCAGCTTACATTTTCTGTAAAGCCAGCTAAAATTTCTGATTCTTTTATACGGTTTTCTTGACGTAAACGATGAATAGTTGAACGATTAATGACAAGTTCCTCTACACAATGTCCTAATGCTTCAGGTGCTGCTATGATAATGTGAACTGCCATTCCATCAGACACTTTGGCATTGTCCAGCGCTTCTACTAAACGTGATGTAATAAAAGTTTTTCTACCTCGTTTCCGACCTAATACAGAACTTAAGCTAAGGTTTTCTTGCTCGATAGTCGTTGTGTTGATTGGTAAGTTGATAACATTATTTTCATCAGCCCACTCCATAACTTGAGAACCATCTATAGAAAATGGAAAACTGAAATTAAAAACTTAAATTTATTAATATACAAAACCTACCTGCTTCGCTCGACTTTTCCTCTTCGTGCTTCCTTTTACGTGCAGCTTCTTTATCTTTGCGTTCATGTGCTTTTTTTCTCGATCGCACAAAACCACATCGACACCAGCCATGCAACCAGGACGTCCTTTTTGTCTTTGCATTTCTGGAAACTGTCTATCTTCTGCAATCCGAATTTTGTCTAACACATCGATGCTGGCTATATCAAATAACTCGTCCAGGTGTTCTAGAAATGTTTCAGCAGTTTGTTTTTGGGCATTTGATCTTTTCTCTGGGAGTGTTTTTTGAATATTTTTCCACTTTTCATATAATTTTAATAATTTGCCAACACACTTATGACCTTCTCGAATCGGTGTACGTACTTGATGCCAAAACATTTGAACTGCATCGATTGCCAATTTTGCACTTTGCTTTGCTAAAAGTTTAACAAAGCGCATATTGTAAAATAGGACTTGTAAGACCTGTCGATTTGACGGAAGTTTTGCGCCAGTAATTTGGTGACAAACATTTCCAACCAAATCAATTTTTTTTTAAATTTTCAATGGCCTTACGTGTTGTAACGATTGAATTGCTTGGTGAATTTTCCGCAGTCGTTTTCGACATCTTAATTCTTATATGTATATGATTTTTTAACTTAACACCACTTGAATTGCAAATTAGTTAATTTCACTCTTAAGAACTCTCTTCACTCCGATTAACACTTACATTACAAATTAAAAAAATAAACTAAATAACGGTTTTTAACAATGTCATTTGTCGTTTTAGACCAGTGATGTCAAATGTGATTGTGTTGGTGAGATCACTCTTATCTCTTACATTCCCAGCGGGAGAAATGTGCGGTTGCGAGGCCTAACTAGTGGCCTTTTCTAAGAGTATCCTTTTATTTAACAATAATATCTTCTAATTTTATAAGTTGTAAAAAAGGGTTTCGAAAATTGCCAAGTGCTCAGATATTTAATTTTAAAATATTTCTCCATTTTTAAGCTGAAAATTTGGTTAGTTTATATGCAAGAGAAAAAATTTTTACAAAAAAGTCTTACTTATGAATTAATTTAAAAGTTACTTTAAGAAATTTTTCGAAAAGATGTACCTACATACAGTGGCTCCAACTTATTTCAAACCTCTTATATATATTGTATATATATTTATATAAATATATTATTTCTGTTTAGAGGCCTCAAAACAGGACTTCCGATACTTCCCGCTGAATGAGAGTGTTTTTCAGTAAACAATTATATTTTACGCTCTCAAAATAAATGAGCGTAAGCGTACATGTGAGTTTTGCTTCCACAATTGTGTATGGGGCTGACATCACTGTTTTAGACACAATGTTTGCAAATATGTGCCGTTATCAGCAGCGTCTGTAGCTGAGAAATACACAATTTCTAGGAATAGCTCACACAAACAGTAAAGAGTTTTAAAGTAATATATTTAAAATATTTTAACTTTTGAAGTTTTAACGTTATTTCAACTACTAAAATATTCAAAGGAAATTTCTTGCAGCCGATATATATACTAGTGTAGAATGGAGCCTCGCCACAAAAAATATCGAACTCATTCCTTCGCCATGCGATACGTACGTAAGAGTAGCGTACATACGTCAAATTTCATTAAAATCGGGGATGGTAAAAATATAAACTCTTGACTTTGTGTCGAAAATTTTTAAAAAATTTCTCTATAGAGGTATATTGAAGCCGTTTCCGGGTCCATTAAGAGTTATTGGATTCGCTCCAAATTTTACCTAAATAATTTTTAAACATAAAGGAACCTAAATCGGGCCGGCGGATTATAAAAATCCGACATTTAAAAATAAGAGCACCCTTAATATATATATATATATATATATATATATATATATATATATATATATATATATATATATATATATATATATATATATACCAAATTTCAAGAGTCTAGCTCTTTTCGTTTGGACTGAATCGTGATTTCCACAGACGGACGGACGGACATGTTCAGATCGTCTTCGATTTCATCACTGATAAAGAATATATATACTTCAAGCGGTCGCGGATGGATATTTCGCAGCGTTACAAACGGAATGACAAAGTGAATATACCCTCCATATTCTTTTTTGGAGGGTATAATGAGGAAATGATTTGATTCCCGGTTCTTTTATTTAACATTATCAGATGTTTCCAATATTTAACTTGGTAACACCCAACTTAGGTCAGACAAGAACATTGTTACATTTCATAAAAACTTTTTAAACCATTTTAAGAATGGTGTTAAGCAGGTTCTACTATAATTTATTTTATGGTAAAACCAAGTTTGGAGACCTGGTTTTAAAATTGTAACCAAGAAAGTGTAAAGACACTATTACTCAGGACATAGTGCGTCAATTTTCTTAAAGATTCTTAATATCTTTTTCTTCTTACGTGACGAACTGTGGCAAATTTCTAAAACATATTAATATCGAGTTAACTAAGCCCATTTAAAACTTCACAAATCATATCAATGATTTAATGAAAAAATTTTTTGTACTATACATTTTTATGTAGATATTATCAAGATCATTGTGAGTTCTTAAAATATTTTTTAATGTTGATGCGTTCCATTTGTATTTGCACAAATATTTAGCAAATGAAATTTTCAACAAAGTGGTGCATATTTAAATATCAAGGCTGTTGGAACGAAGTGACTGCCAGAATATAATCAAATATGCCAGAAATGCATTTTCTTTCAACTTGCTTTACCTGCTTAATATCCTACAGCCTGTTGTTGTCTTGCATATAGTGGAAAATTTTTATGTTGACACTCATTCCAGCCAAAGCATCTTCATGCCTTCAAGGGTAGCAAATATGTGCAAAAGCTATTTTTTATATTATTTGCGTCATGTATTCTGCTAAAATATTTGCATATAGTCTTAAACTGCATGTTATGTGAAGAATAAACAAAAAAGTGTTTTGCCTCTAAGGTGTGTGGATTCCTTAACGTGTTTGCATATACATTTTTTATTTCATCCTTTCCAAAGGTAAAATGGGATAAAACCAGATATAGAACGATGGAGAGAAAGTAGAAAAAGAAAGATAAAAATATGTGTAACATTCAACTTTTTTCGCCTTTTATCTACGTGTTTAAACAGCATTTTAAATCTAGATATTTTTAAATTGATATTCTACAGAATATTAACCCTTGTATCATACATATGGAATGTTTATCATATTATAAATTAATGCAATAACGCTAAAGGAATTGTCAATAACATGGATAAATTATTGGGCAATTTTCCATAACAGGGACTTCCGAAGTTTGACAATTAATAATGACTATGGCCACCGAAATCGTGCGATTTGACCCCTTTAGGTAACATAAAACAAGTCATTGTTCGAATTCAGCCTGATTTATATACCTTAGAAAATTGGACACATTGGATTCGGCGTATAGAATCTGTGGCGGACATTTGAACGATAGTATATTCCAAACGAATTAAAAATGTCAATGATCTCCCGAACATACTTTGTTCCATTTAAACTCAAAGACAGGAAGCGCTTAATGGTGGAGTCTTCAAGTACTTATCCATGTATATGTATATGTGCTATTGTATTTTTTTTTTGTGAACTTGTAAATGACTTTCAGCTATTAATTTTGTTTTTGTAAGCATAAAAATTTTTTTAAAGAATTTCTGTTACTTCTGTCAAAATTATTTATAATGAAAACATGTACCGAATCTAACATTTCCTTTTCCAACTTTTGGCTAGAGTATACACACACTCATTCCAAACCTTACAACTTTCACTTGCCCAACCCTAGAAACGTCCTTTTATTTTTATACCCTCCAAAAAAGAATTTGGAGGGTATATTCACTTTGTCATTCCGTTTGTAACGCATCGAAATATCCATCTCAGACCCCATAAAGTATATATATTCTTGATCAGTGATGAAATCTAAGACGAACTGAGCATGTCCGTCCGTCCGTCCGTCTGTGGAAATCACGAGTCAGTCCAACCGAAAAGAGCTAGACTCTTGAAATTTGGCATAAATATATTTTAAAACTTAGAGCAGGTTAAGTTCGAAGATGGGCTAAATCGGGCAAGAGGGAAAAAAGTTCCCCTAAGAAGAACTAAACCAACCCAGAAAAAACAACATAATTTTTAAAGTTTTTTGGTTATTTTGTTAAGCAAATGATATATTGTTATGTCAAATACGGTCCAACGCCTTAAACTTGGAGCCATTAAATAAAATAAAAATATTTTTTGACCCCGCCCTCTTTAGTGGGCGTTATTATAGGCAAAAATAGCATAAAAATTTAACAAATTGTTTTACTTAAGCCTACATTCCTTAAAAATAACACTTTTAAGCTTTAATGACGAAGCTGAGACGAAACCTGGTACTACTCTGCCCTACCCCCTCCTTCCCCTTTAAAAAATTTTTTTTAAATTTTGTATATAATCATCCCAAGCATTTATCTTTAGAGTTTTATGACTGCCGATTTTTGCCCTACCCCCCCCCCCCCTCTTCCTTTGCCACCAAAATGACCCTACCAAAAAAAAAATGTTTTTTTAAATTTTGTATATAATCATCCCAAGCATTTATCTTTAGAGTTTTATGACTGCCGATTTCTGCCCTACCCCCCCCCCCCTCTTCCTTTGCCACCTAAATGACCCTACCAAAAAAATTTTTTTTTTTAATTTTGTATATAATCATCCCAAGCATTTATCTTTAGAGTTTTATGACTGCCGATTTCTGCCCTAGCTCCCCCCCCCCTTCTTCCTTTGTCCCCTAAAATGACCGTACCAAAAAAAAATTTTTTTTTTTAATTTTGTATATAATCATCCCAAGCATTTATCTTTAGAGTTTAATGACTGCCTGTTGCTGCCCTACCCCCTCCTCCCCCTTTGCCCGCTAAATGACCCTATTAAAAATAAATATAAATTTTTTTTTATTTTGTGTATAATCATCCCAAGCATTTATTTTTACAGTTTTATGTGTATCTGTTTCTGCCCTACCCCCTCTCCCCCTTTGCCCGCTAAATGACCCTATCAAAAAAAAAGAAATTTTAATTTTGTATATAATTATCCCAAGCATTTATTTTTAGAGTTTTATGACAAAGGTGAAATGTTTCCCCCACAGCCCTTGCCAGAGCGACCCCGCCAAAATACAGTTTTTATAGCCTCCAAAGAGAATTGTGATGAAGTCTAAGACGGTCTAGCTATGCCCATACGTTCGTCTGTGGAAAACCTGATATTGTATATTTTTGAACCCCGCCCCCTTTAGTGGGCGTTGACGTACGATATTATATAAAGGAACTCTGTCCCACCAAGTTAAACATATCAAATTCACTTACTAAATATTTGGAGGGTATTTAAGATTCGACCCGGTCGAATATAACGTTTTTACTTGTTATTTTTTAAATACTTTTCATAAGGAACAAATATATATATAGTAGCCTATTTGGTTACTCGCAAGTTCCAATAAAAGTTTCAATTGTACAAAACTTGAAGCTTCTTTTTGATTTTTAACATGTACTGCAGCACGAGGAACGACGACAGAGGACATACTTTCTTTGACTGCATAAAGTGGCAGGATGGACCAAACTTGCTAAGGGAACAGATTGGTGAGTTTACCCCTGACAACATTGTATGCAAAATGCTTGAATATTATGACAAATGGAGTCTCGTAGGCAACTACGTTGAATACTTTTTACGCAGGAAGAAAAACGATCCCGACCAACATCTACAGAACGAGTCCACACCTATTGATCATCAGCGTAATCAGTAGAAGCATCACAATAGCTGCGTATGGCCTAAACGTGGGCACATAAAGAAGAGTCCTTTCCAGGGTGCTGTTCTTAGGCCTTTATGAAGTAATGCAGAAAGCGGTCCCGTGAAGGCAAACACAACAGAAAAAGAGGGAGTATTGTTTTATTGAAAACACCAACCGAAGCAGTTCGCGGCGATCGCTGCAAACGCGAAGGCATTTTAAACCCTCCTCACTCGCAAAAAAATTTATAAACTATTTAAACTAAAACAACTAAAAGTGCTATATTCGGCTGTGCCGAATCTTCTTCCGAATATCCTTCACAGATGTAATTCTTTTTTCTTTCCTTTTTGCCAAAACAGAAAGTAGGTTTAATTAAAAAATCAAAATGATGTTATCGGATACTTTTACATTTAAGAAAACGTTTAAATTTTTCGGCTAGGAAGCTAAATGTTTGGCTTTTCTTATTTCTAATACCTGTAAACGTCTGCCAAAAAATATTAAATATGTTTAATTTAAAAACAAAAAGCAAAACTTCGTTTCATGTACCCCAAAAAGTTCTTATTGTGCAACCGTAGAATCGTATTTTAAATTTTTTTGGTTTTTAATACCAATTTAACTCTTCCCGAAGTATAAAAAAAAGATTTCATCCACAAAGAACCAAAATTAGGAACTTATATGGCTAATTTTATGTACTAAAAAGTTTCGATTATATAACCCTTGAACCGAATTTTTAATTAATATAAATTTAAAAATTAATAAATTTTTAATACCAATTTAATTCTTAGCGAAGTATAAAATATGGTTTAATTTACTAAATAAAAATACTAATTTAATTTTTTCTGAAATATAAAATAGGTTTAACTCAATAAAAACACAAAATTTCGAATTTATGTGGGTACTTTTATGTACCAAATATATTTCGATTTTCAAACTCTGGAAGTGAATTTTTATTCTTTTACCAATGCGATTCTTAGTGAGGTCTAACATAGTTTTACTTGACAAAAAATTAAAATTTTTAAACTTTTTGGTCTCTTTCATGTACCATAAAAAATTTCGTTTGTCCTGGAGTCGAAGTTTTGATTTTTAAGATTTTAATACCAATTTTGCTCCTTCTGAATTATAAAACAGTTTTAATTAGCAAAAACAACAACGTCAATTGCCTTTTTGATTACTTTTATGCAGAAAAAATATTTAAATTTCCCAACCCTGGAAACGAAACTCTAATTTTTTTTGGTTTTGTTACCAATTTAATTTTTAGCGAAGTATATAATATGTTTAATTCACTGAAAAAAAAAAGAAATTCGGAATTTATGTAGGTACTTTTATGTACCAAATATATTTCGATTTTCCAACTCTGGAAGCGAATTTTTATTTTTTACCAATGCAATTCTTAGTGAGGTGTAACTTAGTTTTACTTGACAAATAAAAAATTAAAAATTTTAAGCTTTTTGGTCACTTTCATGTACCATAAAATGTTTCATTTGTCCAACCCTGAAGTCGAAATTTTGATTTTTTTTTTGGATTTCAATATCAATTTTGTTCTTCCTGAATTATAAAATAGCTTTAATTAGCAAAAACAACAATGTCAATTGCCTTTTTGGCTACTTTTATGCGGAATAAATATTTCAATTTCCCAACCCTGGAAACGAAATTTTAATTTTTTTTCACAATGCAACTCTTAATGAGGCATAAAATAGTTTTATTTAAGAAAAACTTAATATTTGTAATAATTTTTGTCATTCATTTTCATATATTACAAAATATTGCAGTTATCCAATCAGGTATCTAAATTTTTATTATTATTTTTTATTTTTTATACCAATTTTGATTTTCCTGAATTAAAAAATAGTTTTAGTTAGTAAAAAACCGACGTTAATTGCCTTTTTAGTTACTTTTATGTATGTATAATAATATTTAAATTTCCCAGCCTTGGAAGAGAAATTTTATTTTTTTTACCAATCCTAGTCTTCATTAGGTATAGAGTCATTTTATTCAAAAAAAACTTAAAATTTGCAACCATTTTGGTCACTTTCATGTACTACAATAATTTCCACGTACCACAAAAACATTGAAATTCCCAACCCTGGAAAGGAAATTTTAATTTGTTTTGGTTTTTTTTACCAATGCAACTTTCATGAGGTATAAAGTAGGATTATTTAAGAAAAAGTTAAAATTTTCAACAATTTTGGTCACCTTCATGAACCATAAAATATTGCACTCGTCCAACGCTGGATTCGAAATTTTGATTTTTTTTAATTTTTGATACCAATTTTGTTCTTTCTAAAATATAAAATAGTTTTAGTTAGAAACAAAAAACAACATCAATTGCCTTTTTTGTTACTTTTATGTATAAAAAAAAATTCAATTTCCCGACCCTGGAACCGAAATTAAAATTTTTTTTAAATTTTCTTTATCAACGCAAAACTTCATAAGGTATAAAGTAGTTTTTTTGTTAAGAAAAACTAAAATTTTTTAACCAGTTTGGTTATTACATGTAATACAAAATATTGCATGTACCAAAAAAAACTTTCATTTTCTCAACCCTGGAAGCGAACTTTTAGTTTTTTGGTTTGTTTTATTATTACCATTTTGGTCACATTTATGTACTATTAAATATTGCACTTGTCCATCCCTGGACTCAAAATTTTATTTTTTATTTTTGAATTTTTGATACCAATTTTGTTCTTGCTATATTATAAAACAGTATTAGTTAGCAAAAAACAACATCAGTTGCCTGTTTGATTATTTTCACGTATAAAACAAAAATTCAATTTCCTACCCCTGGAAGCAAAATTTTAATTAAAATTTTTTTTTTTTGGCCAATGCAAGTCTTCATGAGGTATAAAGAGGTTTTGTTATAGAAAAACTTGAAATTTTTAACAATTTTAGTTACTACATGTACTACAAAATACGGAATGGGACGAACAACAAAAATGTCAATTTCCCATCCCTGGAAAAAAAATTTTATTTTTTTAGTTTTTAATAGACCATTGAGGCTTCCCAAAATACGAGATAGGTTTAATTTACAAACATTACAAAAATTGATTATTGGTATAAATTTTGCGTCGAGAAATAGGTGTAAGCTTTCCAGCTCTGGAACCATATTTCGGATCTTTCTGAATTTCAATAGCACTCTATTTAAGCTCATTTCCAATCCAACGCTCCAAGAAAGAAGTCTCTAGCTCTTCTGGGGGCTGGGGAAACATGATTTCACGTACAGACAGACGGACATCGCTCAATCGTCATCGCTATTCATAAGGATCCAGAATATATATATTTTGTGGGGTCCTATATTGATATCGAAGAAATTACACTCGGAATGACAAACTTTCTTGTGAAGGGTATAAAAATAGTTGTTTTTTTTTGCTAATTAATTTTATGGGTCCAAATAGGTGTAAGCTTTCCATTTTTGGAATAGTGTTCTGAATTTCTACTTAGGACCATTTCCAATACATCAATCCAAGAATGAAGACCCTAGATCTTATGGTCGCTTGTACTTTAAGGAGTCTCATATTGATATTGGGGAACTATCAATACTATTTTCATACTATTTAAATTTTTGTGTTGGGTAGAAAAATAAACAATTTGGGACATAACCATTTTTTTATAAAAAGTGCGAAAGGGTGTGAGAAAAATATAGGGAAGTGGCGACTTTTTGATTCAATTAATTTTTTTTAAAGCTGAGGAAGTTAATAAAGTACCAAAACGCATAACCGATTTTAAAACGCAATAGGTACTCGGGCACCTTATGATACACTCAAGGGCTAAAGCTAACTTAGAATTAAGGTTAAACTGCACTTTTGATTAACCAGTGACTTACTAGTGCATATTCTAACTAAGCTTTCACTTTCAATTCACACGCAAAAAAAACTTACGCTAGTTACGCTCGCCTATGGTTTTTTCCATATATGTAAAGTCCATATTTTTTCAATCAATACAGTTCGTTTAGTGATATATTTCGTGTAATTTTATACTAATTAACCGTCAATATATCTTATACAAGTATTCACTTATAAGATGTACGTTGTATGCATTTCACAACCTAAACACGAACAACATATTCATGGAAACCAGAGGTGGCTTTGAAATATTTCGATACTACGCTTTGAAATATTTCGATACTAAACATAGTTTTTATTAAGAAACTGTGGTTTCTGTGCTTCATATATTCAATGATGATTCGTAACAATAAGACAATAACTCACATTACATAAGCTGTGGGAAAGCCCTTATCCCTTGTGAGAGTAATAAATCCTTATTCCTTGCGAGTCGCAGCCTTCAGTGTTTTAAAAACAACATTTGAATAATATTCATAAGGATAAACACGTTAACATTTTTGTATACCACATTCGCCCTCTGGTTCTATTTCTTATTTCATTAATTTTATCTGGAAAAGACAACAGTTTTGTTTGGAAACTTGTTAAAAGTTGGTTGTATATGTGCTTTCATAGTCTGACATAATCTATTTTGTATACATTCCTTTCTCCAACGCAGGTTGCATGTTGCTTTAACACAAACATAAAACATTTTCTTTTGTTTGCAAATCATATGACATCTAAGATTGAACAAGACGTGGAAAAATTGTACTGAATATTTATGGTTCTTCTTGAAGGCGTAACGATGCCTTATATGAAAAGAATGTTTAAGGAATAATTTCATGTTTTCCTCCAGTAGTTTACTCGAAATAATTAATGTCTAAAATATTTTACTCTTTGCTTAACAGAATTTAAATATATATGAACTGGTGCTAAAAATGCGGTACTTAAACTAAAAGCATATAATAAATCATGAACATTTCGTATTCCTAAGGTTGTTGAATACATTACTGATATACACATATTCATACATATACTACAAGCGACAAAGAGCCTTGCGTTCCCCATTTTAATACAACTGGAAGGTTCCAGCTAAAACTACCGAAACAACATGAAACTTATCAATAATAAAACAGGCATACTTATGTTGACGATATTGTTTGTCAAATTAAATTCTGAGTTTACTTACACATTTTGCCACTTATATACTATTTATGAGGAAAAAATTAAGGATTTCTAGTTTAAGTTAATTTATTTTAATACCCTTCACAAATAATTATGTTTGTCATTCCGTGTGTAATTTCACGAATTAATTTGGATATGTGGGACCCTATCAAGTGTATATATTCCGGGTCCTTGTAAATAGGGAAGTCGATTAGGAGGTGTCCATCTGTCTGTACCTGGAACCGATTTTCCAAAACCTCCAGAAGAGCCAGGGATGTCATTCTGGATTGCAAATGGTGAGCAATAAAGTGCTATTGAAGCTCCGAAAAATCTAATCTAAGGTTCCAGAGCTGGAAAGCTTAAACCTATTCTGATCCAAAAAATAACCCAACAAATTTGCAGTTTTTTTTTTTGTTAATTCCAGGATTTGAAAATGGAATTATTTTTGTCACATAAAAGCTTTTTAGTAATATAAACTTATTTTATACTTCAGGAAGAATTAAATTGATATTAAATATTAAAAAAAAAATAAGTAAAAGTGTTATATTCGGCTGTGCCGAATTTAAATACACTTCACAGATGTCATTCTTTTCATTTAAATTTTTCGGCTAGGAAGGTAAATGTTTGGTTTTTCTTATTTCTAATACCTTTGAACGTCTTTCAAAAATATTAAATATGTAGTTTCATTTACAAAAAAAAATCGTTTCATGTACCCCAAAAAGTTCTAATTGTCCAACCATAGAATCGTCTTTTAGATATTTTTATTTTTTAATACCAATTTATTTCTTCCTGATATATAAAGTAGCATATTATATGGTTACTTCAATGAATCGGAAAATGGCGATTTTCCAACCCTGGAACCGAATTTTTAGTTTTTAAAATGTTTAATACCAATTTAATTCTTAGCGAAACATAAAATATGTTTAATTCACTGAAAAAAAAACCAAAATTGGGAACTTATATGGTTATTTTATATACCAAAAAATTTAGATTTTCCAACCCTGGAACCGAATTTTTAATTTAAAAATTTTTAATACCAATTTAATTCTTAGCGAAGTGTAAAATATGTTTAATTCACTGAAAAAAACCAAAATTTGGAATTTATGTGGGTACCAAATGTATGTACCAAAAAAATTTCGATTTTTCAACCCTGGAACCGAATTTTAATTTAAAAATTTTTAATACCAATTTAATTCTTAGCGAAGTGTAAAATATGTTTAATTCACAGAAAAAAACGAAATTTGGAATTTATGTAGGTACTTTTATGTACCAAAAATATTTCGATTTTCAACTCTGGAAGCGAATTTTTATTTTTTACCAATGAAATTCTTAGTGAGGTGTAACATAGTTTTACTTGACAAAAAAAAATTGAAATTTTTAAGCTTTTTGGTCACTTTCATGTACCATAAAATATTTCATTTGTCCAACCCTGGAGTCGAAATTTTGATTTTTTTAAGATTTTAATATCAATTTTGTTCTTCCTGAATTATAAGACAGTTTTAATTAGAAAAAAAAACAACGTCAATTGCCTTTTTGGTTACTTTTATGCGGAATAGATATTTCAATTTCCCAAACCTGAAAACGAAATTTTAATTTTTTTTACCAATGCAACTCATAATGAGGCATAAAATAGTTTTATTTAAGAAAAACTTAATATTTGTAGTAATTTTTGTCACTTTCATGTACTACAAAATATTACAGTTATCCAACCAGG
This sequence comes from Linnaemya tessellans, assembly GCA_951800035.1. Taxonomy (NCBI): domain Eukaryota; kingdom Metazoa; phylum Arthropoda; class Insecta; order Diptera; family Tachinidae; genus Linnaemya; species Linnaemya tessellans. The sequence goes on along the minus strand of OX637535.1, from coordinate 65,380,122 downwards.
TATCTAAATTTTTATTTATTTTTATTTTTTATACCAATTGTGATTTTCCTGAATTAAAAAATAGTTTTAATTAGTAAAAACCCTACGGTAATTGCCTTTTTGGTTACTTTTATGTATAATAAAATTTAAATTTCCCAGCCTTGGAAGCGAAATTTTATATTTTTTTACCAATCCTAGTCTTCATGAGGTATAAAGTCATTTTATTTAAAAAAAACTTAAAATTTGCAACCATTTTAGTCACTTTCACGTACTAAAATATATTCCACGTACCAATAAAACTTTAAAATTCCCAAGCCTGGAAATGAAATTTTAATTTGTTCTAGTTTTTTTTTTACCAATGCAACACTTCATGAGGTATAAAGTAGTATTATTTAAGAAAAAATTAAAATTTTCAACAATTTTGGTCATCTTCATGAACCATAAAATATTGCACTTGTCCAACCCTGGATTCGAAATTTTGATTTGTTTTTAATTTGTGATATCAATTTTGTTCTTTCTAATATATAATATAGTTTTAGTTATTCTTTTGTCTAATTTTTTTAACCTTTTTTCTTTAATAAATAATATATTTGTTTGAGTCTTGAGGTTAATTTATATTAATATTTGATATTCGATATTTCGCTAACCATCGGTTAGCTTCTTCAGCATTATCATCTCATTGTTTTAAATTTAATCACTATCCTGACTTTGAAAATGCATCAGTTTTAAGAACAGAAAGTAATTATAAACGAAGACTTTTGTTAGAAATGTTAGAAATTATTAATATACCTGTTAGAGAACGAATGAACTTTAAGATAGATACTGACAATTTAGCTCAAAACTATAGATATTTAATTCATAGAAATTAAGTTATTAGAATTATTTGTTTATGTTAAATTATATACACAATATATAAAATATTTTGACATATGCATGCATGTATAAATTTAAAATTGATAATAATAATTATGTTAAATTATTTGCGTTGTATGCATATGTTAAGATAATTTACCATAAGCTTTATGACGTATTATGTTTAAAAAATTTTTTATAAAAAAAAAAAAAAAAAAAACATTTTTATAATTTTGTTTACAATTAATTACGTAACATTAAAAGAATTGTAGTTAACACACAGATCGGTTTCATAATATTATTATATATAATTAAAATTTATAGTATTTATACATTTTAGGGTTAGTATGTTTTAATATTTAAAATTTTACTAATATATAATATTTATTTAATTACACAACATTAAAAGAATTGTAGTTAATACACACACATCGGTTTTCATTATATTATTATATATTATTAAAATTTATAATAATTATACATTTTAGATTTAGTATGTTTTAATATTTAAAATTGTATTAATTTAAACTATTTACACATTTTAGAGTTAGTATTTTTTAATATTTAGAATTTTTGATTTATGTTGTTAAAAAAATTTTGTATATACTAATTGAAAAGAAAATTTTTGACAAAACTAAATAATTTCCTGAAGAAGCTAACCGATGGTTAGCGAAATATCGAATATCAAATATTAATATAAATTAACCTCAAGACTCAAACAATTATATTATTTATTATAGTTTTAGTTAGAAACAAAAAACAACGTCAATTGACTTTTTGGTTACTTTTATGTATAAAAAATTTCAATTTCTCGACCCTGGAAGCGAAATTTAAATTTTTTAAAATTCTCTTTATCAACGCAAAAATTTATTAGGTATAAAGTAGTTTTATTTTTTTTAAACTAAAATTTTTTAAACAGTTTGGTTATTATATGTACTACAAAATATTGCATGTACCAAAAAAAACTTTCATTTTCCCAACCCTGGAAGCGAACTTTTAATTTTTTTTTATCAGTGCAACGCTTCATGAGGTATAAAGTAATATTTTTTTTAAGAATAATTTCAAATTTTTAACCATTTTGGTCACTTTCATGTACTATTAAGTATTGCACTTGTCCATCCCTTTGGATACTTTCACGTATAAAAAGAAAATTAAATTTCCCACCCCTGGAAGCAAAATTTGAATTTATAATTTTTTTTTTTTTGCCAATGCAAATCGCCATGACGTATAAAGAGGTTTTGTTAAAGAAAAACTTAAAATTTTTAAAAATTTTAGTTACTACATGTACTACAAAATTCGGAATGGGCCGAAAAAAAAATTTTTAATTTCCCGTCACTGGAAAATTTTTTTTATTTTTTTAGTTTTTAATGGACCACTGAGGCTTCCCCACGCAAGAAATAGGTTTTAAATACAAACATTAAAAAAAATAATTGATTTTTGGTATAAACTTTGCGACGAGAAATAGGTGTAAGCTTCCCAGCTCTGGAACCATACTTTGGATCTTTCTGAATGGCACTCTATTTAAGTTCATTTCCAATCCAACGTTCCAAGAACGAAGTCTCTAGCTCTTCTGGGGCTTGGGAAAACCGATTACACGTACAAACGGACGGACAGACGGACATCGCTCAATCGTCATCGCTATTCATAAGGATACGGAATATATATACTTTGTGGGGTCCTATATTGATTTCGAAGAAATTACACACGGAATTACAAACCTATATATACCCTTTCACTTTTTTGTGAAGGGTATAAAATCGAAAATACGATTGCTGGGTTGAATAATTTAACCTATCTTTGGTACATAAAAATAACGAACTGAAACGAGTCATTTCTTTTTGTATTTAAATTAAACATATTTAATGCATTCGAAAGGTACTAGATATAAAAAATTAAAAAGACGGCTTCAGAGCTGTAAAGTTTAATTGTCTTTGAAATATTAAAGTAACTAACTAATAAAATTTTTATTATTGTAATGAAATATATTTTCATGTTATGAAATTTTTATTTGATATATTGTCACAGTTCTATTTTAAATGAAATTTATTTGTTTGTGTTCAAGCAATGTCTATATGCATTTCATTGGTGCTTTACCAAATGATCAGTAGACTTTAACCACAGTTTTCCGTGTGTAGACGTTTGCTTGTATTTGCTCCCATCGGACACGTCCCCAGGTGGCGGATAGGGGGGTTTGGAGTAGGGTGGGCGATTAGCGTCTCGGGATTGCTTGAGGAACTTGACACATCAGTGAACAGGATTTCAGCACACCCGGGATGTTGACCGTCCGCACTACCCCGGACCTAAGGAATTCACGTAATCCCTCGCGGACCAACCAAAACCAAGCTAGGGTGGTACCCGAATAATAACTACTATGGAAAGAAACTTAGAAGAAAAGAAAGTTATGGTGCAGAGCTTAAATAACTCAGTACCGGCGGCTATTGGTGGTGAGCAACCATGCCCCGAGTCATCGTCAGCAAGTGACTGCAAGAAAACAACTTCGGGGGTGGGCACCTTGGCCTCCGCTGTTGCTAAAACTACAAGAAGCCTAGGAAAGGTAGAATCGTTGCCAAGGTTGATGGCTAACCATCCCCAGCCACAAAAGACGGGCGGGGTCTCCGATTCTGCCCATCCGAAAAACATAAAGGAGTCCTCCGAAGTAGATAAGATGGTCGAGGAAGTAAGTGCTAGCATAGCCAAACTCACCACGAAAAGGAGGAATCTTTCAGCCGCACAACGGCGGAAAGCGGCAAAATTGAAACGGAGGAATCAGCAGGATGCTTCAAAGGAAGTTGAAGCCTCTACACCCATCTCCACGGAGAAGGGCAAGAGAATTCGCTCGCCGGAGAGGCAGAACACTGCTGGCCACTGCAAGAAGTTTAAATTAAAAATTTCCCCGTAGGGAGGGGGTGTAGCGGGCGGGGGTCTAAACTTCCTAAAGAGAACTCTTTGGAGGGCTCAAAGGGAGTAGGGACCACACCGTGCGCTAGCACCTCCACACAGGCGATGGCGTCAGTGGTTGGAGGAGCTCAGAAAGCTTCTAAATCACTGAAGAAAAACCCGGACTAAAGGAGGGATAAGGAGCAGCCCACGTACGCCGAAGTGGCGCTCAGGAAATTGGCAGAAGAGCTGAGCTATGCTGTCATAGATTCCAGCAGCCCATCAGGCAAAATTCCAGTGCACTACCACAAGGAGGTGGAAAGTACCATAAACGAATGTATTGTGGAGTACATATTGTCAGCTGATGAGGATGCTCCACAAATTCACATTGAAAGCAGCAAGTTTGTTCGACATAATGTTTCTGCAACTGGAGTCTCACTCCAGTGTGGAGATACTACGAAACCAAATAAACAGCATTAAGGCACCATGGGAAGGTGGAAAACTCTCGCTTGTGAAGAAGACGGAAATCCCAGCCCTAAGAAAGGCTTCCTTTTATATAAAAGGATGGAGTGGAAGTCTGAAGATCGAGGCCACAACAAATATCATTACCAAGCAAAACGAAGGCCTTGATTCGAGCAAGTGGGAAATCTTCCACCGTGAGGAGGCAGAGGAGGGCACCTTGATTGTGGTGGGTCTGGACAAAGCGTCCATGGCTTACCTTCACTTAACGAAAAGTGACGGCCTTCTTGGCCACCTCACTCATATATTTCAAAGTCGGGAAGACTCCCATTGACTGGTCAGTAGGCCCGACTGAGAATGCCAAAAAGGATAAGGCGGAGCCTAAAGAAGAAGGGGACTCGCAGATTAGTGTATTTCAAGAGGCCCCTTCACAAGCCGTTTCATAAAGATGCTGCTGCTGCTGCATATAAACCTCCATCTAGGTAAAACGGCGACTCAAGCCCTTATGGAGCAAATAACTAAAGGTAAGATACACGTTGTGTTCACACAGGAACCATGGACAATTAACAACAAGGTTTCTGGCTTGAACGACTGTAAATATCAAATTTTTTATGCAAAGACCGGGGGTAGACCTAGGGCGTCCATACTATGTCATAAGGTACTAAACTTTCTTTTTTCCGCAGAATTATCAACATCAGACGCCACAACTTTAGTATATGGCAGTCGAAACATGCTTATGGCTTCAGTGTATCTACCCTCGGATACCCCGACACTTCTACCAACGTCGGAATTGAGGCACATCATATCTTCCGCCAGGAGTAAAGGTAGGAATATCTTAATAAGTTGTGATGCCAACTCTCATCATCTCTCTTGGGGTAGCACTAATTGCAACAATAGACGTGATGCGTTATTTGAATATTTATTGGCAAATATAATATAAAAGAAAACTTAACGTCTACAATAAGAAAATAGTGGGTACTGTTGGCTGAAGTAGTAAAACACTAGACTATGAAGCGGAGGGTCGTGAGTTCGAGCCCGCACTGAGTCATTGTGTTGAATTCTTCTAATCAGCTTTAATGCGTGGTTGTGTTAGTTGTTGCCAGCCTGTTTCCATGATGAAGGCATAGTCACTGGTCACTGAACATAATTGGCAACGACTGACACTATAATGTACTAAAAAGCAGAGTAACAACATCCACCTTCGTCGGCCCTGTAGCAAAAATTAGCCGGCGAAGTAAAAGGTTGAAATAGCTACAAAAGAACTGCATATATAGGGGTCATCCCCTGAGTGCTGGTCCAAAATAAAATAAAAAATAAAAAAAATAAGGGACGCCAAACTCGAATCCTGGAAGCTTTTCTGCGAACAGGTAGACAGCGTTAGTGAAGCTTCCAAAATAAAGAAATTTCTGTCAAAAACCGACATTAAACTTGAGACGCTTGTCGACTCGGAGGGCAGAGACGATGTAGGAGTTATTAGGATTTCTTATGGAGGCACACTTCCGTACAGGGCAAGGATAATAATAGATACTCAAATGGTATGCAGAGCGGCGAAGAGTTTTTCGCCCTATAAAGCAGCAGGGCCTGATGGCATTTTCCCGGCTCTTATTCAGGAAGTATGGACCAAATAGAGGGTAGGTTGGCTAATATCTTCACAATCTGTCTTACTAATGCATATACTCCCATGGCATGGAGGGAGACTAAAGTTGTCTTCATTCCCAAACAAGGCAGGGAAAGCTATGCGGATCCGAGGGCTTAGAGACCGATTAGCCTAACTTCATTCTTATTGAAGACATTGGAAAGAATTGTGGATACAATGTTGAAGGACAGGATACCGCACAATAAACTTAAATTTAAACAACATGCTTATATTAGGGTCAGGTCTGTTGAGACAGCCCTACAAGAAGTTGTATATCATATAGAGAGACCTTTCGATTTGAGTATGTACACCATGACTGTATTTATCGATATAGAGGGAGCTTTCAATAATATACCGACCTAGAGCATTATTGGCTCGCTAGGTAACTTTGACTTGGACCAGAGATTGACTGCATGAATCAGTCATATGCTTAGAAACAGGAGGGTAAGTTGCGTGGTTAACGACTCAAGAGTAGGGTGGAACGTATGTTGCGGAACGCCACTAGGGGGAATACTATCTCCATTGCTGTGGGTGTTGACCATAAATATCCTGCTGAATATATTATCCCAGGAAGGATTTGTTCCCGTCTGCTATGCAGACGATGTAGCGATACTGATAAGGGGAAACAATACTTGGGTTCTTTGTGAAAAGAACAGAAAGGGGTCTCAATGTCAACCCAGAGAACACAGAAATTTGTATGTTTACAAGGAAACGGAAGATTGGACATTTTGAATCACCAGTTTTTCGAGGTAGGACGATACAAATTAGTAAGAAGGTCAAATATGTAGGAGTGATACTCGACTGGAGATTATCCTGGAAGGACCATATAGAAAGTAGGGTAATCAAGACCCAAAGGGTCTGGACCTATTGCAGAAGGGCAATCGGGTCCAAATGGGGAATGAGACCAAAGATGGCACACTGGCTCTATACGAGTTGTGGTAAGACCAATTGTGACGTACGACTCGTTAGTATGGTGGACGTCCTTGGAAAGTAAGGTTAATATCAAACATCTTCAAAGGATACAAAAACATTGCTGTATCGGCATCTGTGGCGCGATGAGAACCACATCAACTAAGGCGATGGAAAATATTCTATCAATACTGCCTATTGATATACAGGTTAAATACGAAGCAGCTCTAGCTGCTAAGAGATTGATGGTGGTGGGTGAGTGGCTGACAAGGGAACACATAACCAAACACCAGAGTATAATACACGTCTTACCCGGGAACAACGCTCTCTCGGTTGCGTGCGATAGGATCCCTGTTAGATATGTACAATTACACTGCACCACCATAATATAGTAGGGTATGGAATGGGAGGATGCAAGTACGATGGGCCCCATAACTAACCTATACACGGACGGGTCGAAGATTGGTGACCGATCGGGTGGAGGATTCTGTGACATGGGTCGTAACTTTCGCAAATACTTCCGCCTGCCGGATTATAACACAGTATTTCAAGGTGAGATTGGGGCTCTTGCGGAAGGGATAAGACGGTTGACGGAAATCGATAACAGACTACCGGTTCGAATATTCAGGGATAGTAGGATTGTCATCGAAGCCCTGAGGAATCATGTTGTTCAATCTCGGTATGTAGTACAACGCAACGATGAGATTAACTCATACACGCACTGTGGGGGCATAGAGATAATATGGATTCCAGGACATGAGGGAATACCTGGAAATGTTGAGGCAGATAGGATAGCAAAGATGGGAGCATTAAAACTAGACAATCCAAAGCCATTTCAAGTTTTTAAGGACGAACTAAAACAGTGGGCTATAGAATTGCATACAAGAGATTGGCAGCACCGTATGTAGGGTCACTAGGATTCTATGGGGGGACCCAGATGGTAACAGGACGAAGGACAATCTAACATTAAGTGGGCCAGCGCTAAGGAGGTTGGTTTATTTAATAACAGAACATGCAGAGTTGAGGAATCACCTGGCACAAATGGGTATCGTTGACAATATAACATGCAGGGCCTGTCACGAAGAGGATGAGACACTGGAGCACTACTTGTGCTACTGACCAGCTTTTAACCAAGTCAGAAGACAAACATTTAATCAGGAGATTATACAAGGGATGGAATTTCTAAGGGGTTCTAATTGGAGAGACTTAAGAAAATACATTGACGAAACTAGGTTCTTAACGTAATCAAACTCAGAGGTTTCCATGGTATCGGTGGAGGCTCCCTACAGTAGAATGGGAACTGCTTATTATAAAGCGAACAACAGGCCTATGAGGCCTAGGTGTAATCCTGGACGGATTGTGATAGCTTATGCCCCTCTCTTCAACCTAGCACACAGTTTTGAAAAGTTAAAAACCTCTTATCTTATGCACATACTTCCGAAAACCATCTGAGAATTCACAATTTGTAAATTACAAATTATTTTCAAAAATCACACCAGAATAAGCGTAGTAGGCCTTGAAACTCATACTGATGATTTGGTAAAGCACCAAAGAAATGCATAGAGACATTGACCACCAACAAATAAATTTCATTTAAAATAGAATTGTGACAATGTGTCAAATAAAAATTTCATAACAGTTTAATTTATATTTTATTTATTATTTTGCCTTATAAATACTTTTCTAGTTATCCAATGGATTTCTAATTGTATAAAGGTGTAGAAAAATAAAATAGATTCATATCGAATATAATTTGTTTTTATACCCTCCAAAAAAGAATTTGGAGGGTATATTCACTTTGTCATTCCGTTTGTAACGCATCGAAATATCCATCTCAGACCCCATAAAGTATATATATTCTTGATCAGTGATGAAATCTAAGACGAACTGAGCATGTCCGTCCGTCCGTCCGTCCGTCTGTGGAAATCACGATTCAGTCCAAACGAAAAGAGCTAGACTCTTGAAATTTGGCATAAATATATTTTGAAGCTTAGAGCAGGTTAAGTTCGAAGATGGGCTAAATCGGGCAAGAGGGAAAAAAGTTCCCCTAAGAAGAACTAAACCAACCCAGAAAAAACAACATAATTTTTAAATTTTTTTGGTTATTTTGTTAAGCAAATGATATATTTTTATGTCAAATACGGTCTAACGCCTTAAACTTGGACCCATTAAATAAAATAAAAATATTTTTTGACCCCGCCTACTTCAGTGGGCGTTATTACAGGCAAAAATAGCTTAAAAATATAACAAATTGTTTTACTTAAGCCTACATTCCTTAAAAATAACACTTTTAAGCTTTAATGACGAAGCTGAGACGAAACCTGGTACTACTCTGCTCTACCCCATCCTTCCCCTTCGCCCCCTAAATGACCCTACCAAAAAAAAATTTTTTTTTTTAAATTTTGTATATACCAAAAAAAAATTTTTTTTTTTAATTTTGTATATAATCATCCCAAGCATTTATCTTTAGAGTTTTATGATTGCCTGTTGCTGCCCTACCCCCTCCTCCCCCTTTGCCCTCTAAATGACCCTATCAAAAAAAAGAAATTTTAATTTTGTATATAATTATCCCAAGCATTTATTTTTAGAGTTTTATGACAAAGGTGAAATGTTTCCCCCACAGCCCTTGCCAGAGCGACCCCGCCAAAATACAGTTTTTATAGCCTCCAAAGAGAATTGTGATGAAGTCTAAGACGGTCTAGCAATGCCCATACGTTCGTCTGTGGAAAACATGATATTGTATAATTTTGAACCCCGCCCCCTTTAGTGGGCGTTGACGTACGATATTATATAAAGGAACTCTGACTCTATTCATATAAATGTATATATACATATGTAGTTTATAAACATACATAAAAAATTTTTTAACATATCCATATATACGTATAAACATATACACATAAATGGCAACAAAATTCAAAAAGTTTTTAACAAATTTAAATAAATTATAAACATATACACATATTTTTCAACAAAATTCAAAAAGTTTGAAAAACAAGTTAAAATAAACAACATATTTGAACAGTAACACACAGTAACTATGCCTATCTATCTCTTTGAGCTACATTTGCTGTATCTGCCTTAAAATGAATTCTTTTTGTGATTGGTGTATTGATTATGTGTAACATTTCTAACATAAATCTACGTTTATAATTATTTTCTGTGTTTAATATTGAAACATTGTCAAAGTTTGGATAATGAAAAAATCTAGAACAATGTGAAGATAATGCAGTTTTTTGTGAATTTATATCTCTATATCTTTGATCAGCTTTATGTCCTGCAATCCTAGTTTTTAATTTGTTCTTTGTTGTACGTATATGTACTTTATTGCAATCTTCATTGTCCTTTCCATTACAAGGTATTTTGTAAACTAAATTCAACCTGTCTAATTTATCAACTTTATCTTTTGTCTTACTAAAAAACTTATTTAATGTATTATAACTTCTATAAGCTACCGTATATTTTTCAGAATCACATATTCCTGATTTACCAATGCGTTCTGATATTCCAGATACATAAGTTAAAGATTTGTAAATTTTTGGTTCATTTACATTTCTATTTATGTTACTATTTCTTAATCCATGTTGATTTATTAATCTATATATTAGCCAAGCTGGAAAATCATTACTCCTTAATATATTTTTATTTTTATTTTTTCCATGAAATCTACTGTCACTAATTGTTAAAACTTGATCCACAAAATTTTTAGCTGTATTAATAATAACCTTTTTATTATGTTTCGAATAATAATTAATAATTCTTCCTGAAGATGTTGGTTTCTGGTACCAATCTATTAATAAATTTGTATTCTTTCTAATTATTAAAGTATCTAAATATGAAATCATACAGTTAATTTCTTTTTCCATAGTAAATTTAATACAACTTATATTTTCTATTAAAAAAAAACTTATTAGTATATAAAATCAAGAAGGTAAAAGAAACTGGTTCAAGGATTGCAACGAATATTTGTATATTACGCCGGTACGTCGGTGCAGGTTAAATAAGTTTCTGCAAAACCGAAAATAGCTCTTTCACTTGTTTGTCTACCATTTTGCTTAGTACTTTCAACGAGTTTTTTCTCCACCCTGGAAGTAAAAATAGTAGAGAAGTGGACAAATAGTTTCACCATATGAACGCTAAACAATACGGGGATAATATTCTCAGCTGAAGCACCACTGTATTTTGGTTTTGCAATGTTATCGTTAACAAATTATTTAATATGTAGACCAAAATTGCCACTTATCTGGGTATTATCTTTATCACAACAGCAGCGTTTGAATTATATATGATCAATTTGATGAAAAATTTTATATTGACAATAAAAGGGAGTTCTCAAAAGAAAACAAGTAAATGTGCTATATTCGGCTGTGCCGAATCTTAAATACCATTCATAGTTGTAATTCTTATTTCTTTCTTGCTAAAACAGAAAGTATAATTGATCATATATAAAGTAGGTATAATTCATCATAAAAATCAAAAATAGCAAAGCATATGGTTACTTTTATGAATCAGAAAATGTCGATATTCCAACCCTGAAATTAGATTTTTAATTTTTTTGGATTTTAATATGTACCAGTTTAACTCTTCTCGAAGTATAAAAAAGATTTCATTCACACACAACCAAAATAAGGAACTTATAGGGCTACTTTTATGTCCTAAAAAAGTTAGGTTTTTAATACCAAATTAATTCTTCCTGATATATAAAATAGGATTAATTCACTAAAATACAAAATTTGGAATTTATGTGGGTACTTTTATGTACCAGAAATAATTTTATTTTCCAACTCTGGAAGCGAATTTTTATTTTCTTACTAATGCAATTCCTAGTGAATTTTAAACTTTTTGGTCACAATTTTTTAAAAAATTTTACACCAATTTTGTTCTTCCTGAATTATAAAATAGTTTTAATTAGCGAAAGCAATAACTTCAATTGCCTTTTTTGTTACTTTTATGCATAAAAAATATTTCAATTTCCCAACCGTAGAAACGAAAGTTAAATTATTTTTGTTATTTTTTTACCAATGCAAATCTTAATGAGGCATAAAATAGTTTTATTTAAGAAAAAATTAAAATTTGTAACCATTTTGGTCACTTTCATGTACTACAAAATATTGCAAATATCCAACCTTGGAATCGAAATTTCGATTTGTTTTGATATTTGATACCAATTTTGTTTTTCCTGAATTAAAAAATCGTTTTAATTAGTAAAAAAAGTTACTTTTATGTATGAAAAAATTTCAATTTCCCATCAATGGGAGCGAAAATTTCATTTTTGTTTTTATTTATTCAGCAATGCTAGTTTTCTTTAGCTATAAAATCGTTTTATTTAAGAAAAACTTAAAATTTGCAACCATTTTTGTCACTTTCATCTTCTACAATATATTGCATGTACCAAAAAAAACTTTCAATTTCCCAGCCCTGGAATTAAATTTTATTTTATTTTGTTGATTTTTTATCAATGCGACTATTCATGAGGTATAAAGTAGTTTTATTAAAGAAACATTTTAAATTTTTAACCATTTTGGTTACTTTTATTTATAAATAAATTTCAATTTCCCAACCCTGGAAGCGAAACTTTAATTTCTCAAATTTTTTTTATCAATGAAAATCTTCATGAGGTATAAAGTGATTTTCTTTTAAGAAAAACTCAAAATTTGTAACCATTTTGGTTATTACATGTACTACAAAATATTGCATGTACCAAAAAAAACTTTCATTTTCCCAACCCTGGAAGCGAAATTTTATTTTTTTATTTCTTATCAGTGCAAGTCTTCTTGAGGTATAAAGAAAAATTTTAAACTTTTAACCATTTTGGTCACTTTCATGTACTACAAAATATTGCACTTGTCCACTCTGGTTTCGAAATTTTTATATATTTTAATTTTTGATACCAATTTTGTTCTTCCTAAATTATAAAACAGTTTTAGTTAGCAAAATAAAACAACAACATCAGTTGCCTCTTGGATTACTTTCACGTATAAAAACAAATTAAATTTCCCACCCCTGGAATCAAAATATTGATTTTAAATTCTTTTTTTTTTTGGTCAATGCAAATCTTCATGACGTATAAAGACGTTTTGTTAAAGAAAAACTTAACAATCTTAGTTACTACGTACTACAAAAAACGGAATGGTCCGAAAAAAAATTTTTAATTTTTCATCCCTGGAAAAAATTTTTAATTTTTTTAGTTTTTAATAGACCATTGAGGCTTCCCAAAGCACGAAATAGGTTTAATTTACAAACATTAAAGAAAATAATTGATTTTTGGTATAAATTTTTCGTCGAGAAATAGGTGTAAGCTTCCCAGCTCTGGAACCGTACTTTGGTTCTTTCTGAATTTCAAAAGCACTCTATTTAAGTTCATTTCCAATCCAACGGTCCAAGAACGAAGTCTCTAGCTCTTCTGGGGCTTGGGAAACCTGATTTCACGTACGGACAGACGGACATCGCTCAATCGTCATCGCTATTCATAAGGATCGAGAATATATATACTTTATTGATATCGAAGAAATTACACACGGAATGAAAAACCTATATATGCCCTTACAATTTTTGTAAACAGTATAAAAATCAAAATTTCGAATCCAGGGTTCGACAAGTGCAATATTTTAAAGTTCATGAAGGTGACCAATATTGTTCAAAATTGTACATTTTTCTTAAATAATAATACTTGATACCTTATAAAGAAATGCACTGGTAAAAAACAAAAAAATAATAATAAAAATTTCACTTCCAGGGTTGGGAAGTTAAAAGTTTTTTTGGTACATGGTACAAATTTTAAGTTTTTCTTAAATAAAACGACCTTATAACGAAAGGAGACTAGTATTGGTAAAAAAAATAAAATTTCGCTTCCAGAGCTGGGCAATTGAAATTTTTTTTATACATAAAAGTAGCCAAAAAGGCTACTAACGTTGGTCGTTTACTAATTGGTATCAATAATTAAAAAAATCAAAATTTTGATTCGAGAGTTGGATACCTGCACTATTTTTAGTACGTGAAAAAGACCAATATGGTTAAAATTTTAAGTTTTTCTTAAATAAAACTATTTCATGCTTCATTAAGAGTTGCATTGAAAAAAATTAAGTAAAATGTCGTTTCCAGGGATGGGAAATTGAAATACTTTTTCTGCATAGAAGTAACAAAAAAAGCAATTGACGTTGTTGTTTCCGCTGATTAAAACTGTTTTATAATTGAGGAAGAGCAAAATTGGTATTAATATGTTAAAATATCAAAACTTCGACCAGGGTTGGACAAATGAAATTTTTTATGGTACATGAAAGTGACCAAAAAGTTTATAAAATTTAATTTTTTTGTCAAGTAAAACTATGCTACACCACACTAAGAGTTGCTTACTCGCTTCCAGAGTGTCGGTTTTCCAACACTGGAACCGAATTTTTAATTTTTTAATACTAATTTAATTTTTTCGGATGTATAAAATAGGTTTAACTTATTAAAAACACAAAATTTGTAATTTATGTATGTAATTTTATGTACCAAAATTATGTCGATTTGCCAACCCTGGAACCGAATTTTTAGTTTTAAAATCTTTAATACCAATATAATTCTTAGCGAAGTATAAAATAGGTTTAAGTCACTGAAAAAACCAAAATTGGGAACTTATATGGTTACTTTTATGTACCAACAAATTTCGATTTTCCAACCCTGGAACCGAATTTATAATTTTTTGATACTAGTTTAATTTTTTCTGAAATATCTAATAGGTTTAATTGACTAAAAGCAAAAAATTTGGACTTTATGTATGTACTATTATGTACGAAAAATACTTGGATTTTTCAACTCTGGAAGTGAATTTTTATTTTTTTACCAATGCAATTCTTAGTGAGGTGTAGCATAGTTTTACTTGAAAAAAAAATTAAAATTTTTAAACTTTTTGTTCACTTTCAAGTACCATAAAATATTTCATTTGCCCAACCCTGGGGGCGAAATTTTGATTTTTTACGATTTTAATTCCAATTTTCCTGAATTATAAAACAGCTTTAATTAGCAGAAAGAAACAACGTCAATTGCCTTTTTGGTTACTTTTATGCAGAATAAATATTTCAATTTCCCAACCCTGGCAACGAAATTTAAATTTTTTTTACCAATGCAACCTTTAAAGAGGCATAAAATAATTTTATTTAAGAAAAACTTAATATTTGTAACCATTTAGGTCATTTTTATGTACCACAAAATATTGCAATTATCCAACTCTGGAATCAAAATTTTTATTTTTTTTAATTTTTGATACCAATTTTGTTTTTCCTGAACTAAAAATATTTTTATTAGTAAAAAAACAACGTCAATTGCCTTTTTGGTTACTTTTATGCATAAACAAAATTTCAATTTCCTAACCCTGGAAGCGAAATTTAAATTTTTTAAAATGTTCTTTTTCAATGCAAATCTTTTTTCCAACCCTGGAAACGAAATTTTAATTTTTTTTAATTTTTGATACCAATTTTGTTCTTCCTAAAATATCAAATAGTTTTAGTTGGCACAAAAAAAACAACGTCAATTGCCCTTTGGTTACATTTATGTATAAAATAAATTTAAATTTCCCAGCCCTGGAAGCGAAATTTTAAATTTGAATTTTTTTTATCAATGCAAATCTTCATGAGGTATAAAGTTGTTTTGTTTAAGAAAAACTAAAATTTTGTAACGAGTTTGGTTATTACGTGTACTACAAAATATTACATGTACCAAAAAGAATTTCATTTTCCCAACCCTGGAAGCGAAATTTTAATTTTTTGTTTATCAGTGCAACGCTTCTTGAGGTATAAAGTAGTTTTATTTAAGAAAAATTTCAAATTTTTTACCATTTTGGCCATAAAATATTGCACTTGCCCATCCCTGGATTCGAAATTTTATTTTTGAATTTTTGATACCATTTTTGTTCTTCCTAAATTATAAGACAGTTTTAGTTAGCAAAAAACAACATCAGTTGCCTGTTTGATTACTTTCATGTATAAAAACAATTCAATTTCCCACCCCTGGAAGCAAAATTTGAATTTAAAAAATTTTTTTTTTGGCCAATGCAATTCTTCATGACGTATAAAGTGGTTTTGTTAATAAGACAAAAAAAAAAAAATTTAATTTCCCATCCCTGGAAAAAGAATTTATTTTTTTATTTTTTAATAGACCATTGAGGCTCCCCAAAGCACGAAATAGATTTAATTTACAAACATTAAAAAAAATTCGGAATAAGCCAAAAAAAAATTTTAATTTCCCATCCCTGGAAAAAGAATTTATTTTTTTAGTTTTTAATAGACCATTGAGGCTCCCCAAAGCACGAAATAGATTTAATTTACAAACATTACAAAAAATAATTTTTGGTATAAATTTTGCGTCGAGAAATAGGTGTAAGCTTCCCAGCTCTGGAACCATACTTCGGATCTTTCTGAATTTCAATAGCAGCCTATTTAAGTTCATTTCCAATCCAACGGTCCAAGAACGAAGTCTCTAGCTCTTCTGGGGGCTTTGGAAAACCACGTACATACGGACGGACAGACGGACGGACAGACGGACGGACAGACGGACATCGCTCAATCGTCATCGCTATTCATAAGGATCCAGAATATATATATACTTTATGGGATCGCATGTGCATATCGAAGAAATTACACACGGAATGACAAACCTATATATACCCTTTCACTTTTTTGTGAAGGGTATAAAAACAAGTAAAAACTTTATATTCGACAGGGTCGAATCTTAAATACTCTCCAAATATTTAGTAAGTGAATTTAAAATGTTTAACTTGGTGGGACAGAGTTCCTTTATATAATATCGTACGTAAACGCCCACTAAAGGGGGTGGGGTTCAGAAATAGACAATATCATGTTTTCCACAGAATGACAAACTTATACATATATACCCTTTAACTTTTTTGTGAAGGGTATAAAAAGTGTTATATTGAAGAAATACTTTTCAACAAGTACAATATATATTGACAAATTGCTAGAGCGTAATAGACTAGACATTCTAGTAATGCTTGGTTTTCACTATGTCATTTTTGTTGTCAAATTGTTGTCAAATTGTCCAAATTGTTGGCAATTGTATGAAAACGGGTAGTCATATGGCGTCATCTATGCTTCCATAACTGACTGCAAACATAGATGACGCCATATGACAACCCGTTTTCATACAATTGCCAACAATTTGGGCAATTTGACAACAAAACTGACATAGTGAAAACCAAGCATAAGAATAATATCATTTCTCATATCTTATTGCTTTATATACAATCCAAACGAGCCATCTTACCGAACGTGCAACGAATCGTGTGTGTGTGCCGAAGGTGCGGCCTGCGCGGTTACCTGAAATCACAGCTGTGCGTTAGGTATACAAGAATTTTGTGTTTACCAGCTGAACGCATGATCACCCGGCGCACAGTGGCACATTTTTAATTTTATTCTTATTTTTTCTATGAAATCTATTGTCACTAATTGTTAAAACTTTATCCACAAAATTTTTAGCTGTATTTATAATAACTTATTTTATTATGTTTCGAATAATAATTAATAGTTCTTCCTGAAGATGTTGGTTTCTGGTACCAATCTATTAGTAAATTTCTATTCTTCCTAATTATTAAGGTATCTAAATATGAAATCATATAGTTACTTTCTTTTTCCATAGTAAATTTAATACAACTGTTAAACTCATTTAATGTTATCAACATATTATATTTTCCACATTCAGAGATTATGCATAATAAATCGTCTACATATTTAGTCATTATCCTAGGTCTTATGTCAACATGCTCAATATAACTGTCAAGTAATCTCTCCATAACAATATCAGCCACTATCGGAGAAGTTGGAGATCCCATTGGTATACCCTGTTGTTGTAAATATATTTTTCCATCATATTGAAAATATCTGTTATCTTCTATACAAAATTTTAATATGCGTAAAAATATCTGGAATATCAGAAGGCATTGGTAAATCAAGAATATGTGATTCTGAAAAATATACAGTAGCTTATAGAACTTATAATACATTAAATAAGTTTTTTAGTAAGACAAAAGATAAAGTTGATGACTTAGACAGGTCGAATTTAGTTTATAAAATACCTTGTAATGGAAATGACAATGAAGATTGCAATAAGGTACAACAAAGAACAAATTAAGGTACAACAAAGAATAAATTAAGAACTAGGATTGCAGGACATAAAACTGATCAATGATACAGAGATATAATATCACAAAAAAACTGCATTATCTTCACATTGTGCTAGATTTAATCATTATCCAAACTTTGAAAATGTTCCAATATAAAACACAGAAAATAATTATGTTAGAAATGTTGCACATAATTAATACACCAATCACAAAAAGAAGTAATTCTAAGGCAGATACAGCAAATGTAGCTCAAAATTACAGACAGCTAGGAGATAGATAGGCATAGATTTTTTTTTTGTTTTGTTACTGTTCAAA
Organism: Linnaemya tessellans; assembly: GCA_951800035.1. Lineage (NCBI taxonomy): Eukaryota > Metazoa > Arthropoda > Insecta > Diptera > Tachinidae > Linnaemya > Linnaemya tessellans. The sequence continues at coordinate 65,361,979 of OX637535.1, read as the reverse complement.
TATGTTAAAGTTTATTTTAATTTGTTTTTTAAACTTTTTGAATTTTGTTGAAAATTATGTTTATATAGCCTAGTACTCTGTTTAAAATTTCATGTGAAATTCTGTAGTCAGTTTAATTTAAATTATTTAAAACACTTTTTTATTAATTCATTTATAAATAGTTAAGTTTCAATCAATTTTTTATTAAAAAATTATAAAAAAGATATCTTTTTGCAACGTTGTTACTGATTTTAAATAAAAATTCAAGCACATTTCATGACTTAGAATGAAAATTAAATTCAAAATATTTAGGTTTTTTTTGTTTGGTTGATATCTGCATTAGATTTAAACCAATTTGTAGTCAGTTGCAAAATACTTAATTTATAATTAGTGTTTTTATAAACCAATTATTTTATTTCCTAAAGGGATGTTTTTTGAAATTTATTTAAATTTGTTTGTAAATCGTAGTACTCTGTTTGAATTTGTGGAAAATGTTGCGCAACATCAGTAATTTCAGTTTCAGTGTTTTTCCTTTTTAATTGAAATTATGTTTTCCATTTTCAATAAGAAAATTTTTAGCTTCAAAAAATTATCGTTCGAAATAAATAACATTCATATTATTTCACATGTTTTTCATAATTAAAACAGAGTACTAGTTTATCAACATTTTTCCACAAATATTTCGATTGAATAGTTTTTGTATGGGTTTTGTCAGAATTTCACATGAAGTTTTAAACAGAGTACTAGGCTTAACTTCATGATTGTTGTTGAAAACCCCTGCTAGCATTTGGAAGATTGTTTTTATAAAAATCACCTTGCTGAGTCTTTTTAAATTACTTTTAGTAATCAAAAACTTATTAGTCAGTTACACTATCAAACAAGTAAAAGTGCTATATTCGGCAGTGTCAAATCTTAAATACCCTTCACAGATGTAATTCTTCTTTCTTTCTTGCTAAAATAGGAAGTAGGTTTAATTAAAATATCAAAATGATGTTATCGGTTACTTTTATATTTAAGAAAACGTTTAAATTTTTCGCCTAGGTTTTTCTTAAAAAGGGTCCGCCATCTAACTTTTTTTTCAACTAGTGCTTATTTCGTGAATGGTAATACTTAGCTCATGTCTGATTTGACAAATAATTAGTTTTATCCTTCCGCTGAACGAATATGGTTGTGTATACGCATCAACAACGCTGGGAAATATGGGCCTGCGATCGACATACAGAAGATGCCGATTTTGCTAAAAAAAATCATCTCTTCAGATGAAGCTCATTTTGATCTTGGCGGGAATGTAAACAAGCATTGTCGCATTTGGGGTACAGAAAACCACTGTCCAGAAGCATAATTGGGCCATTTTTCTTCGAAAATGAGCAAGGAGGGGCCGTGACAGTCAATGACTATCGTTATCGAGCCATGTTGAACGAATTTTTATTCACAAAAAGACGGAGATACATGCCACACAGCCGAAGCTACACTCGATGTTTTACGCCCTGGTTTTGAAGATCGCATTATCAGCCGCAGAGCTGATGTCGTTTGGCCACCTCGGAGCTGCGATTTGGCACCGTTGGACCATTATTTGTGGGGTGCCGTCAAAGATAAGAGTTACGCCGACAAGTCAGACACAATTGACACTTTAAAGGACAATATTCGTGAAACCATTGGTGAAATACAGCTGCACACAATCGATAATGTGCTTAAAAATTAGACCGATCGTGTAGGCTACTGCATGGCCAGCCAAGGTAGCCATTTGAATGAAATTAGTTTTCCATTATTAACCGGAAGGATTGTACTTTAAAAACAAAAGAAATTCGGGAAAATATTCAGTCGTTTTTTTCATAGCATTTTCAAAAAAAAAGTTATTT
>OX637535.1:65145141-65355141 GCA_951800035.1 Linnaemya tessellans | reverse complement strand
TAGTCATCCGCACATATCCGCAGGCAATTTTTTCTTCCAAACCATGAAATATCAATTAACACACCCGAGCGAGAATCTCAGTTGCGTTAAGTGGTATTATACAACTTTATGACTATAGTTAATTTTTTTAATCAATTAAAATTAACAAAAATACCATAATTTTCAATGTAGCTCTGCCGGTACCAGAATATATTATATTCCTATTAAACTATGTGAGTTATATCATATTTACCTGCATTACAATTATGCATTTTAATAAAATTCATAAACTGAAAACACGCTTTTACTCAATTTTTTTCACGTTGACTTGTCTCAAACACAGCAAAAAAGCATGTGCCCAATTAGCAACACGAAACTTTGACTGCGTGGCGAGAGCGAACGAAAGCAAAAAGGAATTAAAAAATAACGGGATCTAGTCCAGCATTCTATTCTCTTCACCCTACGGTGGGTAGTTAAAGAAAAAGTGAGTTTTGAAAATTCGAATTTTGGCCGCTTAAATTGGACAAATACCCCTCTGTGCGGCGGCTGAAAGAGCACGGAAATATCGAGAGAAAATAAAGCTCGATAAAGCGCGTAATGATGAATATAAAAGAAAGAAGAAAGAAAGGTATAATCGTGGCATATTTGAGTTTAATTTTTATTATTGTTACTGACAGATTCTGTTTTTGAATAGCAACGACGGTCCCTCTGGGTGAGCGGAAATTTATGCAAATGCCACAAAATTAATTCGAAAGTGGTAAAAATGAATGAGAATGAAAATAAACAAAGGCGCTTGTCATATCATGAAGTTTATACAGATTCAGAATAAGAATTCGAATGAAAATTTCTAATTAAATTAAGTTAACCCATTACATGTACATGTTTAGTTTTGTATGAAAATTTTTGTTTTTTGAAGAATTTTTGTTTTTTTATTTACTTTTTGTAAAAGAATAAAATTTTTTTTTCGTTAAACTTTTAATTTGGCATTATTTCTTGTTTACGTGCATCAAAATCTATTGATAGTCACAAAATATCTTGATCGTCACACTTAGTTTTTTCCCTTAAAACGTTTATAATTGCATTATTTTAAATACATTGTTACAAGCCTATTACTTTGCAAGTAACCTCTGAGTTCAAGTCTTTTTTTTAACAAAAATTTACATATTTTCATCTTAAAATTTGAAAATAACTAGTCACTAAATTATGTATGAATTTTTATTAGTCGAACTTTGTAATGTAAATTGTTATTTTTTTTTTTTTTTTTGGCTTAAGTTCGGATCTGCATGACTGCAAATGATTTTTTATTATTTTTATTAATAAATGAATTTTGTTCAAATTCTATTTATTATATTTTATATTAAGATTGGAATATTAAGAATATTTTTCAATAATCATCAAACCAGCAGAACGGATCAGTACTGATTTCGAGGCCGCTACGCCATCTCATCAGCGTTCTTTGTTCAATTTTTCCACTTTTGCAAGTGGTGCTAGTTAGTAGGAATATCAACTATTTAACCAATATTTTAACGAAAATTGAATATGAGAAGTTACCACATTCATATTTTTTTTTTAAGTTATTATCTTTTTTTGGTTAGTACGAAATTCCCCAACCCTGACGATTAATATTCCCAATATTCCATGTATCTCTTTCGCTTTTTCCAGAGCCATCGGCTGCTGATTGCTAAAGTTTCTGTTGTTATTTATGTTCAAGTAATTGAATTACAAATAATTAACAATTTACATTACAAAGTTCGACTAATAAAAATTCATACATAATTTAAAACATTGCGGGGGCACGCGCACTTGTTCATTGTAAATTGACAACTAAAATTCAATTACTTGAACATAAATAACAAAGAAGCTTTAGCAATCAGCAGCCGATGGCTCTGGAAAAAGCGAAAGAGATACATGGAATATTGGGAATATTAATCGTCAGGGTTGGGGAATTTCGTACTAACCAAAAAAAGGTAATAACTTAAAAAAAAAATATGAATGTGGTAACTTCTCATATTCAATTTTCGTTAAAATATTGGTTAAATAGTTGATATTCCTACTAACTAGCACCACTTGCAAAAGTGGAAAAATTGAACAAAGAACGCTGATGAGATGGCGTAGCGGCCTCGAAATCAGTACTGATCCGTTCTGCTGGTTTGATGATTATTGAAAAATATTCTTAATATTCCAATCTTAATATAAAAAATAATAAATAGAATTTGAACAAAATTCATTCATTAATAAATATAATAAAAAATCATTTGCAGTCATGCAGATTCGAAATTAAGCCCAAAAAAAAAATTAATTAAAAATTTACATTACAAAGTTCGACTAATAAAAATTCATACATAATTTAAAACATTGCGGGGGCACGCGCACTTGTTCATTGTAAATGGACAACTAAATTCAATTACTTGAACATAAATAACAAAAGAAGCTTTAGCAATCAGCAGCCGATGGCTCTGGAAAAAGCGAAAGAGATACATGGAATATTGGGAATATTAATCGTCAGGGTTGGGGAATTTCGTACTAACCAAAAAAAGGTAATAACTTAAAAAAAAATATGAATGTGGTAACTTCTCATATTCAATTTTCGTTAAAATATTGGTTAAATAGTTGATATTCCTACTAACTAGCACCAATTGCAAAAGTGGAAAAATTGAACAAAGAACGCTGATGAGATGGCGTAGCGGCCTCGAAATCAGTACTGATCCGTTCTGCTGGTTTGATGATTATTGAAAAATATTCTTAATATTCCAATCTTAATATAAAAAATAATAAATAGAATTTGAACAAAATTCATTTATTAATAAAAATAATAAAAAATCATTTGCAGTCAAAATGCCCAAAAAAAAAATTAACAATTAACTAGTCACTTTAAAAAAAATTTAAAATCAAGGTGAATCGTGATTTTGTGTTTATAATCGAAAGGATGATTTTCGCAAAAGTCAATCTTGAGAAACAAAAGAACATCGTAGCAAGCTTGAATTTCAAATATTATTGCATTTTAAGCGATTTTTTATACATATTTGGTGTGTGACGCTCAAGATAGGAATCATAGAAAACCTAAAAAAAATCAAAAAATATTGATTTTTTTGAGAGCCTAAAAGTACCACCGGATTCTTCATCAATTTCTACAAAATTGGCCACTCTTACAGGCGAATTGAAAAAACTTTAAAAATAAGCAAATAAACTCGTTGTGAAAGTTTTTTTTTGAAATTGACCCAAGTATAAAATAGGTTTAAGTCACTGAAAAAAAACCAAAATTGGGAACTTATATGGTTACTTTTATGTACCAAAAATTTTCGATTTTCCAACCCTGGAACCGAATTTATAATTTTTTAATCTAGATTTTCCCAGTCTGGAAGCGAATTTTTATTTTTTACCAATGCAATTCTTAGTGAGGTGTAACATAGTTTTACTTGACAAAAAAATTAAAATTTTTAAACTTTTTGGTCACTTTCATGTACCATAAAAAATTTCATTTGTCCTGGGGTCGAAGTTTTGATATTTTAAGATTGTAATACCAATTTTTCTCTTCCTGAATTATAAAACAGTTTTAATTAGCGAAAACAATAACGTCAATTGCCTTCTTGGTTACTTTTATGCAGAAAAAATTTTTCAATTTCCAACCCTGGAAACGAAACTTTCATTTTTCTTGGTTTTTTACCAATGCAACTCTTCATGAGGTATAAAGTAGTGTTATTTTAGAAATATTTATATTTTTGAACCATTTTGGTCACCTTCATGAACTATAAAATATTGCACATGTCCAACCCTGCATTCGAAATTTTGATTTGTTTTAACTTTTTTGATACCTAAAATATAAAATAGTTTCAGTTAGGAAAACAAAAACAACGTCAATTGCCTTTTCGGTTAGTTTTATGTATAAGAAAGATTTAATTTCCCAACCCGGGAAGCGAAATTTAATTTTTTTTTTAATATTTTATCATTGCAAATCTTCATGAGGTATAAAGTAGTTTTGTTTAAGAAAAACTCAAATTTTGCAACCATTTTGGTCTTCTTCATAAACTATAAAATATTGCACTTGTCCAACCCTGGATTCGAAATTTTGATTCTTTTTAAATTTTTGATACCAATTTTGTTCTTCCTAAAATATAAAATAGTTTTAGTTAGGAAAACAATACTACTGGTTACTTTTATGTATAAAAAAATATTAAATTTCCCAATCCTGGAAACGAAATTTTAATTTTTGAAAATTTTTTTATCAATGCAAATCTTCATGAGGTATAAAGTAGTTTTGTTTAAGAAAAACTAAAATTTTGCAACCATATTGGTTATTACATGTACTACAAAATATTGCATGTACCAAAAAAAACTTTCATTTTCCCAACCCTGGAAACGAAATTTTAAATTTGTTTTTTTTTCTTTTTTTTTAGCACCAGTACTTACGATGACCCCTACATATGCAATGCATTGCGCCGGAACTGAAAACGAGGGGATAGTATTAAGGGGACAGATGTCGAAAGATGAGAAGATAGACAGTTTTTTTTGTAGCTATTTCAACCTTTTACTTCGCCGGCTAATTTTTGCTACAGGGCCGACGAAGGAGGGTGCTGTTACTCTGCTTTTTAGTACATGATAGTGTCAGTCGCCGCCAATTATGTTCAGTGACCAGTGACTTTGCCTTCATCATTGAAACAGGCTGGCAACAACTAACACAACCACGCACTAATGCTGATCAGAAGAATTTAACACAATATTTCATGACTCGGCGCGGGCTCGAACTCACGACCCTCCACTTTATAGTCTCGTGTTCTACTACTTCAGCCAACAGCACGCTTCTTGAGGTAGTAGTAGAAAGTACTTTAATTTAAAAAAATTTCAAATATTTTACTATTTTGGTCGCATTCATGTACCATAAAATATTGCACTTGTCCAACCCTGGATTCAAAATTTTGATTTGGTTTTAATTTTTTATACCAATTTCATTCTTCCTAAATTATAAGACAGTTTTAATTAGCAAAAAAAACAACAACATCAGTTGCCTGTTTGATTACTTTCATGTATAAAAAAAAATTAAATTTCCCATTTAAAAAAATTTTTTTTTTTGCCAATGCAAATTTCCATGACGTATAAAAAGGTTTTGTTAAAGAAAAAACAATTTTAACAATTTTAGTTACTACATGTACTACAAAATACGGAATGGGCCGAAGAAAAAATTTAATTTCATATCCCTGGAAAAAATACTTTTATTTTTTTTAGTCTTTAATAGACCATTGAGGCTTCCCAAAGCACGAAATAGGTTTAATTTACAAACATTAAACAAAATACTTGATTTTTGGTATACATTTTGGGTCGAGAAATAGGTGTAAGCTTCCCAGCTCTGGAAACATACTTCGAATCTTTCTGAATTTCAATAGCACTCTATTTAAGTTCATTTCCAATCCAACGGTCCAAGAACGAAGTCTCTAGCTCTTCTGGGGACTTGGGAAAACGTACAGATGGACGGACAGACGGACATCGCTCAATCGCCATTGCTATTCATAAGGATCCAGAATATTTATACTTTATGGGGTCCCATTCCATCCATCGATTTATCGAAGAAATTACACACGGAATGACAAACCTATTTATACCTTTTCACTTTTTTGCGAAGGCTATAAAAATATAAATTCTTTAATTGTCAGTCCATATTTAACGCTGGTTGAGAGTTTGAGACTAATGATTCATAATTTTTCTTTAAAATACATTTTGGGAGAATAGATCTCTTCAAGTTGATATAAAATGGCTCCAGCGTATTAATTAAAAAATATTAAAGAATTTCACAGCTTTCAATTTGAGTTTAAAGATTTTTTGTTTTGATCTATACGTCTAAGCCCAAAGTCTACATTCTGAATGTCCTTCTTCAGCAATATATCTCCATATTGCGAAGGATTAAATTCCAGAGCTCCGAAATCTTCACTCGAATTCGAATAGAGAGTGAAACTCGCTCGAATTCGAGCGCGACTACTCCTGCGAGTGAAAAAAAAATATCGAATGTTCTCTATTTTTCTATGCCACTCGAATAAGAGCGCATATGTTTTGCTCGATTTCGAGTGCGAGTAAAATACGCTCGAAATCGAGCAGTCTTTCTCATACAGTGGAAAAATAGAAACAGTTTGTTTTTGCCGATTTGTTTGTGTGCGTGTGTGTGTGTGTGTGTAGTAGCAAGTATAGTATTATTTATGTCTTTATTGTTCATTATAATATAGAAAATATAAGTAAACTTTTAAAAATATAATAAAACTTTTTTTATAAAACCAACTAATTGCTCCGCACACGCGCACTGTATGGAAAGACTGAAAGAGTACACAAAAACCACACGCACACACAAGTCAGCAAAGACAAACAGTTTGTATTTTTCCACTCGATTTTACTCTTAAGAGTGAACTCTAACTATTTCGAAGATTTTTACTCCCACTCTTACTTTTTAAAAAGGAGCACTCGCGAGTACTCCCACCTAAAACAAACCTCCACTCGTTTGTTTTAGGTGGGAGTAACTTTTTGTAACACTCGTAATCGCGAGTATTTTTCACCCGCGAGTAAAATCGAGTAAATCTGAGCTCTGTTAAATTCACAAACAAATGCTAACTCAGCATAATTAGGGTAGAGGACTGATTATTAAGAGTTTGAAATTTGGTTTTTTAGTGAAAAAGTTCAGAATATAGACTGAAATTTAAAAAGTTAAAAATATATTAATTTTATTCCATAAATTATAGATAATAGAATATATTCGGAGGGATTTTTTAATATCAGTGTACAAATGAAAACGATTAATAACAAGTAAAAGTGTTATATTCGGCTGAGCATAACCTTAAATACCCTTCACAGATGTAAGTCTTCTTTCTTTCTTTCTTGCTAAAGCAGAAAGTAGGTTTAGTTGAAAAAACAAAATGATGTTATCAGTTACTTTTATATTTAAGAAAACGTTTGGCTAGGAAGCTAAGAGTTTGGCTCTTCCTATTTCTAATACCTCTGAACGTCTTTTAAAAATGTATCTAATTTCCAAACAACCAAAAATCCGTTCCATGCATCCCAAAAAGTTCCAATTGTCCAACCGTAGAATCGTCTTTCAGATGTTTTTTTGTTTTTATACCAATTTATTTCTTCCTGATATATAAAGTAGGTATAATTCATCATAAAAATCAAAAATAGCAAATTATATGAGTACTATTATGAACCAGAAAATATCGATATTCCAACCCTGAAATTGCATTCTTAATTTTTTTCGTTTTTAATACCAATTTATTTCTTCCCGAAGTACAAAAAAGATTTCATTCACAAAAAACCAAAATTAGGAGCTTATGGCTACTTTTATGTACTAAAAAATTTCGATTTTCCAACCCTGGAACCGAATCTTATTTTTCAAAATGTTTAATAACAATTTAATTCTTAGCGAAGTATAAAATAGGTTAAGTTCAATAAAAAACAAAATATGGAATTTATGAGGCTACCTTTATGTACCAAAAATTTTCGATTTTTCAACCCTGGAACCGAATTTTTAATTTTTTAAAACCAATTTAGTTTTTCCTGAAGTACAAAATAGGTTTAATTCACTAAAAATACAAAATTTAGAATTTATGTGGGCACTTTTATGTACCAAATATATTTCGATTTTCCAACTCTGGAAGCGAATTTTTATTTTTTTACCAATACAATTCTTAGTGAGGTGTAACGCAGTTTTACTTGACAAAAGAATTAAAATTTTTAAACTTTTTAGTCACTTTCATCTACCATAAAATATTTCATTTGTCCAACCCACTATGGTTACAAATCCATTTTTTTGGCAGAAATTAAAGAAAAAAGGTTAAGAAGCTGTAAAAAAGTATATACATATATTCTTAATGGCAACACTCTAAGCAATCAAGAGAATATAATAAAAAAAAACTAGTTTGCAACACTGGCAGTCTGTCAATCTTTCAAGTTTTAATGTTTTACCACGTGTAATTGAATCGCGTTCAAAATAGTGTTACAATTATATTTAAAACAAAGTGTGGAACAGAAAATAATAAAGAGATATATAATGGAAATTGAAGCCCAATGTAAGTAGTTAAAATGCATTATTCCAATTTGTTATTTATTGTGGCCCTGTCGTTATTCTTGACTCTTGTGATTATGTGGTTTTTAGTCAATATAACCTATATGTTCTTTAGACTAAAAGTTGTATTTGAGCTTAAACTTGCATAAAGGTTCAAATGTGAATGTTTTTGTCAAAGTGTGTATTATATGTGGAAATTTAAATCTCGCCAACATTTTTCAGCAAACTTCCACAATTGTCATTTTGTTTCAGCTAAATTTTCGATTAGCCGTGGCGAAATGCTTTCGTTTTGGCAAACAAACGGGCGCAAAGATGATGTAGTAACAGATTGGATACTTCGAAAAATTAATACAAATTTGAATATCAACAAAATAAATGAAATAAAACAAAAAGTGTATAATAACTTATCACATATAAAAAAATATTTACCGAAGTATAATAACAAACTAGAGAGATTTAAACAAGCCCATTCAAAGTGGGTTTCAACAAATATGACTATCAATATTGAGAAAAATTACTTCGTTATTAGTTATGGGTCACAATAATTAATAAAAAAATATATAATATTTTGTTGCACTTGTTCGACGATTAGGGGTTATTGTCATTATTTTGTGAGAGTGGACCGTGGGCGAGGTCAAACTGGCAATTTTTTATTTTTATTATCTTTATATGCCATGCTTTATAATTGTGCATAAAATTTAAAGCTCTAACAATAGTTATCAAATTTATGCAAAAAAAAAGATTTATTTGGGACCACTGTGCAACCCTGGAATCGAAATTATAATTTTTTCTAAGATTGTAATACCAATTTTGTTCTTCCTAAATTATAAAGTAGTTTTAATTACCAAAAACAAAAACGTCAATTGCATTTTTAGTTACTCTTATGCATAAAAAATAGCCCAATAACCCAACTGGAAATGAAATTTTATTTATTTTTGTTTGGTTTTACCAATGCAACTCTTAATAATGAGGCATGGAATAGTTTTATTTAAGAAAAACTTAAAATTTTTAACCATTTTGGCACTTTCATGTTCTTCAAAATATTGCAGTTATCCAACCCTGGAATCGAAATTTTAATTTTTTTAATATGTAATACCAATTTTGATTTTCCTGAATTAAAAAATAGCATTTAAATAGTAAAAACCCCACGTTAGTTGCCTCTTTGGTTACTTTTATGTAAAAAAAATCAATTTCCCACCACTGGAAGCGAAATTTTAATATATTACCTTTTTTTTTGGCGAATGCAATTCTTCATGATGTATAAAGAGATTTTATTTTAGAAAAACTTTAAATTTTTAACCATTTTAGCTATTACATGTAATACAAAATACTGCATGTGCCAAAAAAAAATTTACAAAAAAATTTTTTATTTCTTTAGTTTTTAATAGATCATTGAGGCTTCCCAAGGTTAAATAGGTTTAATTTACAAACAACCAAAAAAAATAAATGGTTTTTGGTATTAATTTTACGTCGAGAAATAGGTGTAAGCTTTCCAGCTGTGGAACCGTATTTCGGATTTTTCCAAATACCACTCTATTTAAGTTCATTTCCAATCCAACGGTACAAGAACGAAGTCTCTAGCTCTCCTGGGGGCTTGGGAGAACCGATTTCACGTACAGACAGATGGACATCGCTCAATCGTCATCGCTATTCATAAAGATCCAGAATATTACTTTAGAGCGACCAATGTGAATATCGAAGAAATTACACACGGAATGATAAACCTAGATATACCCTTTCAGTTTTTTGTGAAGGGTATGATATATAGGTCACTTCGCGATATTGTCACGCTACCCTCTCTTAAATCGAAATAAAATTTAACGGCAAATAATATTTGAAGAATATATGTACTTTATGGGGTCCAATTCTCTTTGGAGGGCATTAAAACTGTATTTCGATGGGTTTGCTCTGGCAAGGGCTTTGGGGGAGACATTTCAACTTTGTCATAAAACTCTAAAAATAAATGTTTGTGATAATTATATACAATATAAAAAAAAATTAATAAGTTCATTCAGGGGGTAATAGGGGAGGAGCGGGTAGGGAAGAGTAATACCAGGTTACGTCTCAGCTTCGTCATTAAAGCTTAAAATGTTATTTTTATGTGAATGTAGGCTTAAGTAAAATAATTTGTTAAATTTTTACACTGTTTTTGCATATAATAACGCCCACTAAAGCGGGCGGGGTCTAAAAATTATTTTACTTTTATTTTATGGCCCCAAGTTTAACGCGTTGGATCTTCTTTAATATAAAAATATATCATTAGTGCTCTTTGTTTGTTATGTGGTCTAATTGGAAAAACAAAATAGATTTATATCGAATAAAATTTGTTTGTTGTGTTTTCTTGAATTTCAAATCCTATAAGCTAAGAGGTTTTGTTATTTTGGAATTAGGTTAAAGTCTACAGATGATTTTGTGTAAGAACTAATGAAATGCAGGCATATAGACACACTTGAATTACACAATTCTCAATTCATTTTTGGGAGTTTATGTATAAGCTAAGAGGTTTTGTTATTTTGGAATTAGGTTAAAGTCTACTGATGATTTGGTGTAAAAACCAATGAAATGCAGGCATATAGACATACTTGACCACATAACAAACAAAGAGCACTAATGATATATTTTATATTAAAGAAGATCCAACGCGTTAAACTTGGGGCCATAAAATAAAAGTAAAAATTGGTAATTTTTAGACCTCGCCCTCTTAAGTAGGCGTTATTATATGCAAAAATAGTGTAAAAATTTTACAAATTGTTTTACTTAAGCATACATTCCTTAAAAATAAAATTTTCAAGCTTTAATGAAGAAGGTGGAATGTAACCTGGTACTACTCTGCCCTACTCCCTCCTCTCCCTTTGCCCCCTAGCTGACCCTATCAAAAAACATTTTTTTTATTTTATCTATAATTATGCCAAACATTTATTTTTAGAGTTTTATGACAAAGGTGAAATGTCTCCCCCACAGCCCTTGCCAGAGCGACCACACCAAAGTACAGTTTTAATACCCTCCAAAGAGAATTGGACCCCATAAACTATACATATTCTTGATCAGTGATGAAGTCTAAGATGGTTTAGCAATGCCCATAAGTTCGTCTGTGGAAAACAGATATTGCCCATTTTTGAACCACGCCCCCTTTAGTGGTCGTTGACGTACGATATTATATAAAGGAACTCTGTCCCACCAAGTTAAACATTAAATTTACTTACTAAATATTTGGAGGGTATTTCAGATTCGACCCGGTCGAAAATAACTTTTTTACTTGATTGTCCTATAATCATTCGATACCCGTTAATATAATAATTTTATTCAAATAATTTGTATACCCTTCACAAAAAAGTGAAAGGGTGTATCTAGGTTTGCCATTCCGTGTGTAATTTCTTCGATATTCACATAGGACCCCTAAAGTATATATATTCTGGATCCTTATGAATGACGATTGAGCGGTGTCCGTCTGTCTGTACGTGACAAGCCCCAGAAGAGCTAGATACTTCCTTCTTGAACCGTTGGATTGGAAATGAACTATAATAGAGTGGCATTGAAATTCAGAAAAATCCGAAATACCGTTCCAGAGCTGGGAAGCTTACACCTATTTCTCGACGCAAAATTAATACCAAAAACCAATTATATATTTGGTTGTTTGTAAAATAAACCTCTTTCGTGGGATGGGAATGTAAAAGTTTTTTTTGGCACATTTAGTATTTTGTAGTACATTTAATAATTAAAAATTTTAAGTTTCTCTTAAAAAATTTTTAGATTAAAATTTCACTTCCAGGGGTGGGAAATTGTATTTTTTTTATACATAAAAGAAATCAAAAAGGCAATTGACGTTTGTTGTTTTATACATCATGAAGATTTGTATTGGTAAAACAAATTTTTTTTGTATGAAAATTTCACTTCCAGGTGTCGGAAATTGAAATTTTGTTTGTACATAAAAATAACCAAAAAAGCAACTGACGTTGTTTTTTTTTTTGTAACTAAAACTATTTTTATACCCTTCACAAAAACATGAAAAGGGTATATTTAGGTTTGTCATTCCGGGTGTAGTTTCTTCGATATCAATATAGGACCTTTTATACGTGAAAATAATCAAACAGGCAACTGATGTTGTTTGTTTTTTTGCTGACCAAAACTGTCGTATAATTTAAGAAGAACGAAATTGGTATCAAAAATTCAAAAAAAAAAATATAATAATAAAAATTTCGAATCCAGGGTTGGACAACTGTAATATTTTATAGTACATGACAGTGACCAAGATGTTTTAAAGTTGAAAATTTGTCGTAAATGCAACTACTTTATACCTCATAAAGGGTTACATTGGCAAAAACAAAACAAAAATAAGTTAAAATTTTCCTTCCAGGGTTGGGAAAATGGAAGTTTCTTTGGTACATGCAATATTTTGTAGTACATGTAATAACCAAAATGGTTACAAAATTTTAGTTTTTCTTAAACAAAACTACTTTATAGCTCATGAAGATTTGCATTGATAAAAAAAATTTTAATTTAAATTTCGCTTCCAGGGTTGAGAAATTGATATTTTTTATACATAAAAGTAATCAAAAAGGCAATTGACGTTGTTTTTTTTTGCGAAATAAAACTATTTTATATTTTAGGAAGAACAAAATTGTCATAAAAAATTAAAAAGAAATCAAAATTTCGAATCCAGGGTTGAACAAGTGCAATATATTTTAGTGCATGAAGGTGACCAAAATGGTTCAAAATTGAAAATTTTTCTGAAATAACACTACTTTCTACCTTACAAAGACTAGCATTGGTATAAAAATTAAAATCTCGTTTCCAGGGTTGGGAAACTGAAATTTTTTTATGCATAAAAGTAACCAAAAAGGCAACTAGCGCCGCTTTTTTGCTAATTAAAACAATTTTTTTGTTCAGGAAAAACAAAAAAAGATTAACATTAGGTTTCCAGGGTTGGGAAATTGAAATATCTTTTATGCATAAAAGTAACCGAACAGGCAATTAACGTTGTTGGTTTTGCAAACTATTTTATAGTTCAGGAAGAACAAAATTGGCATTAATATATCAAAATCTCATTATTTGACTCCAGAGTTCGACAAATGAAATATTTTGTGGTATCTACACGAAAGTGACCAAAAAATTTTAAAGATTTTAATTTTTTTGTCAAGTAAAACTATGTTACACCACACTAAAAATTCATTGATATAAAAATAAAAATTCGCTTCCAGTACCCGCATAAATTCCAAATATTGTATTTTTATACTTCAGGAAGAATTAAATTGGTATTAAAAATTTTAAAATTCAAAATTCGGTTCCATGGTTGGAAAATCGAAAATTTTCGGTAGATAAAAGTAACCATATAAGCTCCCAATTTTGGTTTTTTCAGTGAATTAAACCTGTTTTAAGAATTAAAAATTTTACAAATTAAAAATTCTGTTCCAGGGTTGGAAAATCGAAATATTTTGGTACGTAAAAGTAGCCATATAAGTTCACAATTTTGGTTTTTTGTGAGTGAAATCTATTTTATTCTTCGTTAAGAGTTAAATCAGTATTAAAAACAAAAAAAAAAGTTAAAAATTCAATTTCAGGGTTGGAATATCGTCATTTTCTGATTCACAAAAGTAACCATATCATTTGATATTTTTGATTTTTATGATGAATTATACCTACTTTATATATAAGGAAGAAATAAATTGATATTAAAAACCAAAAAAAATATCTAAAAGATGATTCTACGGTTGCACAATTAGAACTTTTTGGGGTACATGAAACGGGTTTTGTCTTTTTCTTTGTAAATTAAACATATGTAATATTTTTGAAATACGTTCAGAGGTATTACAAATAAGAAGAGCAAAACATTTAGCTTCCTAGCCAAAAAAATTAAGCGTTTTCTTAAATATAAAAGCAAGTGATAACATCATCTGAGATTTAAAATTAAAATTTCGAACAATTAACCTAGAGAATCTTAATTCAATTTAATATAGCAATATAGAAATGTTCGTTAAAATTCTTACTACATATCATTTTGTTTTGTTTTTAATTAAACCTACTTTCTATATTAAATTGAATATAAATTCTAAAGGCTAATATTTCGAAATTTTAATTTAAGTCTCAGAAAGACATGGTAAATATTCCAAGGCACAAAGGCACATGAACATCAGTTTTTGTTATTCAACTTACACAGCAGAGCAGAACAGCTGTTTGGAAAAACGTTCACATGTACTTAAGTATAAAATTCAAACCAAAAAAGTTTGACTTAGGTATGATGGAACAAAAAATTCAGAAAAATGGGACATGAACAAAAATAATCAAACGGTAACACGCGTATTATAACAATAACATGTTAACATCAGGTTGATACAGTTCTCGGATTCTTTTTCACAATAAAATTTGTGTAAATAGGAACTGTTATCAAATTCAACTAAGCCACCTAATAAGTGGTGACAAACACAATACACATGAGCACTGATGATGAAAGGGTTGCGTCTTTCGAAAACAGCTGTTCTGCTCTGCTGTGTAAGTTGAATAAAACTGATGTTGACTTTCCTTAGTGCCTTGGAATATTTATCATGTCTTTCTGAGATTTAAAGAAACAAATTTCGAACAATTAGCCTATGAATCTTAATTCAATTTAATAAATTAAAATTTCGCTTCCGAGCCTGGAATATAGAAATTTTTTTACACATAAAAGTGGCCAAAAAGGCAACTAACGTCGGTTTTTTACTATTTAAATTTATTTTTTAGTTCAGGAAAAACAAAATTGGAATCAAAAAATAAAAATAAATCAAAATTTAGATTCCAGAGTTGGATAACTGCAATATTTTTAGTACAGTAAAGTGACCACAATGGTTACATATATAAATTATCTCATAAACTATATCATGCCTCATTAAGAGTGGGTGCTGTTGGCTGAAGTAGTAGAACACGAGACTATGAAGCGGAGAGTCCTGAGTTCGAGCCCCAGCTGAGTCATGAAATATTGTGTTGAATTCTTCTGATCAGCATTAGTGCGTGGTTGTGTTAGTTGTTGCCAGCCTGTTTTCAGTGATGAAGGCATAGTACTGATCACTGGACAATTACTGGCAGCGACTGACCCAATCATGTACTAAAAGCAGAGTAACAGCACCCACCTTCGTCGGCCCTGTAGCAAAAATTAGCCGGCGAAGTAAAAGGTTGAAATAGCTACAAAAAAAAAAAAAAAAAAAAAAAAAAAACAACTGTCTATCTTCTCATCTTTCCTAATCTGTCCCCTCAATACTATCCCCTCGTTTTCAGTTCCAGCGCAATGCATTGCATATATAGGGGACATCCCCTGCGTGCTGGTCCTACTCCTAAAAATAAAAAAAAAAGAGTTGCATTGGTAAAAAACAAACAAAATAATTTTGTTCGCACGGTTGGAAAATTTATATATTTTTTATGCATAAAGGTAACCAAAAAGCCAATTGACATTGTTGTTTTTGCTAATTAAAGCTATTTTATAATTCAGGAAGAACAAAATTGGTATTAAAATCTTAAAAATCAAAATTTCGACTCCAGGGTTGGACAAATGAAATATTTTATGGTACATGAAAGTGACCAAATAGTTTAAAAATTTTAAATCTTTTGTTAAGTAAAACTATGTTACACAATTCGGTTACAGATTTGGAAAATCGAAGCATTTTTGGTACATTCCAAATTTTGTGTTTCTAGTGAATTATTAAATTTGTATTAAAATATTAAAAATTTGGTTCCAGGGTTAGAAAATCGAAAATTGTTGGTACATATTGTAAAATTACCCACTTAATCATCAAATTTTGTTGTTTTAGAGAATTAAACCTATTTGTAGTTTAGGAAAAATTAAATTGGTATTAAAAATTTTTAAATTAAAAATTCGGTTCCAGGCTTGGAAAATCTAAAATTGTTGGTACATAAAAGTAAATATATAGGTTCCCAATTTTTGTGTTTTTCAGTGAACTAAACCTATTTTATAATTCGCTAAGATTTAAATTGGTGTTAAAAGTTTTAAAAATCAAAAGTTCGGTTCCAGGGTTAGAATATCGAAATTTTTTGATACGTAAAATAACCAAATAATTTGCTATATTTTATTTTATATTTTTTTTTATGAATTATACCTACTTTATATATCAGGAAGAAGTAAAGTGGTATTAAAAACCAATAAAATCTAAAACCCGATTCTAGGGTTGGACAATTAGGACTTTTTGGGGTACATGAAACGGATTTGTCATTTTTGTTTATAAATTAATCATATATAATATATTTGAAAGACGTTCAGAAGTATTAGAAATAAGAAAAGCCAAACATTTAGCTTCCTAGCTGACAAATTTAAACGTTTTCTTAAATATAAAAGTAACCTATAACTTCATTTTGATTTTTTAATTAAACCTACTTTCTGTTTTAGCAAGCAAGAAAAAAAGAAGAATTACATCTGTGAAGGTATTTAAGATTCGGCACAGCCGAACATAGCACTTTCACTTGTTTTTTGATATTTTTCAAATTGTGACGGTTCGAACAGTTTCCAGTTTTCTGGGTATCTAGGTTTGATAGAACCTTTTGGAACGCGACTAGCTTGGACTCATTCGGTTAAGCCGATGACACATACACCCACACTTTTTCATAGTGAAAAATAAGAAATATAAAATAAAAAAATAATATAAATTAAAAAAAATATTAACAAAATTTTTTCCGAAATTTTGTTTGAAATTATCTTTCTAAATAAATAAATAATTATTACAACAAAAGAGTTGTCAGTTAAACTAATATATCTTAACTTTCCTACATTTTCTCTAAATTTATACAAAACTTATGATAATAAACCGCGTTCTAATATTTTATTTAAATTTTTAATAAAAAGAAATTGTTCCATTAATTAGTTAATCGATTTACTCGTTATCCAAAAATTTAATTATCGGAATAAGAGTTCGGTTTTATTTAATCGAATTATTCTTACTCGTTTAACAACTATAGTCGAAGCATCAAACATTTTTTATTTGTTCGAAATGAAAAAATTTTAAAAATTAAATTTCATAAAATTATCTACCAGATTAAACTATGAAATGACTCAACGATTTAAAATACTACAAACGACAAGAATATCATGAGTTTCAAGAACTTCATATCAGTATATTATTTTATTTTAGTCTTCAGGATAATTATGTAAATAAGGGTATTATTCCTTTATGCTACTCCATTTGGATTTAGTTTTCATACTAATTTTAATAATTTCACAAAGGAAAGGAAATGCTTGTACGTTTATTCGGTGAACAATTTGTCTACAAAACACATTTTCTGAATTAAAAACATATTACGAACAATTTGCCCATCAACCTTAATTGATTTTATTATAGCACCGAACAGTTCCATACAATATACTTGTATAAAATTTTTAAATATTTTAAACTTTTTCCAATTAAAAAGATTCCTAGTTCCTCTGATATCAATAATCTAAGACCTATTTCTTTATTATCATATTTAGGTAAATTATTTAAAAAAATTATTCGTGAAAAAATGGATTTAAATTTAAATAATAAACCACCACTTCGTATTCAGTTGACACTTTATCAAAATTCCAGAATGATGTAGTTTGTAATTTGAGACAGCGCTGTTGTACAGTTGCAATTTCACTTGATGTAGAAAAGACTTTTGATAGAGCTATTCATAATGCAATTCTCTTCAAAATGTCTACAATTGGTTTTGATCACAACGTAATTAAACTTTTTAAAAGTTTTTTCAATAATAGAAGTTTTCGTATACAATTGAATAATTCCTTTTCTGAGTTTGGACATGTTGCTTGTGGAGTTCCACAAGGCTCTATTTTAGCTCCTCATTTATACAATATTCTAATGTCCGATTTTCCTCACAATTTTTCAAACTCAACTGGTATACTTTATGCTGATGATTCATTACCTTATGCTCATCATGAATCACCTATAACAGCACTTCAAATTGTGTCTCGTCATTTAACTAAAGTGAATGATTTGTATAATTTTTGGGGCATTAGAATTAATGCTTCAAAAAGTGAAGCAATTTGTTTGAGAAATGCCTCTGGAAAATGCGCTTATTTTGTTGTGCCTCAAAGCAAGAGAATAAAACTTTTTAGGAATGGTGTTGAAATTCCTTTCAAAGATAAATTTAAATACCTTAGTATTTATTCTAATAAACTTTTAAATTTATTATTATTTTATAAAACTTGTTTAAGACCAGGGGTCAAATTACCGCATTCGATATCGATCGAAATTTCCATACAATTTAAATACAAATTGCGATCGATATCGAATGCCGTAATTTGGCTCCAGTGCTTTTATACGAATTTCCGATATGGTTTACTATTTCACCTTCAATAATGAATAAATTCGAAATTTTTGAGCGAATGATATTACGTTCATGTATTGGTAAAAACTTTGTTTCTCGTACGAAAAGCTTTTCAAGCGCTGTAATTTATGGGGAATCAATAATAACTCCTTTAAGTTCTCATGTTATTAAAATAATTAAAAATTACATTCATAGATTACATATCCATGAAAATGATATTATTAAGAACATTATTCTGTCTCAACATAGTTTCAATTGGAGAAATACCAGTTTTTTATCTCCCCTTGGTATGCAAAATGACTTGATTGACTTAGCTAATTCGTCTTCGGAATTCTATAAAAAAAAGTTTATCCAGGTTCACATACAGGTTAATTATAGAATTTTGATGTGTTAACATCTATACGCGCGCCTCTAGGGCAGGGGTCCTCAATGGGAGAAAATATTTAAGTATAATGTATTTGTGCATTTTTCATGTGTTAGTGATTGTTTTTTTAAACAACTGCGTACAAATAATGTTGCCAGACATGACGTAATTTTGACGACTTTTTATGCCAAAAATAAAATGACATGAAATATTGAAATAAAGTTTTCATTAATATGTACATATATCTTACATATAATTAATACAGACGAAATTCCTTATAGTGAATAAATTATACACTCCACGCGATATTTATAAGGCCCAAAATATTTTTAATTTTTTCCGAATTTATTAATGTACATTATGTTGGAATATTTTTACTTATATTGCCATTTTATCTGACTTAAAAATATTGTGTTCCGTTATTTCTGTTTAAAAATAACGTGATTTAAATATTAAATTTGAACGAAATATTTAAAAGACCAAGTCCATGAAATCATAACAAAGGAGTAAAAAAATCTAAATATGTAAGTGGAGTCAAAACATTTTGGTTCTTACTATTAATTAAGAGAAAATACATATTTTATAAAAAAGACTTACAAATCAAAAAATTTGCTTTCAAGTGAATTCATCTATTAAAATGTTTGTAATTTTGAAAAAATTCTATATAAGGACTTTACTAGACGTTGAAACTCGTACTTCTAGCAATATAATTCGTAAAATATTAGTAATAGGTGATAGCTACATTAAAGAAGCTAATTAAAAAATCTAAATAATAATAATCGGCAAAGTAACTTCTGAGAGATAGAGCCTCCGAAAAAAGAAAATAAAAATAAAAAATTAAAAATATTTATAGGAATAAAAATATTTCTTATTTTACGTATACTTCAAATTGAACTGTAGAAATTTTGTGGTATTTTTCATAAAACTACCGTAATAATTTCACATTAACGATTTGAAAAAGTAATATGAAGATTTTGATGTTTTTTCTCCAAAATTTGACGATTTTGCATCTATTTTGTCTGGCAACTATGTGAACAAGAAAGAACATTTCAAGGTGTTGCCGTTGATCACAAAATCAAACTGATAATAATATAAGAAGGCAAACTTAGTTTTCACTTTTATACAATGTGTGAAATTGATTTTTGTTTCTATAGCGTGTATTCTATTCAAAGTTTCGACCGAAGTGCTTTCAAAGCCCTTATAAAAAATATTTAGTCGGAATATGCGTGAAAAAATTTGGTAAACTAGTATCTGCTCTGTTTTTACTATGAAAAACACGTGAAATTTTTCTGAAAACAATTTTGCTAAACATTTTTCGAAAATTCAAACAGAGTACCGGCCTTATCGCTGTGAGCCCTTGTATGTAGTATAATTTTTTGGCCTCCTAAGCGCACACAAAAATTTAATTTAATTGACTGTTAAAGTTCGACAAGGCAAGTCGTATGTTTTTTATAAAAAAAAAAAAAACAAAACTACTGCAATATTAGGTACTTTCCTCCATTTTATATAAATATTTTAAAATTAATAATTTTGCTGCATAAAATAAGCTATGAGCTAATGAAAAATAAATAAATAGAATTTTCTAAAATATGATAAGAAAATTCGGAAATAAAACTGTAAATGGTGTAAAAATAATGAACCAAAAATTTTAAAATACTCGTACAGCTAAGTAAATAATAACATTTCTTTCGAATTAAAACAAATGTTCCTCTGTAGAAAATTTTCATAAGGCTTATATTAAAAAATTCTATTATAGACAATACTATCTTCCAATGAAGATATAAAATATTATAAAACCATTTTTATATCATACAACATTACTAAGAAGCATAACATATGTATATAAATTTATCCATCCAAGAATACAAAAAATCGAACGATGGCAACGCGGGTTGAAAATTTAGTCATGCAAGTTAAAGTATGACGTTACATCCCTTAGAATTTTATTTTCAAAAATTATTTATTTTCCCACAAAACTAAGTCACACGCGAAACTTATTTTATGCTGACGTAGTGTCTGCAAAAATAATTTCATTTATTTTGAATTGTAACATTAAACCGTTGTTTTTAACTCTGACAATGTGATTGCATTTTTTATTAAAAAATGCAATGTGATGAATATACAAAATTATGCTTCTTGCCAGGAAAAGATTAAGTTTAAGTTAGTTAATTATAACCACCAAAGCCGGATCATACACCAGCCTAAAAAGCGGGTCCCTGTGAAGGCTAAATAAAATAATAAAATAATGAAATAATTATATAAAAATAAATAAGTCATTTTTTTACTTAAAAAGACGTTAATTAATTTAACTGGGGGCTCAACCGGGATGTTTCTTGAATAAAATATCCTGAAAACTAAAAAGTAAGGATTTTCGGGAAACGGTAGCCAAAAAAACAAACAAGTATCCTTAAAAAAAAGGAGAAAAGAAAAACAAACCAAGTGGCAAAAAAACAAACAAGTATCCTAAAAAAAGGAGAAAGAATTTTCTGTGTTGAGTGAAGCACAAAATCAATTAATAAAAACGAACTAATTTATTGACGTTAAAATAGACAAAGAAAATGTGTGTTATGTTTGAAAGTTTTTTATCAAGTGACTTAAAAATAATATCATACTGTTCCTTGTAAATAAGAAAATATTAAGTAGCAACTTAGTTTTGAAATACAAAGTACGAGTATAATATTTACAATAACAATTTCAAATGGGGATCAATTAATGATAAATGAGACCAATTAGATATAAAGATATTTGAAAACTAATTGAATATTCCACATCACCATCACATCAACTGGAGAAGCTAAAAAATCAACAATATATAAACAACAGCATATTATCCAGGAAGTTGGAAACACCATTGAAGGCAACAACCATCAGCAATAGTTGTAAGAAATTTATTAAAAATTTTGTTTCAAATTTAGTTTAATATATTATCAAAAATAGATTACCCTTAAGTATAAACTGGATTAGATATAAATAAAAAAAAAACATAAATTTTCTGGGGCTATCTTGAATTAAACCCAAAGTTAAACGGAAAAACAATTACATAATTGTTTCTTTTTCCCAATTATTGAGAACATCAAATCAAATTTTTTTCTTGCTTTATTTAAAAGAAACTGGATTCAAACTGGATTCAGAAATAGATCATTTATCAAATCTGTTTAGAGGTTTAGGAACTAATATTGAAAACGAAATGGCTAGTACAGATCAGGTAAGAATTCTAATAGAAGCACAGACAGCTCCATTGATAGCTAGGATAGAGGAACTGACCAGGAATTTAGGCGCGTTAACAGCTTGCAATACGGTAGGAGAATTTGAGGAAGAAAAAATTAACATTACAGTACGTTGTGACGAACCTTTGGACGTGATAAAATCCTTGCCAACTTTTGACGGCAAAAATTCATACGTTAGTTGGCGTGAAGCCGCTACCAATTCTATGAAAATATACGCGAAAGGCAGCAAGCGTTATTTTTCTGCTTTGACCATTTTAAGGAATAAAGTTGTTAATGAGGCCAACGACACCTTGACTAATCATGGCACAGTGTTAAATTTCGACGCAATAATCAGTCGTCTGGACTTTGCATATGCTGACAAACGTCCTCTACATCTTATAGAACAAGAACTTAGTGTGATGCGTCAGGGATCACAATCAATAATGACATACTACAACGAGGTTAATAAAAAACTGACCGACTTGATAAACAAAACCATAATGACTCACGGAACGAACTCGGACATTACAAAAGAACTAAACAATAGAAATAGGCAATACGCACTTAGGGTTTTTATGACGGGATTGAATCCTCCTTTGGCGGGTATCCTATTCTCGATTTCACCTAATAGTTTGCCAGATGCACTGGCAAAAGCTCAGGAATTAGAAGCGAACAGAGTTCGTGCTAATTTCGCTTTGCATTTTAATAAACCACTGATTAATCACATGAATAAAGGAAATAATATTTTACGTTTCCCTAATCGCAGTCATAGGGACTCACGCCCTAATGAAAATTATAATAGACACTATCAAACAAAACCAGAACCAATGGAACTGGGAAGTTCGGCATACGCAGTTGCTAAGCCAACATTTAATTTTAGACAGGAAAGACCACAAAATTATAATAACAACAATTATCAACAAACAAGACCCTTCAACAATTTTCAACATACAAAACCTTTCAACAATTTTCAACACGGTCTTAAACGACAATCAAATAATAGTGGCCAAGTGAGCCACCAGCCACAGCACAAATTTCAGCGAATAAACAATTTGAATGAAGATTCTTTTTTAGGTCAAGAAACGGACTGCCCTACATCATCAAGGCGTCCTCAACAGGAAGAAAATATAAAATTCTAATTGACAGCGGTGCAACAAGCTGTTATTGTAGTCTTGGAGTTTTAACGAACAGACAGGAATTAGTTATTAAGAAGAGGGTAAAAACCATTAATGGTTTTACCATCATTAAATATTTTTATGAAGCCAGTATTTTTGGCTTTAATGAAAGATTTTACGAAATTGAAAATCTGGAGACGGACCTCCTTATAGGTTACCATTTTATGAAAAAAGCTAATATTGTTTTAAACTTTAAAGAAGGAATACTAACTTGCGGTAAACACTGCGAGAAAATAATAAATATTGGGTCAGATGATTCAAGTGAAAATACACAAATAAAAAACGAGCATTTAAAAGAAAATGCTTTAAATAAAATGAATAATCAAGAAATATTTAATTTTGCGGATGAAAGTGAAGAATCTTTGAACATTTTAAGGAAAAATGTTATAAAAAATATTGCAAAAGTTCATTCAAGTATAAATATGAATTTACCGTTTAGGACGGATATCAGAGCAGAAATTCGAACAATTGCTGAAGCCCCTATATGGAGCAAGCAATATCCTTACCCACTTTCTGCAAATAGCTTTGTAAATAATGAAATAAGAAGACTACTAGAGGACAAAATAATTCGCCCTAGTAAAAGTCCTTACAACTCCCCAATCTGGGTAGTTCCAAAAAAAGGAATAAATGAAGATGGTTCGCAAAAATTGCGTACGGTTGTAGACTATAAGAAATTAAACGAGAACACGGTGTGTGATAAATATCCCATTCCGGATTGCAATGTAATACTGTCCAATCTAGGAACAGCAAAATATTTTTCAACGATCGATTTGGAGTCCGGTTTCCACCAAATCCTTATGAAGGAAGAAGATGTTGAGAAAACTGCATTTTCCGTTAACAACGGGAAATACGAGTTTATAAGATTACCCTTTGGCCTTAAAAACAGTCCTAGTATTTTTCAACGGGCCATGGATGACATTTTACGCGAATTTATCGGTAAAATATGTCATGTTTATATAGACGATATAATTGTCTACTCAAAAACTCTAGAAGAACATTATAAACATTTAAGAATAATAATTGATAAGTTAAAAGAATCAAATATGAAAATTTCATTGGAAAAATCTAAGTTTTACGCCAAAGAAGTAGAATTTCTTGGTTACGTAGTGGGTCATAATGTAATCAAAACTGATCCAAATAAATTGGAGACTATAAATAATTATCCTTTACCCAAAACTTTAAGACAACTAAGGAGTTTTCTTGGAATGATAGGATACTACCGAAAATTTATAAAAGGTTACGCTCAAATAGCGAAACCACTGTCGAAATATCTAGCAGGAGAAAACGGTAAAGTATCACAATATATGTCAAAGAAAATAGAAATAGAATTAGATGAACAGGGTATACTCACCTTTGATAAGTTAAAAAAATTATTATCTGAGCAAATCGAGCTAACTCAACCTGATTTCAATAAAAAATTCGTCCTTACTACTGATGCTTCTAATGATGCGGTAGGTGCTGTCCTTAGTCAGGATGGTAAGCCCATAATATTCATATCCAAAACATTAAATTCTACAGAAAAAAACTACGCAACAAATGAAAAAGAACTTTTTGCTATCGTATGGGCCTTAAAAAATTTAAGAAATTATTTATATGGTAGTTCGAATCTTGAAATTCATACAGATCATCAACCACTAACGTTCGCAGTTTCTACACGAAACCCTAATGCAAAAATTAAAAGATGGCGATCATTTATAGAAGAATTTTCACCAAAAATGATTTACAAACCAGGTGTTAACAATATCGTAGCAGATGCTCTTTCACGTCAATACTTAAACAACATATCAGACGAAGAATCTTTGCATAGTACTCAACATTCCACTGAAAGTAGTGACGATTTCAACATTCCAGAGATTTCAAAACCCTTAAATGAATTCAAGCAACAAATACTTTTATGCAAAGCAAATCTTACAATTCATGAAATGGTCATAGCTTTTGGAAGAACAAGACATATTATAGAATACGACACAAAGGAAAATCTCAAAACCATTCTTTTGGAATTCATTAAACCAAATTTAGTTACATGTATTCATTGTACACCAGAGGATCTTTACGATTTTAAAGAAACAGTGAAAGGAGTTTTCACAAACAAGTTTGTATATAGCAAAATATTTCCAATAGACATCACAAGTGTTGATGACCAACAAAACATTATTCAAAGTACTCATACTCGAGCTCATCGAAGCTGTAAAGAGAATTGCAAACAAATCTATAAGCAGTACTATTGGCCAAAAATGATAAAACACTTTAAAGAGTATATCAGACATTGTACAATTTGCAATCGAAATAAATATAATAGACATCCACAAAAAGTTCCAATTGGAGAGGCTCCAATTCCTAACGTAGAGGGGGAGTTCCTTAACATAGATATTTTTTACGCTGAAGGTCTTAAATTCATAACATGCATTGATGCTTATTCCAAATTTTTAGTTATCAAAAATATTGAAAATAAGACTAACATCGGGGAAAAAGTTTTAGATGTCCTTCAAAATTTTCCTAATGCAAAAAAAATAACACTTGATAACGAACCAGGTTTTTTAACTGCTCAATTTAAATCTTTAATGCAACGCTTAGGTATTGAACTTTATTATTGTACACCGCGGCATAGCACAACCAATGGCCAAGTCGAAAGAGTCCATTCTACTTTAATTGAAATAGCAAGATGTATCAAAGAGGAATTTAATCTCTTAGAAGACACCGAAGTTTTTTACAGAGCAGCTCAGCAATATAATCACACAATACATTCAGTTACACAAAACAAACCTGTAGACATACTTTTCAACAGGGTCACGCATAATGTGGTAGAAATTTTAAAAAAGGCTCAGGGTGAAATGATATTAAGAAATAATCCAAACCAAGTAAAAACCTATCAACCAGGCGATATAATATATGAGAAGATTGTAGGACAAAGAAATAAACTATTGCCACGATTCAAAAAGCAAAAAGTAAAAGAAGACTTAGGAAATAAAGTAAAAATTAAGTTTCGCGATAGGATAATACATAAAGATAATATTAGAACTTAAAGCATCTGAAATGAACCTTATCTGTTTTATTTTTATATATTTTTTATTTTCTAGAAAATGAAGTTGTTAATAATACTTTTTACATTATTTGAGACTTACAAGACAGAAGTCCAGATACTAGACTATACGAACTCACAATTAATTTCAATACACCAAGGACAAGCAAGACTACAGAATGGAAACTTTAAACTTATTCATATTTTAGAACTTGACATATATGAACAAACCATTAATGATCTGAACAATGAAATTCAGAAGAAACCATTAGGAAACAGCACATCGCTACCTTTTTTACTTCATGATATCGACCAAATAAGAAGTCAAATTAAAAGAATGAAACCAAGAGTTAAACGCTCAATTGACATTATTGGCACAGCTTGGAAATGGATAGCTGGTTCACCCGATCACGAGGATCACAACATTGTAGTGAACAAAATAAATGGACTACTTACGAATACCGAACGACAGAAAATTATTAATGAAAAATTCATTGACAGGATCAACTTATTGACGAATACTACTAACAAAATTTTAAAAACAATTCAGTCGTTAGAAGAAACACAAAGAACTATAGAAGACTCCATTAGAAATAGAATAGATATCGTCAAAACGGATGTTATTAATATAGAATACGCCTTACAATGGGCAAAAGTAGGAGTAATTAATTCATTTATACTTTCGGAAAAAGAAATCAATGAAGCCAAACAGTTTTTAGATCTTGAAGAATTTCCTTACAATAATTTGGAAGAAGCTTTAGGTTTTGCTACAGTTAAGATAGCTACAGACTATTCTTCATTAATTTATATAATAAATCTACCTTCAATTAATAAAAAATATTACTTAAACCAATAAAACAAAATGAAAAAATTATAAAAATTAATTCCGAAAATGTAATTAGATGTAAGGATAAAATTTTTGAAGTAAAAAATAATTGTAATCAATTTAACAATTTATGTATTTGCAATAATGAAGATTTAATAGATATAAGTAAAACCAATTGTATACCATTACTTTTAAAAAGCAAGAATCATAATTGCACATTTATAAACAATCAACACGTTCCTACTGTACAAGAAATAAATGAAGGAACAATACTTTTAAATCAATTTAACGGAGTTTTAGAAATATTTGAGAATAAAACATATCAATTATCGGGAACATACTTGATTCAGTTTCATAATGAAACAATTAGTATTGAAAATCGAACATTCACTTCAAAAGAAGTTTCACACTTGAAACCACTTCCAGCTGTACTACAGCTATCATCTAATAAATCGATGGTTGAAGAAGTCCTGTCTTTAGAAATGATGAAAAACCTTCAAGTAAATAACATAGACGAAATAAATTCAATATCAACTAAGGGATACTTAATGTTTTCCACAAATATCGGGTTATTAATTATTGCAATCTGCTTAATATATATCAAACTGAAATCAAAATCAAATTCTGATATAAGTGTCATAACAATGGTTGAAAAAGAAGTCGAACAAAAGACTTCAACGAATGAAACGTCCAGTTTTCAAGAATCTAACAAAAGATTCTGTAGCGCTAATGAGTTACCAACATTTTAACAATCGGGACGATTGATCTTACGGGGGGAGGAGTTAAGGTATGACGTTACATCCCTTAGAATTTTATTTTCAAAAATTATTTATTTTCCCACAAAACTAAGTCACACGCGCAACTTATTTTATGCTGACGTAGTGTCTGCAAAAATAATTTCATTTATTTTGAATTGTAACATTAAACCGTTGTTTTTAACTCTGACAATGTGATTGCATTTTTTATTAAAAAATGCAATGTGATGAATATACAAAATTATGCTTCTTGCCAGGTAAAAGATTAAGTTTAAGTTAGTTAATTATAACCACCAAAGCCGGATCATACACCAGCCTAAAAAGCGGGTCCCTGTGAAGGCTAAATAAAATAATAAAATAATGAAATAATTATATAAAAATAAATAAGTCTTTTTTTACTTAAAAAGACGTTAATTAATTTAACTTGCATTTGTTGTTGTCTATAAATAAAATTTTTATTTTCTCTTCTCTCATTGATGTGAATTTCGTTACTGTTCGGGTTGCGTATGCGAATATGTGTAAAAAATCCGATTGGTACTCGTTTCCTGAGTGTAAGGGTTGAGTTGCCCTGCTCTACAGCATATTCCTCAAACTTTTCGGCATCAATTTGAAATCTAGAATTTATAGCTTGGAGAATTGTGGCACATCTTTGCAAAATATCCTTATCGATTTCAGTTATTTTTGATAAAAGGTTTACATTTTGAAAAAATCTCCGCGCTGTGTTGCCATCATTAGAATTTCCGCAACCACCAGCTTTTGGCCTATCTACCAAAAGTCCCATTTCGGCCCAAAATCGTTGTTGAATAAATTCTTTTCTTTTCAAAACACATGACTTTTCGTTCTTACTGGTCTTCCATTTTTTAGCTCTAATTTGTACGATAAGTGAATGAAGTACTCAAAAATATCGTATGTTGGCATGTAATGGTGACAGTCCGAATTCGTAAAGAGCTTCATCTACTTTTTTCTCGAGGCATTTTTCAATGTGATTCATTTCTGTAGGTAAGGAACCACATATGTGACATTTTGCAGAAGAAGTTTCCGTTAGAACAAACTTTACCGTCAACCGTCAGTTTTATGTCATGCTTTATATGTAATTTTGGTTTTGTTTTATTTATTTCGGTGGGAGAAAGTGTAAAAATTTTCGATTTAAAATAACGTTCCTCATTTTGACACAGTTGCGAAGCTTCTTTTTTAAATTGAAATTGAAAGTGGATGACGGGCGCGGGTTTTTCCAAATTATAGTATTGTTTTCCGTGACAAGTTGAAGAGGAACATAGGAAGTCACAAAGAGGGAACTGTCATCCATAAGCCTATTCGACTTCTGCTTAAATTGCCTATGACCAGAACTGCCATCGAATCCCCATTTTCCAATCAGTGTTAAGTGATTTTCTCCTGGGCCTAATGTTTCATGAAGAACTTGATCTTGCAATTGCACAATTCGATTAGCCGTATGATCAAGGAGAGCTTGTAGATCGACCTTTGCACTGGACTCTGTAACAGTAATGTTTTCTGTGCTTGGATAACAAGTTTTCTTAGCTGCCAAGATACTTTTATAGTCTGGGAAAAAATTTTTAGATGTTTTTTTATTCACAAAATCTTTTAGAGTTAAGTACTGTCGCTTAGTAAGTCTTGTTTCAACGAAAAGAGCCAAAACCTCGTAATCCTCCACATGGTGTGTTGTGGGAAGGTTGCGATTTTGTAAAACTTCGGTTAAAGAATTATCAACTTGACTAATTTTAGAAATTTTGCGCCTCTTTGTTCTATCTGAATACTTAAAAAATTCCTTAGCAGGACGACAACGCTTTTGGCAAGGTGCAGGTTGTTCTTTTTCAAGGGATTTTGCTTCTAGCTGAATAGTTCATAAACTTTCAAACCATTTTTTATGTTCCTTCAAAATAATTTGCTTCGATGATTTTTCGTCCAAAGCTTACCAATCTGCTTACAAAGGCTTTTTAAAACTCTTCTTAAATTGCTAAGGTGGGATATTTTTGAAACTTTTATCACAATTTATTATAAGAATTAAAATTTGACCTTTGTTTTGACACTTTTCAAATGCAATGAATAAGCTTCACTTACACTGAAAGTCAAATACCTTAAAATTGCAATATAAAGTTTAAAACAACAATTTCTTAAAAAAAATGTTTCTCTCTATTCATAACTGTAAATCAAATACCATAAAATTGCAATATAAAGTTTAAAATAACAACAATTAAAAAAAATTAATTTCTCTTTACTCATGTTCTTAAAAAGAAATAGTACAAAACAAAATGCGATTCACTATTTTTCGCCGGATGACTATGTAAATCACACCCATATGCGAAAGTATGCAAAAACCCGCGGCCACAATATTTTTTAATTTAAAGAGGGATAAAAAACCTACAAGTTGATGCATAAGGCGTTGTGGGCAGATGAAGGCCATATCACTAAAAGTCTACGTGAAAAAGAAGTTTTTGAAAAACGTGTGTTTTAAAAAGGTCAAAAAAGTATTCTTCAGCGATTTTTTATGGGCTCATATTTTTGCAGCTTTTTTTATTTAATTTGGTAGAAAATAAGTTAAAATTTATTGTTTGTAGGGTTTTTGGAAACTTCTGCCACAATATCGCGAATAACTTTTTGGATAAACTTAAGTTTTCTTTTATGACTATGCAACCACAATATATGCAATATAAACATACCACCACTTTCAACGGACACAAACAATAAATATCGCAAAAAAAACAAAACAAACTTTTTTCGAGTCATAAAATTTAGAGTGTTATCAATAAATTTTGTACAATAAAGCTTCAAAAAACAACAACTTTTTTGATTTTTGGCCTATGGTGGAAACCACTGTGCATTGGCTTCATGTATTGTTTATATGAAACACAATACACACTTCACTTCTACTGAACGTGGTAGACAATTTTTAAAAGATCTCAGTGTGCAATTGTCTAGTAATAGATATTATACGTGGAAAATAATTTGATACTACTGTGCATTTAGATACGTCTAAACTGGAAAGAGATAAAAGTGGCCGCATCGCAGTAACAGGAAGTTGCAAAATCTGTTCGAAGCTTCGTCTGAAGCAAAGGAAAACACCCAAAACTTGTAGCAATTGGTCTACAGCAATTTGCAATATACAGGACGATCAGCCTAAATAAATTTATAATCATAGATAAATATATACATGAATAATATATCCACATCAATGTAAATATTAACAAATGTATATGTATATACAATATTTTCTTTTGTAATCATGTAAATATGTAACTGAATTGTTATTACTTTCTGTCAATATAATTTACAATAAAAAATGAAAAAAAAGTTACAGTGCATTTATTCATAGCATCGTATAAAGGTACCTGGGTACCTTGTCGAACAGTTAAGGGTGTGTGAAGAAAGTTGGGGTGCTGCGTCTATCTGCATTTACTAATTTTTTTCAAAGCACTGAAAATTAATAAAATATCAAAAGTTAGGAGCTCTCAAGAAGTTTCAGGTACGAGGGTTGCGAATTCATACAAAAAAATATTAATTTCAAAACGCAAAAGGTACCTGAGAAAATTGTTAGAAGCTTGAAACCCACAAACAATATTTCAATTTTATTGATCAAGAATACGTAAAACTATGGAATTTTCTCTTTTTATTATTTTCCCATTATATTTTTTTCAATATTCCCATCCTTTTAGCATTTTTATGGAGATTTGTTTTTATATTCAAGCTTTGATTTCAATCTTCTTATTGTCGTTTTTTTAAAATTTCGTCACATAGTATTTGGGTGCGACCAAAATAAGATTTAGAAGGTTACAGACTCCTTAATACTACTATAGTTAAATAAAATAATATTGATTGTTTTTTAACTAATCGCTCAGTTAATTCATTGAAAAGTACGATCTCTTGACTGCCTCAAAAAATCGGAAATATTAAACAGCAGTCATTAGAAAAGTGAAAACATGTAGCTACGCGTGAACCAATTGAATGATAATCCCTGTTTTGAATGCGTATATGCCTGCATTTCATTGGCTCTTGCACCAAATCACCGGTAAATTTCTTCCTAGTTCCGAAAAAAAACAAAAGCTCTTAGTTTATTCACAAACTTTGGAAAACCACTTGAGAAATACTTAGGCAGGCTTTGAATCCTTTAAAAACACAACAAAAAATGTTATTCCATAGGAATCTATTTTATTTTTCAACCTTTTTACAGATAAAAAAGTAAGGCAAAAACAAAAATAAAATCTGATGTATTTTGTGTAATTTATTGTTCAGTTACAATAACATATCAAACGTATTAATTGTTTGTGTTCGGCCTTTTCCAGTTCAAATTCCATATTGTGTAACAGATTTAAGACACAAAGCAACATTTCATTTAAGAAATTAGAAAATGTCTAATTTGCAGGCGAAAATGGCCAAACATCTTGTAACGACACGTTCTCGCTGGATGCTGGGGTAGAGCTCATCGGCGTCCAGGGTCGTTGATTGTATATGCAAGGATACAATGAAACAACGAGTGTTGTTAGCAGAATTTGTTTTATTACAAAAAGTAGGTTATTTTATTATACGAATAAAAGAACAAAATGTTGTTCAGTTCTTTGGAGGCGGAGGATTTTCTTGTTTACGAGTGGGTACCAAATAGCTGGAGAAGATTCCTACTGTTCATTCACCGATACGGAGACACTCCTATTAGGTGCAACAAACTAAGTATGAATGTTCTCCTACCCTAATTAAACCGGACCGTATTTATTTGAGTCACTAGCTATGGGTGAGTAACGAACACACTCCCAGTAAGGAGACACTCCGGTTAGAAAGAGGTTCGCCAATTACCCACTCCTAGGCTCAACAACAAAAAGTACTACTGAAAACCACCAAATAGCCAAATTCATTCACCGATACGGAGACACTCTTATTGGGTGCAACAAATCTAGCTAGGTTTTCTTACAAAATGTTAAATTATACTATTCTACAATTTAATGTTACTCAAATAACGACTTACCTCCAAGTAGGATTTCCAAGAACTGATCATCATTTTGTTCTTTTATTCGTATAATAAAATAACCTACTTTTTGTAATAAAACAAATTCTGCTAACAACACTCGTTGTTTCATTGTATCCTTGCATATACAATCAACGACCCTGGACGCCGATGAGCTCTACTCCAGCATCCAGCGAGAACGTGTCGTTACAGTGGTGCCCGAGCAGGGACTTTAAGTCAAATTAAAAACAGCAGTAAATTTTTCTTCATTTCCCTTCATCAGAAAACGTATCCAGCAAAAAGCAACAGATGCAGTGTTCCTGAAAAACTACATAAACGGCTGAAGTGAAAGTGAAAAAAAAGTGAAAAGTGATAAAAGAACAAAAAAAAAACAAAAAAATCAAAAAGGTTTTAAAGAAAACCCCCACAGAAGACTTCCATAAACGTCAGCAGCCACCATGGTGAAGACATCCTGGGTATACACCCTCAAACGAGAGGAGTTAATTAACTACCTAAGCGAGTTAGGTCAACCAGCGAGTGGTAGTGTAGAAGAGCTCAGGAAGCGGCTCAGCAAATTTATAAGCACCGAACAAGATGAAGCCACGATGGCGCGATTATGGCAACTACAACAGCAACACGAGGCAGCAGGTACGCCCCCGAATCTCAGTGTGCCAGGGCCTACATCCCCCATCCCAGCATCACCATCCAAGTCCAGCGGAAGCATACCGCTCCCACCCGAACACGACACGAATAATCGTGTAATGGTGGTAGAGTTGGTACGCAAATGGGGCCTAAAATATGACGGCGGAAAAGATCCAGTTGGATTTGTCGAGCGGATCGAGGAGATGTCAGGTATGTACCAGGTAGATATAAATCAGGTTCTGAAAGTACTAGCGGAGTGTTTCAGAGACAAGGCTCTAGTGTGGTACAGAAACAATAATAAAAACTGGACCCACTGGCTCGCGTTCAAAGCTGACTTCTACAAGTTTTTCTTACCAGCAAGGTACTTTGAAAAACTTGAAGATGAAATACGAAAACGTACTCAGCGCACGCGAGAAGCCTTTAAAGATTATGTCCTGGCATTACAAAACCTGATGCGGCATGCAAACCTTACTACAGAGCAAAAACTGGAACGAATCTTCCGCAACGCCTTACCTGACTACCAATGGTACATCCGCCGCCGAGACTTTTCCACCTTAGATGAGCTGATAGATCTTGCGGACGAACTAGAGGGTATCCCTACCACATCAAATCCTGGTAGAGGAGAGCACCATCGGTTGATGGCAGACAAACCTGCCTCACGAAAGCGTGCCCGTCGCAAGCATCACAGAAAGAGTCCGGAGAAGACTCGAGAAACTAGTCTGGAGTGGGAGGAAAGCAAAATAAAGGCCACCATAATCGTCGCGAATAAATTGGTAAGAGCCACAGTAGATACTGGAGCCACCCGCAGTTTCATGCAGCCGCATCTAGTACGTCAACTGGTTCCGCGGCCAGCCTACACACATACACAGGTAGACGTAATATTGGCAGATGGTTCTAAGACAGTCATCCAGCGGGCCCTTATGATCAAGATAACCCTGGGCAAGACTACGGCCAACTGCGAATTCCTGATCATGGAGAAGGCAACAGAGGAGATAATATTGGGCCTCGACTTCCTCCGCACATTCAACCCCAGCCTAAGGTGTGCTGGTCTGACAGTACACAGCAACAATACATCAGCCGTAACTGCCTGTGCCAAAGAGTAGTTTGCCCAGGTAAGCGACAGAGCAAACCCATCCGCAGCCGAAATCCCCGGTACGTATGAAAAATTTGGTGGCCAAGAAGAACACATCGCCCGGTTTTTGAAAGACGAACTGGCCGAGTTTCAAAGCATTAAGGGGCTGGCGAACGTAGCCAGCCATAAGATATCCATGAGAGACGATCGACCTATAAAAATCAGGTACGCTCCCCGCAATCCGGCCATGCAGGCAATAATTGACCAAGAAGTCAACAAACTTATCCAGCAAGGGTGCATCGAACCGTCACATAGCCCGTATAGCTTCCCAATTACATTGGTAAAGAAGAAAAACGGCACGTGGCACACCTGCATGGATTTTCGCTAGCTAAACGCCAGATCGATACCGGATGCCTACCCCTTACCTCGAATCGACACAATCCTTGATAGATTGCGGAATGCCAAATACATCAGCAGTCTGGATCTAAAAGACGGCTATTGGCAGATACCCATGGATGAGGACAGCAAGCAGTACACAGCGTTCGCCGTGGTCGGACGAGGCCTCTACCAATGGCGGGTCATGCCCTTCGGGCTACACTCCGCGCCCGCAACATTTCAACGTGCACTAGATCAAGTCATTGGACCCGCACTAGAACCGCACGCATTTGCCTATTTAGATGACATCATTATCATTGGCACCACCGTCGACGAACACCTACGCAACTTGAAGGAGGTTTTTAAACGTCTACGTGCAGCTAATCTACGCATCAATCCAGACAAATGTGAGTTCTTCGCCGCCGAAACCAAATATCTGGGTCATATCGTCACCAAAGAGGGTATAAAAACCGACCCGGACAAAGTAGCTGCGATTGCCGAAATGAAGCCTCCAGTGAATGTCCGAGAGGTGCGACGTTTCCTTGGCATCACATCGTGGTACCGCCGTTTCGTTCCTGAGTTCGCTACACTCACACAACCCCTCACCACGCTTTTACAAAAGGGCCGACATTGGAAGTGGGGAGATGAGCAGCAGTTGTCATTTGAAATGCTTAAAACAAAGCTGACAGAAGCACCGGTCCTAGCTTGCCCGGACTTTACGCAACCGTTCACATTGCAAACGGATGGGAGCGACTGCGGTCTAGGGGCAGTCCTGACACAACACAGTGAAGGACAAGAGCACGTGATAGCATATGCTAGTCGTTACCTCAAGAAGGCAGAGAAGAATTATTCAACCACCGAGAAAGAGTGCCTAGCAATTCTCTGGGGAATTCGTAAGATGCGTCCGTACTTGGAGGGGTATGTATTTGATGTTGTTACTGATCATTTGTCCCTCAAGTGGCTGAATGGGATAGACAATCCAACTGGTAGACTGGCACGATGGGCTTTGGAATTACAGCAGTACACCTTTACGGTCACCTACCGAAAGGGTAAGCATAATGTCGTGGCAGACGCCTTGTCGCGACAACTAGCTCAGGTAACATCAGCAGTTACGTGTGCGTGGCTGGAAAACCTGATGAAGGGTGTAGCAGCAGACCCCGAGAAATTTTCTGAGTACGCAATAGTCAACAACCAACTTTACCGCCACTTTTCGAGGGAAACCAACGACGAAGACAGCACTCCGTGGAAGCTATGTGTAGGGTCAACACTACGACACCAGGTCATCGCCGAAGCTCATGATCAACCCGCTGGTGGCCACCTAGGTATTCGTAAAACCATACACCGCATCACCAGCCGATATTACTGGCCAAAAATGGTAAGAGATATCGCACGCTATGTACGCAGCTGTGAGGTCTGCCAACGCTACAAAATCGTTCAACAACAACC
Source organism: Linnaemya tessellans (assembly GCA_951800035.1). Lineage (NCBI taxonomy): Eukaryota > Metazoa > Arthropoda > Insecta > Diptera > Tachinidae > Linnaemya > Linnaemya tessellans. The sequence goes on along the minus strand of OX637535.1, from coordinate 65,319,021 downwards.
AGCCGGACACATACTAACCAGAGTCCCAGAAGAACCATGGGCCACCGTATGTGCCGACTATGTGGGCCCACTACCGCGTACACGACAGGTGAACACCGTGCTCTTAGTGTTCTTCGATAATTTTTCTAAATGGTGCGAGTTGATCCCAGCACGTAGTGCCACTGGAGACGGGCTGAAGAAGGCTTTCAGAGAGCGCATATTAGCCCGCTATGGAGTTCCTAAAGTACTCCTCACCGACAACGGTCGCCAGTTCTCCTCATCCGTACTGCAGATATACTTGGCAGATCTTGGGGTGAAACAACAATTCACCGCGCCATACACGCCACAGGAAAACCCAACCGAACGCGCCAACCGCACCATAAAACAGATGATAGCTCAGTTTGCGGGGTCAAACCATAACCGCTGGGATGAACTCCTGCCGGAAATTATGTTGGCCTTGAACACCGCCATATCCGATTCAACTGGGTACTCTCCGGCCTACCTTACCCAAGGAGGGGAGCCCCGACTTCCCGGCACCATTTATGACCAGGTGACGATCGGAACGGGAGCACGACTGGTACCACCAACCGAACGTGCCAAAGAGCTACGAGAAATATTCACCCTAGTCCGCTCGAATCTGTGCAAGGCACCCTCGAAGCAAAAGCACCATTATAATTTGCGACGCCGACGCTGCCACCCTAAAGTCGGAGACAAAGTTCTCGTTCGACAACATCCACTGTCAAAAGCAGTGGACAAATTTGCTGCTAAATTAGCACCAAGGTTTGGGGGACCTTATGTCATCAAGGGATTCGTATCCCCCGTAATCGCAGAAGTTGTAGATTTGGCTACTAACAAAACTCGCACAGCGCACCTGAGCGAACTCAAACCATGCATCGCGCCGCAACACTAATATTTCCCTTTCTATCTGTCTCTTCCGTAGTCAAGCGTCACTAGGAAGATGAACCCTAAAAATAAAAAATTTGAAGACTCTCGCCGGCGTTTCAGAACCCACCTAGAGCAGGAGCAGGCCAAGAGGAAGGGGACCATATTTTTGGCAGACGACGATGTCCCTGGGCCACATCGACCAGGCCGGCCAACGACTGAAGGTCCGGTCTACAACCACCGAATCATCACCCAGACCCGAGGGGCACACCACAGCGAACCAGGTCAGACAACCAGACCACCAACGTCGCAGCAAACTTATAAAACGCCAACAAACCAAAGGAAAGAAAATATTCCACCGCCGCCGCCAACTTACACGCTGCCACCATCGCCACCAGCAAGAACGGAAACCGAGACGCCACCGCCGCCTCCGCCTTTTGTTGAACCGGAGACACCACCGCCTCCGCCTCCATCCATGGAGACAGAAACACCACCGCCGCCTCCACCATGTATCAAGGTGGATGCACCTACACCACTGCTAGTGGACGACTTGGTCATCGACTTAGATGACTGCGCTGAAAAGTTCCTGAATTGTGCCGACATCTGGGGCTGGGACGATCTAGCCGGTTGCGACGACCAGCTGGTAGAGGAGCTGCACCGCTCGTTCTTTGGACACAATGACGTCACAGTCAGTCGTCGTCCCCCATCGCCACCATCGCTGCCGTCGCAGTCAACATCTGACGAAGGCAATGATAACGATAAGCGGCCTACGCCACCACGACATCAAGGCCTAGGAATGCTGCGTCACCGACGCCCAGTATCAGTATATGGGATGCAGATGCTATGAGCGCTGCCTGCGAGTCCGCCTGTTACTCCCGGGACAACGTTTCCAGCCAACCTACCCAGCCCTGGCACTTGGGAGCAATCGCCTCACACCACAGAGAACGCCGGAACAAGCGGGCCGGCAGCACGGGTTAGATTCGCCACTGGAAGTCGACTACCACGACACTCCGCAACTGCCTGACACCCCAGGACGAAAGTGGTTCAGCCCGCTACGCAACATTAACTAGCCACCCCTCACGCTAGGCGACATGCAATCGAGCGCCGTGGAAGAAGAATGCGCCATATTCTCCCCAGCCATTTCGGGGACCACGCCATCCGCAACAGCCCGAGGCACATCAAAGTCCTCACCAGACCGCGCACCCCCAGACGCAAGCTCGCACATCGGGCCTATTGAAATCCCGCTCACCAACGTTCCGGCAGAGGTCCATCGACTCATCGCCGAAAGAATAGCAACGCGCCACACACTCCAGCGACTACGATTCATCACCAGTAGCGCCGGCCAACACTTCCGAATTAATGTATCCGCCGCAGGAAATATCCGAGCATGGCGAATCGGGTAAGCCAACAGCCGCCCCGGAAAGAAGGGAGGCCATGTGACGACCAAAAGTCCCTGTAGTCGTTTTTGGGCACATCATGACCAACATAAAAATTCTTATCTTAAAATTATTAAAAACTATGAATTTGTAATAATGAAATGTAATTAGTGAATTCCAAAAATTATATTATTATATTTCTTTTGTGTTAAGTAAAATTGTATTAATTCAATTGACCACGCAAACAAATCAACTTGCGCCCCATTGTGCGCATGTGTGATTTGTTCTTGTTAAAGGGTCATATAGAAAAGAAACCAACAGACATTCCTACATATGTATGTATGTAAGTCGCAGTGTAGTTGATTTCCAAATTCTTTGCTTATGTACAAGTATTTATACTGGCACACAATGTGTGTAACGGTCGTAAGGCAAAGCATGAAACTTGTTTTGTCGTCTGATTGTGCATAAACATGTACATATCGACATACATGCATTGCCTGTATGCAACTAAATAAAATCAAAAAGAACCGAAGCTGCGAGTACATACATACGTTGAGTGTGTCTCTATACACATGTCTATACGTAGGTAACTGTACACTAGCATTGTAGTGTAACAATTTAGTATAATAATGGAATTATTTTCCAATGAATTGTATATAACGCCAGCTTCTATATAATGTTTGTTGTAAATATTCAAGTAAGGAACATTCTGCTTTGCGAAGGTATAAAAGGGCAAAGCAGAGTGAAATCAAGATCAGTTCTTGGGAATCCTACTTGGAGGTAAGTCGTTATTTGAGTAACATTAAATTGTAGAATAGTATAATTTAACATTTTGTAGGAAAACCTAGCTAGATTTGTTGCACCCAATAGGAGTGTCTCCGTATCGGTGAATGAATTTGGCTATTTGGTGGTTTTCATTAGTACTTTTTGTTGTTGAGCCTAGGAGTGGGTAATTGGCGAACCTCTTTCTAACCGGAGTGTCTCCTTACTGGGAGTGTGTTCGTTACTCACCCATAGCTAGTGACTCAAGTAAATACGGTCCGGTTTAATTAGGGTAGGAGAACATTCATACTTAGTTTGTTGCACCTAATAGGAGTGTCTCCTTTCGAAAAATTTCTTAAAGTAGCTTTTAAATTAATTCATAAGTAAGACTTTTTGTAAAGATTGTTTCTAAACTAACCAAAAAATTGAGAAATATTTTAAAATTAAATATCTGAGCACTTGGGATTTTTCGAAACCCTTTTTTACAACTTATAAAATTAGAAGATATTATTGGTAAATAAAAGGATACTCTTAGAAAAGGCCACTACGGGTGACCTATTGGCCCTTCTTTCGGAAAACTGGTGTAGTTCCATACACCGTTTTGGCGAAAGTAAAGTGGTGGCTCTAGATATTTCTAAGGCGTTCGATAGAGTGTGGCATGGAACACTCCTGTCCAAACTTATTGCATTTGGTGTCGGAGACACCTTCTCTCGGTTTATATCGAGCTTTCTCAGGGATCGCTCTATACGAGTTGTTATAGATGGGGTCTCATCCGATGAGTTCAGAGTCAACTCAGGGGTACCGCAGGGCTCCGTTCTTTCTCCTACTCTATTTCTAATTTTTCTTAACGATTTACTTTCCCAAACTTCCTGTCCTATTTACTCCTTCGCAGATGATAGCAGCCTTTCGCATTCCTATTCATTCAACTGCAGGCCGTCAACGTCTGAAATCGAGACGAGGAGGCAGTTTATGAATGACGTTCTGGATAGCGACCTCGCGAAGATCTCCGAATGGGGTCAGGCGAACAGGGTCGATTTTAATGCCCGTAAGACCCAGTGTTGTATGCTTACGCATCGACGTACGTATGACCATGCTGCTTCATCTGTTTCTATGGGTGGTGTAAGTATTATGGAGTCAGGGGCTCTTGATGTTCTGGGCATGAAAGTGCAGTGTGATGTCAGATGGACGGAACATGTCTTTCAGGTCGCAAAAGAAGCATTCAAGTGCCTTGGATTCTTAAGACGGTGCAAGAGATACTTCACCCCTTCTGATCTCCTTAATATTTACACCACTTACATCCGACCGAAGATGGAATACAACTCTCATGTTTGGGCCGGTGCTTCAAAGTCTATTTTGAAGTTACTCGACCGCGTACAGGAGAGGGCGATGAAACTCATCGGAGACAGTAGAGTAGCCAACTCTATTGACTCTCTTGAGCATCGTCGCAATGTGGGGTGCATATCGTTGTTCTATCGTTACTATAATGGCAGGTGCTCTGGTGAAATTAGGGAACTTGTTCCTGAAACCCATTCTTTCTTACGCTCAACGCGTTTTTCATCAAGAGCGCATGCGTTTGTGGTCGATATTCCAACGAATCGCACTACGCATTACAGAGAAAATTCGTTTTTTGGCCGAACAGTCCGTATGTGGAACAAACTACCCGCAGATGTCTTCCCCGCCACTTACAATTTGAGCAGGTTCAAATCGAATATCCACAGACACTACTCCCTTTATCCTCCTTCCCAAAATCTATTTTCCCAGTACCAGCGCAATGCACTGCATATGTAGGGGTCATCCCCTGAGTGCTGGTCCTACTCCTAAAAAAAAAAAAAAAGTTAGGCCTCGTAACCGCACATTTCTCCCGCTGGGAATGTAAGAGATAAGAGTGATCTCATCAACACAATCACATTTGACATCACTGGTATAGAGACACACTCAACGTATGTACCCTGCAGGAAGCCTGGGTGCAAATGAAGGCAAGTCAACACCTTAAGAACCATTTATGCTGTCAATGTCAACAATAAGTCTACACTTTTAACTCTGCCGCCGTCATTGAAATTGTGCCGGCTTCATTCTGTGACTGCGTTTCTTCTTATTTTGTTTTGTTGTGTCATTTTCTTTAGTGGAAAAAAATTTAAGTGAACAAAGTTAAACGCATTTTGTGTAAAAAATTAAAAAGTAAATTCATTTCATTAAATTGTGATTAAAATAAGAGTAAGTATTAGTGAAAGTTTTAAAATAAAGAAAATGTACATAATATGCATGTACATATGTACGAAAATGCACATCTTTTATTGCAAACTCAAAAAAAAAAAACAAACAAAAAATTCAATAACATTTTTTTATAAAAAAAAACTTGTGACACAAACCCAAAAATTCTCTACAAATAAGAGCTGCATCATTTTTTATTGCATTATACTTTTATTCAAATATTGCGCTATATTAATTGATATTGTCGTCGTCGAAAAGTATGAAATTGTTATAAATTAACAACCGAGCAATAGATTTTTTAGCGATATCGTCCATTTGTTTGCAGGGACTAAGTATGAGCAAGAGAAACTATAAAAGATTAGTGAAGAAGCAGTCAATTATATACAGAAATAGAATAGCCGGACAGGAGGAAGCAAATGAAAGTCAAATTTCCGAACTCAGAGATTATATTGAGCCCGAAGAAGATATAGAGTATTGTTTTGAAAACTCGAGCGTTCCGAAGTTACTTTTGCGCGAAAAATTAAAAAAATGGTATTACGAGACATCTCCTTCTAGAAAGTCCTTGGAAATGCTGCTGGCTATTTTAGTGGAAGAAGGCCTCGATGTTCCACTATCAGCATCCGCTTTATTGGGGGCGAGACAAGAAATTTCAATAAAAAAGTTGTTCCCCGGAAGCTATTGTCATGTTGGTATCAAACATCAATTTGAAAAATTAAAGGAAGTTTTAAAAAACTATGACGAAATTGAAGTGGATTTAAATGTAGATGGAATTCCTTTATTTAAAAGTTCCAGAATTCAGTTATGGCCGATTCTACTTAAAATAGTTAACATAAGAGAAAACATCAAACCTTTTCCGGTGGGCATATATATTGGACACGCAAAACCAGCTTGCGTTAAGGAATTTTTTAAAGATTTTGTTGATGAGGTTATTTTACTTAAAAACGAATTTACTTTAAATGATAAGAATATTAAATTTTCGTTTCGTTGTTTAACATGTGATACGCCAGCAAAAGCGTTTGTCTGTGGAGTTCCAGGTCACACATCATCTCATGGTTGTACTAAATGCACACAAGTGTCCCAAAAGATTGGCAATGTGCTTACATATAGTGCTGTTAGTGGAACTTTAATAACTGATATTGACTTTTCCGCAAGAAAGTACCCGAAGCACCACAGCAAAATTTTTCAAAACGAAAAGACTCCACTCGAAGAAATAGGGTTTAATATGGTTACTCCAATTCCATTAGATAGTATGTAGTAACAAGAAAAATGCTTATACGAATATTAAAAAATCGGACAGAACAAGTGACTCCAAAAGAAAATTTATTGAAAATATCCTCTGAACTTGTCAAATTACGACAGTATTTTCCCAAAGAATTTCCGCGAAAGCCCAGATCTTTGGAAGAAATACATAATTGGAAGGCAACGGAATTTCACCAATTCCTTGCATATACAGGTGTAATTTTACTTCAAAAAAATGTACACAACGATATTTACTACGAATTTTTGCTCCTGCATTGCGCTTATAGGCTTCTCAGCAGTCCTCGACATGTTATCAATAACATAAACGTCGCTCGAAGTTTGCTTGAACTATTTGTTGAAAATTTTCCTGCTGTGTTCGGTGCAGACAGTATTTCGTTTAATGTACACAATTTACTGCACATAGCAACCTGCGCAGAAAATTTTGGACCTCTTATTTCTTTTTCGGCTTATGATTTCGAGAACAGGCTCCAGATTCTAAAAAGACATGTTCGAAAACCATCTTCTATCCTTCAACAAATTGTTCACAGGGAAAAACAAGAGGAATATGTCGAAAGTAAAAGAGAACAATTTAAATATAAGAAGAATGGTGTTATAGAAGCTCTTGTGAATGATTGCATAATTTCTTGCAAAGAACCCAACAATATTTGTTCGGTTAAACCAGATATTCCTTTAAAAATTTGTGCAATCACTAAAGAAAAAGAGGAATTTTTCGTTGAAGGAAGGCGTTTGTTAGACTTAAATAGCTTTTATGACGAACCCGTTAGTTCTTGCGAGTTAGGCATTTACAAAACCGAATTGCTTTTGGGTGAAAAAGAAAAGTTTTCAATAAACGATGTGCAGTACAAATTTTTATGCCTACCTTATGATACTTTTTTTGTAATAATACCACTTTTACACAGCTGTCTTCCTCAATAATGTCATCCGAGTCATGTCAAATCTCCAAAGGAAAATTAAAATATTTTCCTCCACAAGGTAATATTCTGTTTGCCATTATTATCTTTAAGAATTTATGACTGACAACCATTTTTATTTCCTAAAGTTGATTCAAAGTGTCCCGGATGTAGAGAGCTCACAAAAAATTTTGATGCATATAAAGGTTTGTTAAATTAGATCATATGCATTGTAACCAGATACATATCGTCACCTTAAATGTCTTTTCTTTGCGTGTAGTTAAGTAATTTTTAAAAAATTCAATAGAATGCAATAATAAAAGCAATTCTATTTCAGATACTGCTGAAAAGCGTTACAATAACCTTATGGAAATATTAGCTGAACATAAGGTTCTTTTAGATCGGCTTACAACTCAAAATGCGGTTACGGCAAACATTTTAAACATCTTCCCAATTAATAGCGAAAAAAAATTAAAAGAGTTTAATAATATTTTGCAAACTCAGCCAGATCCATTCGTAAGCAGATACATTGGTTTACGACTCGATGAATTAAATTAACATTCGTCTTTATTTTATTTTGTAGATGAGACAAATAAAAATACTTTTTGGCGGTAATGTGGAAAGAAATTTCCATCAAGTTTTTGGTACCGAAATAATAATGAATTTTAATGTTGATGGAAATTTCGGCAAAAAGCGGCTAAAAGATTATGGCAACGTTTATAAAGCTCTGATTGGTAATGCTTTTTAAGTTATTTTTATACATTTTTATACTTTCATATTTGTATATGCAGATGTGATATCAGCGTTGAGTGAATCAGCCGACAAAACTTTAAGAGCCGCATTTCAACGACAAAAGAAAAAAGTTTTTAAACAAAATAGCCGTAACAAAACAAAAAATAGTAAGGACTCGGACTCGTCGGAAAAGGAATGAATGTATTTAAACGGAAGAAGAAACGTGTGCCTTAATAAAATTAAAAAAAAAGGTTTAGCTAGCCTTGAAGAAGTGAGCCTCAAACAAGTACAAATTTAAGTCTTATGAACTATATAATAAACATTTCGTTGATACTCTTATGTGCATTATTTTACTTTCAATGATACGGTCACATTTGTAATGGGTCAAACATGTCAAAATGCATTTCGTTTATACTTATGCCACCTTTTAAGTAGATTTCAAATAAATTTTTCTTGAAAAATTTGAAACATCTTGTATATAAAAATCTCACAAATTAATGACAATTACTAAATATACGAGAATAACTAAGTTCAAAACATATTCAGGATTTGATTTCAAATCTATTGAACCATTAAGCAATTAGGCAAAAAACAAAAATTTTAATTTTACAATTAATCATATTATTTGAGATACTCTCATTTTTACTTTAATAAAATGATTTTATTTGCTATGGGTTAAGAATGTCAATACGCAGTTCGTTGGTGTTACCGCCACCTCTTCAATAGATTTCAAATAATATTTTTTTGAAAAACTATGTTCCTAAGTTTTTCATGCTTATATAAAAAATCTAACAAATTTATGATAATTTCTAAATAAACAAGCATAACCAAGATTAAAAATTTTTATCAGGAAAATATATGACAACATCTCAAATAATATTGTAATTAATAACAATATGCAAATCCAAACAAGAACGCAAAAGAAGTACGTAGTCAGTAGTACTACTGTCTATAGTTAATATCAGGTTCCAAGAAGAGTACCTAGTCAGTAGTACTAATAGAACTAGTGCATTCGCAATGACACGTACATGTTAAATGTCTATTGCAGCCAACATTGCAAAAGGTATAGTAAGTCAGTAGTCCTGGTGACAATGTCAGTAGTGATTCAGTACTGTTTCACTATTGACATTTCCTACAGGGTATGTACTCGCAGCTTCGGTTCGTTTTGATTTTATTTAGTTGCGTACAGGCAATGCATGTATGTCGATAAGTACATGTTTATGCACAATCAGACGACAAAACAAGTTTCATGCTTTGCCTTACGACCGTTACACACATTGTGTGCCGGTATAAATGCTTGTACATAAGCAAAGAATTTGGAAATCAACTACACTGCGACTTACATACATACATACATATGTAGGAATGTCTGTTGGTTTCTTTTCTATATGACCCTTTAACAAGAACAAATCACACATGCGCACAATGGGGCGCAAGTTGATTTGTTTGCGTGGTCAAGTGAATTAATACAATTTTACTTAACACAAAAGAAATATAATAATATAATTTTTGGAATTCATTAACTACATTCCATTATTACAAATTCATAGTTTTTAATAATTTTAAGATAAGAATTTTTGATGTTGGTCATGATGTGCCCAAAAACGACTACAGGGACTTTTGGTCGTCACAATCTGTCTTTCACTGCTTTTACAAGTCAATTCTTTAGCTGTGCAAAGAATAAAACTATTCAAAATATTATGTATGTATATTTACATTTTATCATTATTTATTTACATATCGTTAGCTTAATATAGAAAGGCCCTAACTCAGTATTATTTTGAAATCGACATATTTGAATTTTTTGATGCATTAGATGTTCTTCTACCATAATATACAAAAAACTCTGAATCAGATAAATAATGAGTTAGGGCCTTTCTATGTTAAGGTAACGATATTATTATCATATTTATTTTCATTTTATTATCATTTTATTAATTTTTATTATATATTTGGATCAAAATTTTTACCTAATATACAAGGAACAGTTTGAAGAAAATTAGTAAATATATGTTTTCGGAACAGAGTGTCAGCTGACTAATATTTTAAGTGTTTTCGGTAAATTTTAGTATCCATTTTAATTGTTTTTCAAATATATGCAATTCTTGTGAATTTATTTGTTCTCAAAATCAATTATTTTTTTACGATCAGCTATATGTATACGATTGCATTTGGCTAATGCTAATACCAAGTCGTCAGGTGATCTTCAGCCGCCATTGATGTATAATGTTTTAAAGAAATATTTATTTCTAAGAATTTTTTATATGCATAAGAATTCAAATGCAGTCGTATACATGGATGCTCAGCTCATGACAATTCAATCAATAATTTTTTTAAGTTCCATTTAATTTTATTCATGACCTCGAAAATAATATATATATACTACTATGTGATGCACTTTAAAGATATACAATATTATTAAAACCGCTACCATCGCAGGCTTATCAGAAACAAGATCTCCAAAACCGGGAGACCTGGGTTACTGATGTTGATATTAATTGTTTTTAACGAAATATTTTGATTTTGAAGCAGCATTTGGTTTTTTTTTCCGCAGTCTAAGCATTTTATTTTAGTCTGCGCATTTTGTAATTATGGCATTTTTTACCCCCTTCACGGATAGCTCTGTGCACTCCATTACAAAGTGTATGACATCGACCACCTTCAATGGATCCAATTTGCTTTTCGTGGGTTTACCACAGCCCATAAATGCTGGTGAAGGTTTGCCTGTTAAGTTATGAGATGCCAGAGTTTATCTGCCAAAAACTTCCACTAAAATTTTACGTGCAACAGCTGCTCCGGATAAGGACCAATTAATAGTCTCTAAGGCCGTTTTAGCAACTGTTGTACCATTTGGTCCTATAACCACCATCCCATCTTCGTTGGCCTCAAATTGGTCAGATATATCAAACTTCCCTACATTTAGTTTCTTTTTAGCTTGCGGTGTAGTTACAGATGTTTTCACTTCTTTTCCATCTACTCTTCGTGGATTGGAAGTTTGGGATTGCGTCTCGCATATCATATCGACCGCTTTCATAGGTTTCTCGTCAATCAGTTCAGTTTCTTCTTGGTTTTCTTTCACCTCGACATTTTGCGCCATTGAAGACTTGTTTCTACCTACATTCCTGATGTTAGAACATATTTGCTCTAAAATTTGCTTTAAAGGTTGCTCTATGATATTGCGTTCGCGTAAATCCCAATCTTCTAGAAGTTTCAATTTCTGGTCCATTACTGCTCTAAGGCCTTTGTACGTGGAGCATGACGCATTCTCTTCAGAAACTTCTAAATCTTTTTAAAAACATGCGCTTGCATGTTCCTTAAAATGGCTCCTTATTAAGGACAGTTCATATTTTAAATCATCTATTTTTCTCTGGTGTGGCAATTCTTCTTCATCTTCATCGATATCAGCCTGCATAATGGAATCGGTCAACCCATTCACTTTAAATATTTCTTGACATATTCTGTTGAGAGCTGCCACATCCGGTGGTACGATGTCATCTAATTCACCTTTTACACACATCAGAGCTGTTTTAAAATACTGCCCAAGTACTCCCGTAAAAAAATAGTGCTTGAAATCACTTTAGAAATCAAATCGTGGCGTGTAATTGCTTTAGATATTCCATTCTCTGGATCTGTTGTTAGAACCTCTTCACTACTGCTAAGCTTTGGAAGCAGACCCATGCTTATGTCTTGCAGTCGTCTGCCTTCTTCCTCCAGAGTCATCACACTGCTCTTAAGTTGTTCTATAGAAACAGAAATCACATGATTGGAATCCTTCCAATCTGGTGGTGAGTCCTCTTGCAATTTTTTCATCACGTTCAGAGCCCTTTCAAGACTATCCTTCACGTAACCTGTGAATCGTATTACTCTTGATACGGCTATATATTCCATATCTGCTGTAGAACCTTCAGGTATATCAAAGCATTTGGTTTATAAACTTTTTTTCTATATCGCCTTCTTCCTCTCCTAGGGACATACTAGTTGTTGATTCGACGTACGCTGTGATGTCTTCTTTTTCCATTTCTCTGTTCCAAATCTCCTGTGAAAGACGGGGTTATAGTGGGATATCGTTCGGATGTTCTGTGAATGTATATAGTTATAGCCTGGCCTCACCTCACAATAATAAACGTTTGTTACTATTTTTATTGCTTCAAGAACTTCACTTTGTTTTTAGATAATTGCGGACGGCTTAGCTTAGATTTGCAACTGCTAAATGGCTGGTGATATTAATGCTTCTACTTTTTGGTCCCTTGTCCTTAAATAGTCCTAATCTCAACTTTCATCTCTCTGTGAGTGTGAGAGACTTGACAAAATATTTTATTTACATGATTTGGCCGCTCACTTTCATTGGGCGTTATGAACTTGAGCTGTAATTAGTGTTTGAGTGGCTGTCTTATCATCTTGCCTTAATTTAAGTTACTCTGTACATACTGAACTCAATATACTCTGTACTCAACTTCTCTTTATCTAAGAGTACTGATACACTTTGAAAAATATTGTTAAACAATACCGATATTATTTTTTTCAAATTTGTGTTTGACATTTGCAAAATGGGATGCTATACGCTCGAAAAAAAATTGCGAAGTATAAAAACTTGCTTTCAAAGTAGTGAGATGTGTTATACGCAAAGATTTGCAGAATATCAAATTTGGCTGCTAGTAAAAGCTCTGGAAAATTTTAGTCTTAAATTTTAATTAAACGTTTTTAAAAAATATCGTATGTAGTGTTGTGTAACTGGGACTAAATAAACACTAGTTTAATATATTTTTTGTATAAAATACTCAACAATCGTCTCTTGTTGAGCTCACATTATATCCAGATTTGGCCACTCCCATGAAGAAACTAGATCACAATGGTTTTGAAACTCAAACATTGAAAATGCCTAGCACTAAAAAAACGTGATTACTGAAATGGACTTTCCGTTTGAGAACACACGCTTATACAATCAACCAACGCACATAGTTCAATTACGTTCGGAAACGGAATTGATGCCGTATTTTGATTCCTCAGAAAACAAAGAAGGAAACAATTTTTCCGAAAAATAATTTTTAATGTAGTTAAAGAAATATATTAGCACTAATTTAACTGCGACAATATGTCGAATAAATGATTTTAAAGAAGTATATTAATCCGAAAACGGTTTCGAACGGTAGCAGAATATGTGACATGGGCGAATATTCGGGGTTGGTGTTGACTGAAGTAGTCAACATGAGACAACGAAGCAGAAAATCCCGGGTTTGAGACAGACATTCCGTCTGTCCCTTTGTCTGTACGTGAAATCGGCCCAGGTACGTGAAATCAGGACTACTGGATTGGATATGAATTTAAATACAGTGGTATTGAAATTCAGGGGCGCTGTTGGCTGAAGTAGTAGAACAAGAGACTATGAAGCGGAGGGTCCTGAGTTCAACCACGCGCTAAGTCATGAATATTGTGTTGAGTTCTTCTGATCAGCATTAGTGCATGGTTATGTTAGTTGTTGCCAGCCTGTTTCAATGATAAATGCATAGTACTGGTCACTAAACATAATTGGCAGCGTCTGACACGATCATGTACGTTGGTCCTGTAGCAAAAATTAGCCGGCGAAGTAAAAATTTTGACATAGCTACAAAAAATTCCTCATCTTTCTTCATCTGTCCCCTCAATACTATCCCCCCCCCCCCTTTCTTGTTCCGGTGCAATGTACTGCAAATGTAGGGGTCAACCCCTGAGTGCTGGTCCGAGAAAAAAAATAATCCAAAATACGGTTCGAGAGCTATTCTAGTTCATAAAATTAACTTGCAACAACCAATTATCTTTCGTATTTTTGTTAATTAAACATATATTTTGCACTTTGGCGACAATAAAAAAAAATTAAAAATTTGATCCCAGTGTTCGAAATTAGATATATTTTTGCTACATATAAGAAACTAAATTAGTTATTAGTAATTTTTTTGTGATCTACACCTATTTTATACTTCAGGAAGTATTAAAATTCTAGAGTTTCATAGTGCAAATTTTTTGTGAATTAAACTTAAGGAAAAAAAAATAAACTGGATATTAAAGATAACACAAAATGACAGGGTTGGACAATAGATTTTTTGTATAGACTTTTTTATATAGGTTACTAGTTTTTATTTTTTGTTAATTGAAACTATTTTCTCTGCTTCAGGAAAATTAAAACTGCCATTATTTAAATTGAAATCAGTTCCTGGGTTGGACAATTGAACCTTTTATGAAACATTAAAGTACATGCAAAGAGATAATAAAAAACAGTGAAACAAATTTGTTGCTTTTGTTTATAAATTAGACAAATTTGCTTCTTTGGTAAAGAAATATGTTCCATTTTAGAAAGAAATAAATCAGTATTGAAAACAAGAAAGATCAAAAAGATTTGTCCAGGCTGGGAAAGAAAGTGTGTACACTCTAGACGTAGGCTGGAGAAGGGTATATAAGATTCGGCACAGCCGAATATACCACTTTTACTTGTTTTTTATCTATTAGATAAATTGTGATATAAAATCGAAGAAAAAATATATGATATTTGATGTATTTTTTTTTTAATTTTCCATTAAAATTTGGCAAGTTTATGAAAAAAAAACCAAAAACGTCAAAACTCTATTCAACAAAACATTACTACGTTAATACTAAATTCCAAAGCAAAATTATTGTATATTTCCAAATACGCTTATGTAACAAAAAAATCAAATATCTTTGAAATCGTCGAAAAAAATTATGTTTGACGACCTTTTTGGTGAAGATACCAAAAAATGTTTTTGCACAACTAGTTTTTTCGTAATTTTGGCCAACTTTGGCACCACCTGGCAGGCGGCAACAAAAATGGATAAAATTAAAAAATTCTATATAGATGTGTTAGCTGTATTGTTATACATATATCGAAATCAATTATTTTTAATAAAATTTACGGAAATAATTTTTTTGATTATTGTCCACTGTATTTTAAAGAAAAACAAGCAAAAGTGCTATATTCGGCTGTGCCGAATCTTAAATACCCTTCACAGATGTCATTATTTTCGTTTAAATTTTTCGGCTAGGAAGCTAAATGTTTGGCTTTTCTTATTTCTAATACTTTTGAACGTTTTTCAAAGATATTAAATATGTAGTTTAATTTACAAAAAAAAAAATCGTATCATGTACCCCAAAAAGTTCTAATTGTCCAACCGTAGAATCGTCTTTCAGATTTAATTGGTTTCTAATACCAATTTATATATTCCTGATATATAAACTGGGTATAATTCATCATAAAAATCAAAAATAGCAAATTATATGGTTACTTTTATGTACCAAAAAATTTCGATTTTCCAACCATGGAACCGAATTTTTAATTTTCAATACTAATTTAATTCACTAAAAAAACAAAAAATTTGGAATTTATGTGGGTACTTTTATATACCAAATATCAAATATTTCCAACTCTGAAAGCGAATTTTTATTATTTTACCAATGTAATTCTTGGTGAGGTGTAACATAGTTTTACTTGACACAAAATTAAAATTTTTAAACTTTTTGGTCACTTTCATGTACCATAAAATATTTAATTTGTCCAACCCTGGAGTCGAAATTTCGACATTTTTTAAGATTTGAACACCAATTTTGTTCTTCCTGAATTACAAAACAGTTTTAATTAGCAAAAAAAAAAAACAACGTCAATTGCCTTTTTGGTTACTTTTATGCAGAATGAATATTTCAATTTACCAATGTAACTCTTAATGAGGCATGAAATAGTTTTATTTAAGAAAAACTTTATATTTGTAACCATTTTTGTCACTTTCATGTACTACAAAATATTGCAGTTATCCAACTCTGGAATCTAAATTTTTATTTGTTTTTTGTTTTAATTTTTTATACCAAATTTGTTTTTCCTGAACTAAAAAATAGTTTTAATTTGTAAAAAAAACAACGTTAGTTGCCTTTTTGGTTACTTTTATGTATAAAAAATTTAAATTTCCCAGCCCAGGAAGCGAAATTTTATTTTTTACCAATCCTAGTCTTTATTAGGTATAAAGTCGTTTTATTTAGGAAAAACTTAAAATTTGCAACCATTTTGGTCACTTTCATGTATCAAAAAAACTTTCAACTTCCCAACTCTGAAAGTAAAATTTTAATTTTTTTTTTCGTTTTTTTTTACCAACTCTTCATGAGGTATAAAGTAGTGTTATTTAAGAAAAAATTACAATTTTGAACCACTTTGGTCACCTTCATGAACCATAAAATATTGCACTTGTTCAACCCTGGATTCGAAATTTTTTTTTTTTTGACACCAATTATGTTCTTCCTAAATTATAAGACAGTTTTAGTTAGCAAAAAAAACACCATTAGTTGCCTGTTTGATTACTTTCACGTTTAAAAAAAATTCAATTTCCCACCCCTGGAAACAAAATTTGACTTTAAAAATTTTTTTTCCAATACAAATCTTCAAGACGTATAAAGAGGTTTTATTAAAGAAAAACTTAAAATTTTTAACAATGTAGTCTAGTGACTAGACGAAGTGCAGATGGCATCGCTTTTTTAAAAACGCGTTCAAAATCCATTTGCTTTCAGCTCTTCTTTTTCAATACCCGGAATGCTTCTTTCAACCTGTGGAGATTTCGTTGCTTTAAGTTTTATCTACTAATCACTTTTAGGAAGATTTTCTGGGTTGTCCTTTTTTGACGCCACCATCTCCTGCTTTTTCTTCGGTGTCAATTTAGACTCCAGCCTCTTTTTATATACAAGCTCCCTGCTGATAGCCTTTAAATCTTCCAGTGAACATGTTTTCAAGCTCCGCACGCTTTTGGAGACTATTTTATCGCTGAGGGATATTTTGGTGTTCAAGCGTCTACGGTGGATATTCGATCGGTTTAGTTCTTCACGATACAGAAATACGGTGTAAGCAATAGTGCGTTCGGTATCCATTATTATGAGTAAATTTATTTCAGTGGCTTCTGAAGTGACGTTACTGAGGCAATGCTTCTAGTAAGAATTATTATATTCTGATATTTTTAAGCTTAAGGTCTCTTTATTTTAATTTTATGTCTTAATTTCAATATTTCGTCACTCCTTTGTGTAACTTCTTCAGGAAATTAATTATTTAATTAAAGGAGTGACGAAATATTGATATTAAAAAATAAAATTAAAATAAAGAGACCTTAAACTTAAAAATATCAGAATATAATAATAATTAAAAAGAGGTCAAAAAACCAGAAGAATTCTAGTAAGAATAATATCATTTCTCAAATCTCATTGCTTTATATACAATCCGATCGAGCCACCTTACCGAACGTGAAACGAATCCTGTGTGTGCGGTTACCTGAAATCACAGCTGTGCATTAGGTACATAAGAATTTTGTGGTTACGGTTTTTAGATGATAAAGTTATAAGTAATATGTTTGCTGGCTTTTTTTGCATCAACCTATCCATCGTCTACGTTTAGCAGTATCGAACAATATTCTTACCATATCCCTGAATCGTGAGTTTTAATGTACCCCGTATTGAGCAGCAAACTTTTTTGAGAGTTTCGAAAAATTTAAAAGTCTCGTATGTACCCGATCCTGATGGTATTCCTAGTAGTACTTTAAAATACAGTCCTCATTTACTAATCACTCCTCTGACCTATTTATTCAACAAATCCTTCAAGTTGAGTTATTTTCCTCGGATTTGGAAGAAATCGGTCATCATTCCGCTGTTCAAATCTGCTTTATCAAATTATAAAGGAATAGCTAAACTGAATGATATAGCAAAGTTGTTTGAACAACTCTTATGCGATACATTGTCTTATCAAGCAACGTCGATCCTCTTTTCTGCGCAGAATGCTTTCTGTAATTTCTACCATTACGAATTTCTTAGAATCAACAGCCTTAGATAACGATGAATTTGTCACTGGCAAACAAACAGATGTCATCTAATTTGATTTTGGTAAGCCCTTTGATAAGGTGAATCATAACTTACTCATTCATAAGCTTGATCGTATTGAATTTGGAACTTCCCTAATAAAATGGATTGAATGTTATTTGAAGAACAGAATACAGTGTGTCCAGTTCATGAATATGCTCTCTACTGATATAAATGTTATAACAGGCGTGCTTCAGGGTAGATATCTAGGCCCACTTTTATTTACATTATATATTAATGACTTCCCTTCCTTGTTGCAAACTCAAATATACGAATACTATTTAATGCACGCAGATGACGTGAAGTTATTCTTATCGTTTAACTCTATTTAGCAACAATTATGTCTTCAAGCTGACATTATACACTTAAGCACTTAGTACGCTAATAATTTAATGGAACAAAATGTGAAAAAGTGCAAAGAACAACTCCAATCAATGGACTCTATAAAATTAATAGTGGTGTTCTTGACCTAGTGGATTCATTTAATGACGTGGGAGTTATTTCAGATAAAAAAGTAGACTTCACGCTGCATAGGTAACGCTGCTGGATTCATGGCTTTCTATCATAGGTTATAACCTCATTTTTCCTTTACGCATATTATACTTTGACTTCTTTCTGCTTATATACTTTAAGTTCGTTGAAGTTTCTTTCCCTCCCTTCAAAGGGGTTTGACATTGTCTGGTCCTGCTTAAACAAATAAACTTCAACGTTCCTGCAAGACCTACCCGCTATTTTGAACTCTTGTCATTAAAATATTACCGTTCTGTAATATGCTAATAATGATTCTTTTCGTCGTGCATGTGTCAACTTTAATAAATGTTATCACATTATTAACTTATCTGAGAGTAATAACGTACTGAAAAGAAATCTTACTTTATATCTAAATTGTTAAACCAATTATTTTTACATTTGTAATAATGTTCAGTTATTCATATTTTAGTCAGTAAGGATGTAAATATCTATTGACCTAATAAATAAATAAATAAAAAAATAAATAAATTATATATTCCTATATAACGGTTTCTTATATATTTATGAACTTGTATTCTACCTTATAACTTTAAGTAAGCTCTGTCTCTCTCTAATACATTTGATTTTAAGTAAAACAATAACTGACAATTGTGCTTGGCACACTTAGATCTTAAGTTGACATGTTGTTTTATTTAAAGAAAAGAAGGAATAACAAGTAAAAGTGCTACATTCGGCTGTGCCGAATCTTAAATACCCTTCACAGATGTAATTCTTTTCGTTTAAGTTTTTCCGCTAGGAAGCTATTTCTAATACCTCTGAAATTCTTTCAAAACTATTATCTAAATATGTTTAATTTACAAACAAAAAGAAAAAATCCGTTTCATGTACCTCAAAAAGTTCTAATTGTCCAACTGTAGAATCGTCTTTTAGATTCTTTTGGTTTTTAATAACAATTTTTTCTTCCTGATATATAAAGTAGGTATAATTCACAATAAAAATCAAAAATAACAATTATATGGTTACTTTAATGACCCTGGATCCGAATTTTTTAGTAAAAAAATGTTTAGTACCAATTTAATTCTTAGCGAAAAAAAAATTGGGAACTTCTATGATTACTTTTATGTACCAAAATATTTAGATTTTCCAACCCTGGAACCGAATTCTTAATTTAAAAATTTTTAAAACCAATATAATTCTTAGCGAAGTATAAAATATGTTCAATTCACTAAAAAAAACCCCAAATTGGGAGTTTATGTGGGTATCAAGTGTATGTACCAAAAAATTTCGATTTTCCAACCCTGGAACCGAATTTTTAATTTTTTGATACTAATTTTTTTTCTGAAATATAAAATAGGTGTAATTCACTAAAAACACAAAATTTGGAATTTATGTGGGTACTTCTATATACCAAATATATATCGATTTTCCAACTCTGGAAGCGAATTTTTATTTTTTACCAATTTCTTAGTGAGGTGTAACATAGTTTTACTTGACAAAAAGATTTTAATTTTGTTTGGTCACTTTCATGTACCATAAAATATTTCATTTGTCTAACCCTAGAATCGAAATTTAGATTTTTTAAGATTTAAATTCCAATTTTGTTCTTCCTGAATTATAAAATAGTTTTAATTAGCAAAAACAACAATGACATTTGCCTATTTGGTTACTTTTATATATTTAATTTTCCCAAACCTGGAAACGAAATTTAAATTGTTTTACCAATGAAGGACTGAAATAGTTGTATTTAAGGAAAACTTAATATTTGTAACCATTTTGGTCACTTTCAAGTACTACAAAATATTGCAGTTTTCCACCTCTTGAATCTAAATTTTGATATTTTTTTTTTAATTTTTGATACCAAATTTGTTTTTCCTGAACTAAAAAATAGTTTTAATTAGTAAAAAACTGACGTTAGTTGCCTTTTTGGATACATTTATATGTATAAAAATAATTAAATTTCCCAGCCCTGGAAGCGAAACTTTAATTTTTTTTTACCAATTCTAGTCTTCATTAGATATAAAGTCGTTTTATTTAAGAAAAACTTAAAATTTTTCACCATTTTGGTCACTTTCATGTACTATTAAATATTGCACTTGTCCATCCCTGGATTCGAAATTTTATTTTTGAATTTTTGATACCAATTTTGTTCTTCCTAAATTATAAAACAGTTTTAGTTAGCAAAAATAAAAAACAACATCAGTTGCCTGTTTGATTACTTTCACGTATAAAAAAAATGCAATTTCCCACCCCTGGAAGCAAAATTTCAATTAAAAAATTTTTTTTGGCCAATGCAAATCTTCATGACGTATAAAGAGGTTTTGTTAAAGAAAAACTTAAAATTTTTAACAATTTTAGTTACTACATGTACTACAATATACGGAATAGGCCGAAAAAAAATTTTTTGTTTCCCATCCCTGGAAATTTTTTTTTTTATTTTTTTAGTTTTTAATAAATGATTTTTGGTATAAATTTTGCGTCGAGAAATAGGTGTAAGTTTCCTAGCTCTGGAACCATCATTTCAATACCACTCTAAGTTCATTTCCAATCCAACACTCCAAGAACGAAGTCACTAGCTCTTCTAGGGGCTTGGGAAAACCGATTTCACGTACAGACAGTCGGACAGACGGACATCGCTCAATCGTCATCGCTATTCATAAGGATCCAGAAAATATATACTTTATCGAAGATATTACACACGTAATGACAAACCTATATATACCCTTTCACTTTTTTGTGAAGGGTATAAAAAGCATGGTCATTGTCGTTTGGCATACCAAATTGTGAAGTCCTTTTAAATTAAATTAAAAGGTATACCTACCACAATTTCAGAAGTGGGATAAGAACAACGTTATTTTATATACGCTGAGACAAACGAAGAAATAAAATATAATAATAATAGATAATACTGTTTGAAAAAGAAGAAAATTTTTTATCGAACAATTTTTAATACATTCTTTAAAAGAAGCAAAAAGTGGAAATGGAAAAGAGCAGTGTGTGCGGTACAGACTATACATATGCGCAGCTGCGCCTTTGGGTACAAAAGCTAGGGTTATCGTCAACGGGTACAAAGGGTGTACTACTAGTACGTTTGAACGATGTACCAGCCGATGTAAGGGACGACTGTCCAGTTATAAATGAGTCGTCCAATATAGTTAATCTGGACAATAACGGGGAAGCAGAAAATGAGAGAGAAAGTTTAGATGATAATGATCGTTATGTAGAAGAAAATGAATGACAACAAAGTGATAGAGATTTACAAGCAGATGAGTGTACAGGTAGAAACAGTGGTGCAACGAAGAAAATTGTTGGTCACGATTTTGTGAATATATTAAAAAAAAGAGCTGAAAATAATAAATCGAGAAAAGGAATTACTGCGGCGAGATAACTATCTACTAAGAATGAAAGCAGACTCCGAGAAAAATCGTGGCTTGGCCGAAATGAATGTACCTTGGACGAATTGCAACACTTTCACAAAGCGAAGATTTCTTTTAACACATTAATAGATATTATTCCAGACTACGAAGGCGAGAAGTTTCCAGAGTTGTGGACAGGACAATTTAAAAAAATTTGTGGAGTCTATAATGTCGATAAGGAAACAATGAAAATACTTTTGATGTGTAATTTAAAAGGCAAGGCGCAAATATGGCTACATTCCAACCCAGATTTTGTGAACCTAAAAACTGAAAGCAATCTTGATGAGATGAAGGATGTTTTTCAAAAATAAGTAAAATAAGCTGACCATGCGCAAAAACTTTGAATCGCGTAAGTGGAAATATAGAGAAGCATTTGGCGATTACTACATACCTTAGTTCGCCAATACTTGTATAAGGATATGTTGTATGGGACCCACAATATCTTGCACACTCAATTAAAATAGAGTCAGTACAAGTTCAATTCTTATTATATTGTCTCCGTGGTCTTCTGCTTAATGTTAACTTCCTGCTAAAACTTTTATTAGTTTTAGCAGGTAGCATCACTTCTAATTTCTGCTGAGCAAAATAAACTTGAATATACCCAATCATCCAACAAGGTATTATAGCCCTTTCGTAGAAATTGCAATGATATTAATAGCCTTTACCCTTATATCGATTTCAACAAAAGTATTGATGTCGTAAAAAATGATGTAATTTTACATCTTACCTCATTACAAAATTAAATATAAATAAATGTTTAATTTGTTAAATCGACATTTGCTAAATCCGTACTTTTTTTGTTGTAATTTGTCTTATCGCTATAGTAAAATAAAGACCTTATTCATAAAAAATCTTTTTGATTTATAAAACATCTATCAAGCAGATTTCCATACAAAGTTTGCTGTATGAACCTTTTATAAAACAGAAATATTTTTTATGAATAAGGCAGTAAAACTTTATCGATTCCATTTATATATGCACTTATCATTTCCTAAACATTGTTAAATTTTAAATGTATCAATCTGTAAGGATTAATCCATAAATTAAATAAATAAACACATAAAAAACTATAACATTTTTGTCTTTTGAGAACTGCCTTTTATTATCATTTTGGTCTACATTTTAAATAATTTGATAACGATTGACATTGCAAAACCAAAATGCAATGGAGCTTCAGTTGAGAAGACTATGCTCATATTATTTAGCGTCTAGATGGTGCAATTGTTTGTCTATTTCTTTACTATTTTTTCTTCCAGGTCGAAAATAATAATTTTTATATAATTTGCTGATAATTTATTTTAGTTTTTCTGTTGTGGGTTAAAGGAAACTGACATATACGGCAACAGTACGAAACATCAGAACTTTTATGCCATAAAAATTGCTTTTGTTCAGAAAAAAGTTGCTTTATATGTGGATTCACTTGCCTTTAGTCAGATTGCAGCACTTGTTTCCTTCATCTAAATGAGGATGGATTGGTACGAATGATCAAAAAATGAGACCAAATCGATAGCAAAATATAGTTGATATATAACGATTGAAAATATTTACCATATGTAAAGAAATCCATTCTTAGTGGGCTGCAAATGATTCAATTCGCAGAAGACTAGAGATTTTTACTCTGGTACAAGTTAAGCGTGTACCAGAAAAATATATGTCGAGAAGAACGGCCAAACCTAAAATCCAATAGCTCTTTAACGAACAACCAGTTTTGCCCACAAACTGTGATAGAAATTCTTCAGTTCGTGGAGGAGACGTGCAGCTGATGTGTGTAAACTGAATAAAAAAATATTTTCAGTCCAATTTATCCTAAATGTGGGTGCTGTTGGCTGAAGTAGTAGAATACGAGACTATGAAGTGTAGGTTCCTGAGTTCAAGCCCGCGCTGAGTCATGAAATATTGTGTTGAATTCTTCTGATCAGCATTGGTGTGTGGTAGTGTTAGTTGTGCCAGCCTGTTTCAATCAAGATGGCATAGTCCCTGGTCACTGAACATAATTGGCAGCGACTGACACTATCATGTACTAAAAGCAGAGAAACAACACCCACCTTCGTCGGCCCTGTAGCAAAAATTAGCCGGCGAAGTAAAAAAGATAATAGCTACAAAAAATACAAGTAAAAGTGCTATATTCGGCTGTGCCGAATCTTAAATACACTTCACAGATGTCATTCTTTTCGTTTAAAGTTTTCGCCTAGGATGCTAAATGTTTGGCTTTTCTTATTTCTAATACCTCTGAACGTCTTTCAAAACTATTATATATCTTTAATTTACAAACAAAAAGAAAAAATTCGTTTTATGTACCCCAAAAAGTTCTAATTGTCCAACCGTAGAATCGTCTTTTAGATTTTTTAGGTTTTTAATACCAATTTATTTCTTCCTGATATATAAAGTAGGTACAATAAATAAAAAACAAAATTAGGAACTTATATGGCTAATTTTATATACTAAAAAATTGCGACTTTCCAACCCTGGAAACGAATTTTTAATATAAAATTTTTAATAGCAATTATATTCTTAGCGAAGTATAAAATATGTTGAATTCACTGAAAAAACCCAAAATTGGGAATTTATATGGATAGTTTTATGTACCAAAGATATTTCAACTTTCCAACTCTGGAAGCGAACTTTTATTTTTTTACCTATGCAATTCTGAGTGAAAAAATTAAATTTTTAAACTTTTTGGTACATGAACATAAAATTTTTAATTTGTCCAACCCTGGAGTCGAAATTTTGTTTTTTAAGACTTTAATACCAATTTTGTTTTTTCCGAATTATAAAACAGTTTTAATTAGCAAAAAAAAAAAAACACGTCAATTGCCTTTTTGGTTACTTTTATGCAGAAAAAAAATTTCAATTTCCCAACCCTGGAAACGAAATTTTAATGTTTTTTAATCAATGCAACTCTTATTAAGGCATAAAATAGTTTTATTTAAGAAAAAATTAATATTTGTAACCATTTAGGTCACTTTCATGTGTAGTGTATTTTAATAATATCGTTTTAAGGTAAAATAAAAAGGTAAGTATTTCTAAGCACTTCTGCCGCTTTAGTCCAGCGTTCGCACGCCGTATTGTTTTGAGAACTAATAAAACACTTGTTTGCCTTGTGTTAAGATTAATTCTGATTTTATTAAACTTATTTCTGCACTTATATACTAAACTTATGTCTGTTCAGCATAATTGAATCTAGTATTGATTTTGCATAATGGAATGAAATTTGCCAAAAAAATATCTAAATGTGGCAACTAAGTATTTTTACGACTTTGTGTACGTCAATGAACTTCATGGTGTTGGAAGAACTTTTTGAAACCAAATTGCAACTAAGCATTTTTGTGTTCATGGTCAAGTTGTATTTAAAATGTGCCAAGTTCATTGACGTAGTTATGCTGTAATTTAATATGAACAATATTATTATGAAATGTGTTTTTGTATTGTGTTAAAAGGGTGGTGCATAAGTATGTGTACACTACACCCTTACCCTTTCAGATTTGGGTTTTATTAAAAATAGACATTTTTTTTTTTTGTTAAATTTAAATTTTAGATAAAACTTGTTTAGTAATTTTTACATTATATTTTAATAAATTTTGTGTTGGCTTAAGTGTAAGTATAAAGTAAGAGATTAAGGTCTTAATATTAATTTTCTTTTATTCTTTGGTGGATATATATTTTTTTAATAAATTTTTATGTATTAATTTTTCTTTATTATTTTCAGTTTCTATTAGTACATTTACCTCTTTTATATCTAATATCTTGTATGGACCTTTGTAAGGTGGTTCATTTTTTCTCCTATTTACTACTTTAACCAATACTAAATCTCCTATTTTAATGTCTATGCTATTCTGCTTATTAACTGACTTTAATTTTCTTTTCGTTTTAACTTCTAAAATTATATCTCTTGCTCTTTTTAGTGAGTAATTAAGTCTAGCTTTCAATTCATTTGTATAATTATCAAGATTGTAAAGTTTTTCATGCTTTCTGAATTCATCATTTGGTAGTCGAGGAATTTTTCCAAATACCAATTCAAATGGTGAATAGTCTGTGTCACTATTGGGTGTTGTGTTAAAGGCAAACGTAAAGTATGGTATCCATTCGTGCCAATTTGTATCTTCCACAAAATTTATAAAGTACTCGTTTAGAACTTTATGGTTTCGTTCTACGGTACCTAGAGTCTCGTGGTGGTACGGGGTTGAGAAATGTTGGTTTATTTTTAATAAATCACAAATCTCTTTCATTAATTCATTTGTAAATTCTGTACCTTTATCAGTTTTTAAAATGTTAAATAGTCCATACTTTAGAACTACTTGTTCTACTAAAGTTTTAGCTACTGACTTTGCATCTTTTGTTACTATAGGGTACGCTATCACATATTTTGTTAATTCGCATTGCATTGTAAGTATATATCTATAATTGTCCGATGGTCGCAGAGGACCTACTGTGTCTACTACTACTGTGTCGAAACTCTGTGTAGGTGTGTCTGTAATAGTAAAAGGTTCTTTTGTATGTTTATATTGTTTATTTTTCTGACATGAATCGCAAGTTTTTATGTAATTTTTTACCATTCTGTTCATATTTTTCCATATGTATCTTTGTTTTAATTTGGAAATAGTTTTTCTAATTCCGAAATGTCCACTATATGGTTTATTGTGGAATTCTTCAATCAATCTATACTGTTTTATATTCTCATTTATTCTCTTTGGCATTTTATAAATTATTATTTCAATTTCGTTATTCTGCAGATTATTATATTCTTTTTTCAATTTCTCGGCCGTTATATATTTAAATATTTCATCATTATTATATAGTACGTACTTTTTAATTTTTAAATTCTTTAATTTTAATAAAAGTTTCTCCATAAATGTTTCGGAAAACATAGGATTTTCGCTTTTATTACATATTATACTTGTAATATTTTTATTCAATGCATTGGTTTCTTTATCTTTCATATCTTTTAATTCGTGCTGCAGCTTTTTATCATATATAAATTTTATTCTTTGAAGCTTCTTAATATCATTAATTGACGTGCATTCCCACATACGGAGGTGATCAGTCTCTTTTGGAGATATGCCGTTCTTTTCTTTATTTTTCTCTAATATTTTGTTCTTATTTTGGTTAACCATTCCGCGCGTTATTGCCAATGTTTTCTTTTCTTTTTCATCAATATAGATTGGAATCATGTCTTTTAATATTTGCGAATTTATTTCAATTCTTGATAATGCATCTGCGTTTGTATTATTTGAACCTTTTTTGTATACAATATCAAAGTCATAGTCTGATAGTTTTTAAATGTTCGGTATTAATTTCGATTGGAATCGTTATTTTTTCTCCATTAATAAACGCATTTATTTTGTATGTATCATAATCTATTTTGCAACTGTATCTGTAGAAGAAATCTATTCCTAAAATTCCATCGGTTCTAATTGGAAAGTCATTATTAACTATATAAAATTTATGTGTTATTTCCTGTTCATTTAATTTGAAATCTAGGTTTGTTGATCCGAGAGTATATATCGAATCTTGTGTTATACCATTAAGTTTACAAATGTCTTCGTTGAATATGTTATAGCCATACAGGACATTTTCTTTACATAGAGATATGTCTGAACCAGTGTCTATTAAGAAAGTTAAATTGTAGTTTATGTTTTTAACTGATAAGTAGATAAAATTTGATGTGTCTGTTTTTATGGTAAATATTCTTAGTTTTCCCTTATTGGAGTATCGTTCCGAAACTCCAGGGTATGGTCGTTTCCCTGTTGTATAGTGTTGACATTAGTTTGGCTGTATCTTTGGTTATATCTAGGATTGTTGTGGAGATTTTGGTCTCTATATCTGGAATTGTTGTAGTCGTTTTGATAATTTCTCCTATTGTTATTTCGGTTAAAGTTCACATTGTTATACGTGCTTCTTTGGTTTTTATTAAAATTGTTATGTTGTTGAGTGGTATTATAATTTATTCTGTTTCTGTTTGGTATATATCTAAAGTTTGGATTATTTCTTTTAGTGTTCCTAAATCCTGAATTATTCGCGTTTGTACCATTATAACTACCTCTTGTATTGTTATTTATTCGCAAAGTTTTAAATGTATCGGATAGTTCTAATGACCTTTCTTGTGCACTTGCAATGTCATAAGCTTGTGATATTGTTTTAGGCTGAGCTGCTATCACAGCGGTTCTTATGTCACTGTATAAACCTTCTTGAAAAGTTTCCAATGCTAATTTTTCATTCAAAGCCCTAATCGTAGAGCGAGCTACTTCGTTTGGACTTTCTCCTAATTCAGATATTTGTATTAATGTCAATTCTGCAATTAGTGTGCTAATTTTTTCTTTGTAATTTAGTACATTGCCTTTTTGTCTGGTATTTTTTAATGCGAAATGTATGCTACTAGCTGTTGTAGTTGTTCTAAAATTTCTGGTAAGGCATGTTTTTAGTTGTTCAAAAGTTTCGGGTATATTTTCTATCATTAAAATGTCTCTGACTTTATCTGTTAATTTTATTGCTACAATATATTTAATTAGATTTTTCTTCCCTTGATCATTAAGTTCAGAGTAGACAATTTCAATCATTGAAAAAAATATATTAAGATGTTTTGCTTTTCCGTCAAAGACTGGAATTGTATCAGAAGCTTTTTTGCTATCGAAATTCGACATGATTATAAAATTTTCAATTTCTGATGAAAGTTTCAATTCTTCTCCTTTATGTACCGTTAACAGTTCAATTGCTGTTAATTTTAATTTTTTAAATTCCTCAATTTTCTTTTCTCTTAAAGTTTTAGGTAGATATCCTGCTAATTTGCCAAATTTCTTACATAGTTGGTTAATCAAATTGTATTTTTCTTTTATAGTATCTTCTGTGTATTTTCTGTTTCTTGATTTCTTAGCATTTGTTATTAATTGTTGAATTTCTTGAAAAATTTGATCCATATGATTTACTTATTTATACAATATATATTTTTATTTTATATATATATATTTTTTTTGTAAGTCTAAAAAAAATCTTATTGTCTATTAAACATTTTGGACATTAGTCCGTACAATTTGTTTTTTCACATATTGTTTTGCAAAATGCCATAATGCTATTAAAATAAAAACTACTAAAAAAATTATTACGATGTCTTGGCTTATTGCGATCTTGTTGTCATTTATGGCGTAGGCATTGGCCTGTCCTTCGACGTTTGCGTCTGCTATACCCATTTTAATTTCTTCCAAAATTAAATGTTTTTTGTCTTCTTCTGTTACTTCAAATGTATGTAGTTGGTTCATTAAGTTGTTTTCCAGCCTTTGTCTTTTAAATTTTTGAGTTCCGCAATTAAGATTTTCTTTTGAGCGCCTTCACTTATGTTTATTACTCTTTGCAGGTCTTTGCAGGCTTGTTGGAATCTATGTTTCCTCCCTCCTTTCTTTTTCTTTTTTGGGGCTGTTGTCAGCCTAAATTGTTGCAGTTGATTTTTATAGTTTTGTTGCCTCTTCCTGTATTGTTCCAAGGTTATAGGCTTTGGACCTGCCGTTAATGGTGTTGGTATGTATTCTTGTGGTGGTGGAGATTCGTTAGTGTTTGTGGGCACATATTCTTCTGGCACCAGTAACTCCTCCCATTTTTTGAAAATATTGTCAATCTCCTCTTGACTTGACATTCGAAGTATTTAAAACAATATATATTTTGCGGTAAATTTAGCATTAGTTTAAATGTTTGGCAGGATCGCCATGTAGTGTATTTTAATAATATCGTTTTAAGGTAAAATAAAAAGGTAAGTATTTCTAAGCACTTCTGCCGCTTTAGTCCAGCGTTCGCACGCCGTATTGTTTTGAGAACTAATAAAACACTTGTTTGCCTTGTGTTAAGATTAATTCTGATTTTATTAAACTTATTTCTGCACTTATATACTAAACTTATGTCTGTTCAGCATAATTGAATCTAGTATTGATTTTGCATAATGGAATGAAATTTGCCAAAAAAATATCTAAATGTGGCAACTAAGTATTTTTACGACTTTGTGTACGTCAATGAACTTCATGGTGTTGGAAGAACTTTTTGAAACCAAATTGCAACTAAGCATTTTTGTGTTCATGGTCAAGTTGTATTTAAAATGTGCCAAGTTCATTGACGTAGTTATGCTGTAATTTAATATGAACAATATTATTATGAAATGTGTTTTTGTATTGTGTTAAAAGGGTGGTGCATAAGTATGTGTACACTACAATGTACTAGAAAATATTGCAGTTATCCAACTCTGGAATCTAAATTTTTATTTATTTTTTATTTTTGATACCAAATAACTCCTCTAAGTTCTCATGTTGTTAAAATAATTAAAAATTACATTCATAGATTACTTTTCCATGAAAATGATATTGTTGAGAACATTATTCTGTCTCAAGATAGTTTCAATTGGAGAAATACCAGTTTTTTATCTCCCCTTGGTATGCAAAATGACTTGATTGATTTAGCTAATTCGTTTTCGGAATTCTTTAAAAAAGCTTATCCAGGTTCACATACAGGTTAATTATAGAATTTTTTTTGTTCATATTTTATATATAGTTTTTAAGTTTTAACACTAAGTGTACGATTATTTTTTAGAGTTATACACGAAATTGTTAGCATCGGGAGCAATACGTTGTCAATTTAAAAAAAGTGTTATTTTTTAAATGTTTACTTCTTATATTTAGTTTGGTAGTGTAATATTCATAACATAGTTTTTAGGACATTACATTTCAATCTTAAATATTTCAAAATTGTTATACACATCTTTCGTATCCTATTATTATACAAAACAAGGCTCAATAAATTAACTTAAACTTAAACTCTTATAAATTTTAAATTTAAAATTAGACCCAAAATATAAGCTGCACAAGACTTTCTTTTAAAAGGTCATAAACAAAACAAACAAAAGACATCAATTGTCGTTGGTAGTCACATGCGTGAATGTGTGTACCTGCGGTATAATTACACAGTATTTGAATTTATTACTGTGTACCTTTAATCTGTCGTTTTCGTTTTATGATAGCCAATAAACCAAATTATAGCTGCATGCATTTCCTTGATGTGTTCGTCTATTCACTGGCATTTTTTAAAAGCAAATTATTTAAAGTTGAGCTTCACATAACATTTTATGCTTTTATTTTTGCATTTACGGAATAAGTTCCATTCACAAGAATCGTTGAATTCAGGGATCACCCGTCAGTATTTATGTTAAAATTTAAAATTTTAGAAAAACATTAATAAATAAAATATTTTAAAAGCGAATTCTATGGGAACCATGTGTCTTGCTCTCAGTTTTTTTTTATAATGTCACATGAACAAAAGTACAAGTTGTGGCCAATTTATTTATATATGCATACAATTTGTATATTAAGCCAAACGGGCATCTTCAAAGGATCATGAGCGAAAACTAAACTTTTAAATAAAATTCAAAGTCGTTACTTTTGAGTCTAAACAATCGTTTAGCCACGTCTAGGGATTACCCGATATTAATTCATTTTCAAATTAACATCTTCAAGCAAATATTCACATATAAATTAGTTTGAAGGCAGATGCCAGGTGGCTTCCTATTTTATATCTTTATAATATGTCATTTGCACGATCGGACATTCGCCTAGACCATTATTTGTTAGCAGAAGTCTTCTATGTGTTTATTTAAAGGGAACCTTAATTTAAATTTAACGTTCAGGATATTCCCTTTGCCTCTGAATTTTGAATAAATTTCATATTCTTGAAACTGATTACTGTGCACACACACACAAACAAATATACATGACACCTACATATTGTTAGCAGATGCATTTCTGCTCAGAGCAGGTACATAAAATGGATCCTGTACAGAACAGGTAATTACTTAATTCTTCAAAAATACGTATGAATGTGAAATTAATTTGAAGTCCCCATAAATTGATTGTAATTGCAGAAAACTGCTAAAATAATACACAAATTAGGCATACATACATCTTCTTGGAATGAAGGGTGATATTATTGATGGACAAACCAATTGCGACAATAAAATAATAGTGCATAAAACATTATAAAAATTTGTGTTTTTGCATGAGAAAATAATTAATTATCTACAAGAATGAAAAATATTTAATTAAATATACATATAAGTTCGACTTGTATTATAAAATTACAAACGCATTCTTGTCAAATAAATATTCACTCTTGAACCTGTAAAATTAAATAAAACGTATTTGGAAAATATTTTATAAATGAAATATATTTGTTGGTGGTTAAGCAATGTCTATATGCATTTTATTGGTGCTTTACCATATCATCAGTAGACTTTAACCACAGATTTGAAAAGTTAAAAAGCTCTTATCTTATGCATATACTTCCGAAAACCATCTGAGAATTCACAATTTGTAAATTACAAAATATTTTCAAAAATCACAACAGAATAAGCATAGTAGGTCTTGAAACTCATACAAAACTAAGCCAACAAACAAATTATATTCGATATGAACCTATTTTATTTTTCTACACCTGTGTAGATATATAAAAATATGTAAACGTTTACTATGAAATAATTTGTACTTGCAATAAAGTTTAATTTAATTCCGACAACTCACCATTTCTTGTTAACAATGAGAAATTCAGTACAAAAAGCAAGAGTGCAAATACACTTCGGACATTAGTATTATTTGTATTTCCATCTAATAAGGCCACAGGCATTAAACAACGAAATTGGATAATTATTGTTTAAAAGAAGATATAAAATCGCGAGAAAATTAAAAAATTAAGCAATTTAAAAATCAATAAGAAAATTGTTAGAAGCCCCAAAACCACAAACAATATCTCAATTTTATTGACCAAGAATACGTAAAACTATGGAACTTTCTCTCTTTTAAAGTTTCTTGAAAACATATCACGCTTTTATTATATTCCTATTTAATTTTTTCCAATATTCCTATCCTATTAGCATTTTTATGAAGATTTATTTTTATATTCAAGCCTTGATTTCAATCTTCTTATTGTCATTCTTTTAAAATTTCATCACATAATTGGGTGCGACCAATATAAGATTCAAAAGATTACAGGACTCCTTAACTTTAACTTAACAGGACTCCTTAACTTTAACTATAGTAGTATAGTTAAATAAAACAATATTGATTCAGTGTATTTTAACTAATCGCTCATTTCATCAGTTAATTGATTGAAAAGTACGATCTCTTGTATGCTCTATTACTTTCTAGCGTCAATAAATTGCAAATATATTACAGCAGTCATTAGGAAAGTGAAAAAATATCATCAGTTCCGAAAGAAACGAAACCTCTTAGTTTATTCACAAACTTTCGAAAACCATTCGAGAATTACTTAGGCAGGGTTTGAATCCTTTAAAAATGCAAAAAAAAATGTTATTCGACAAGAATCTATTTTATTCTTCAACCTTTTTACAGATACAAGTTAAGGCAAAAAATATATAAAATCTGATGTATTTCGTGTAATTTATTGGTCAGTTAACATATTAAACGTATTATTTGCTTGTGTTCGACCTTTTCCCGTCTAAATTCCATATTGTGTAACAGATTTAAGACGCAAAGCAACATTTCCTTCCAGACATTGGCAAATGTCTAGTAGCAAATAATTCTTTGCTTCTTTTTTTATCAGTATTTTGTAAAAATGTGTTCAAGTTATTTAATGCGATGTAGCAGTCTTTTACTGCCTTTACAAAATTCTTTAGTTGTGCAAAAAATAAAAGTTTTCAAAAAATTATGTATATTTATTTCCATTTATTTACATATTTATTTACATTTTATTATCATATTTATTTACATTTTATTAACATATTATTAATTTTTATTACATATGTGGATCAAAATTTTTACATAATATACAAGGAACAGTTTGAAGAAAATTAGTAAATATATGTTTTCAGAACAGAGTGTCAGCTGAATAATATTTTATGTATTTTCCGTCACTTTTAATATTCATTTTATTTAAATTCTTCTGGTTTCTTGACCTCTTTTTAATTGCTATTATATTATGATATTTTTAAGCTTAAGGTCTCTTTATTTTACTTTGATTTTAATTTCAATATTTCGTCTCTCCTTTGTGTGACTTCTTCAGGAAATTAATTAAGCTTAAAAATATCAGAATATAATATTCATTTTATTTGTTTTTCAAATATATGCAATTCTTGTGCATTTATTTATTTTCAAAATCAATTATTTGTTTCCCGATCAGCTACTCATATATATATATATATATATATATATATATATATATATATATATATACGATTGCATTTGGCTAATGCTAATACATAGTCTTCAGCTGTTCTTCAGCCGTTATTTATGTATAGTGTTTTAAAGAATTAATATGCAGTCGTATAAGTGGATGCTCAGCTCAAGAGAATTTAATCAATAATTTGTTTAAGTTCCATTTAATTTTATTGATGACCTCAAAAATAATATACCAATATGTGATGCATTTTAAAGTTATACAACATTATTAAAACCGCTATCAGAAAGAAGATCTCCAAACCTGGTAGACCTGGGTGTAGGTATGATGTTGATTTTAATTTCAATGATTCGCTTGTTTCCGTTTTGATTTAGATGCAGCATTTTGCTTTTTCTTTTCGCGCAGTCTAAGCATTTTATTTTCGTCAGCGCATTTTGTAATGATGGCATTTTTTACCCCCTTCTCGGATAGCTCTGTGCACTCCATTACAAAGTGTATGACATCGACCACCTTCAATGGATCCAATTTGCTTTTCGTGGGTTTACCACAGCCTATAAATGCTGGTGAAGGTTTGCCTGTTAAGTTATGAGATGCCAGAGTTTCTCTGCCAAAAACTTCCACTAAAATTTTACGTGCAACAGCTGCTCCGGATAAGGACCAATTAATAGTCTCTAAGGCCGTTTTAGCAACTGTTGTACCATTTGGTCCTATAACCACCATCCCATCTTCGTTGGCCTCAAATTGGTCAGATATATCAAACTTCCCAACTTTTAGTTTCTTTTTAGCTTGCGGTGTAGTTACAAATGTTTTCACTTCTTTTCTATCTACTCTTCGTGGATTGGAAGTTTGGGATTGCGTCTCGCATATCATATCGACCGCTTTCATAGGTTTCTCGTCAATCAGTTCCGTTTCTTCTTGGTTTTCTTTCACCTCGACATTTTGCGCCATTGAAGACTTGTTTCTACCTACATTCCTGATGTTAGAACATATTTGCTCTAAAATTTGCTTTAAAGGTTGCTCTATGATATTGCGTTCGCGTAAATCCCAATCTTCTAGAAGTTTCAATTTCTGGTCCATTACTGCTCTAAGGCCTTTGTACGTGGAGCATGACGCATTCTCTTCAGAAACTTCTAAATCTTTTTGAAAACATGCGCTTGCATGTTCCTTAAAATGGCTCCTTATTAAGGACAGTTCATATTTTAAATCATCTATTTTTCTCTGGTGTGGCAATTCTTCTTCATCTTCATCGATATCAGCCTGCATAATGGAATCGGTCAACCCATTTACGTTAAATATTTCTTGACATATTCTGTTGAGAGCTGCCACATCCGGTGGTACGATGTCATCTAATTCACCTTTTACACACATCAGAGCTGTTTTAAAATACTGCCCAAGTACTCCCGTAAAGAAAATAGTGCTTGAAATCACTTTAGAAATCAAATCGTGGCGTGTAATTGCTTTAGATATTCCATTTTCTGGATCTGTTGTTAGAACCTCTTCACTACAGCTAAGTTTTGGAAGCAGACCCATGCTTATGTCTTGCAGTCGTCTGCCTTCTTCCTCCAGAGTCATCACACTGCTCTTAAGTTGTTCTATAGAAACAGAAATCACATGATTGGAATCCTTCCAATCTGGTGGTGAGTCCTCTTGCAATTTTTCCATCACGTTCAGAGCCCTTTCAAAACTATCCTTCACGTAACCTGTGAATCGTATTACTCTTGATACGGCTATATATTCCATATCTGCTGTAGAACCTTCAGGTATATCTACTGAAAGCATTTGGTTTATAAACTTTTTTTCTATATCGCCTTCTTCCTCTCCTAGGGACATACTAGTTGTTGATTCGACGTACGCAGTGATGTCTTCTTTTTCCATTTCTCTGTTCCAAATCTCCTGTGAAAGACGGGGTTATAGTGGGATATCGTTCGGATGTTCTGTGAATGTATATTTGTATACAGTTATAGCCTGGCCTGACCTCACAATAATAAACGTTTGTTGCTATTTTTATTGCTTCAAGAACTTCACTTTGTTTTTGGATAATTGCGGACGGCTTAGCTTAGATTTGCAACTGCTAAATGGCTGGTGATATTAATGCTTCTAATTTTTGGTCTCTTATCCTTAAATAGTCCTAATCTCAACTTTTTTCTCTCTATGCTAATTAGTGTGAGAGACTTGACTAAATATTTTATTTATATGATTTGGCCGCTCACTTTTATTGGGCGTTATGAACTTGAACTGTAATTAGTGTTTGAGTGGCTCTCTTATCATCGTGCCTTGACTTAAGTTACTCTGTACATACTCAACTCAACATACTTTGTACTCAAGTTCTCTTTATCCAGGAGTACTTATACACTTTGAAAAATATTGTTAAACTGTGGGTCATTTAAAATTTGAACTACCGATTACTCTGACTTTAGGAGATAATTATTGATGTGTTAACATCTAGGGCAGTAAACTATCAGTTTCAATACATACGCAAGTGTTAGGTGTAAGATGTAAGAGTAAATCATCGTTTGCTTGTTCGTTGCTTGGCAGTCGGTATTGAAAGTGATTATTGTGCGATTTTCATATAATTTTCCCACGCGATTTTCTCCGGAAATTCATAGCCGATTTTATTAATTTTTGAATTAAAACGCTAGTGCGGGTTTCGACAAAGAGTTTAGGCCAAAACTTAAGGCGATCCGATATCGGCGAGCGGAGCTTTAAGTGTTTTAATTCGGAGTATTAATTTGGAGTAATATTAAAAAAGTGTTTTATGTTGATCTTCGGTTTTGTCTTATGCATAGCAAAGAGAATAGTGACGTGGTTATACGTACATATATAAAAATGAGATAGCAAGACAGCAACGTATGTAGCTTATGTACAAACATAACAATGTATGTATGTACATTTGTCTGTTGCTTTGCATTCTCTTTGTTTTTTGTGGGTTTAATATAAAATAAATAAAAAGTATTAAGTATTTTTTTCATTTTGAGTGCATCTACTTAGTGCGTCGGTATTAAAAGAAAAATGAAAATATATAGCAGAATATCGGAGGAAAAAGAGAGAGCAGGCACAGCTTCTTGCTCAACCAGTCTGTCCAGAATATAATAAAATTTATTCATTTTTCACTTCTGCCCTACACCGAAAATGGTTCACGCGAACTCGATGAGGACTATTTTTCAATGCCAATAATAATGGGTGGTGACTTTAATACGAATTTTTCAACCGTAGAAGCACTACCTCTTATCGAATTCCTCTACGATAAATTCAAGCTTACCATGAATACTTCGTTAGAGTCCCCAACTACTATCCAAGGATCTACAATTGACGCTGTTTTCTCACGTTATATCGATAGGATACAATCAAAAGTTTATGTTTCATATTTTAGTTATCACAGACCAATTTTAACTGTGTTGAAAACATAACATTAATAAATTATACAAAGTAAAATTAAATTCAATAAACTATTCTTTTTCATTAAATACTTTATATTAACTCTACCTCCGGGTTTGTAGGTCTGTGTTCATGGAAATCGAACAGGTACCGTGTAACAAAAAGGTGTTAACACATCGCCCGTAAGTTCGAACACTCATTGATTTTTTTGTTCATATTTTATATAATTTTTTTATATAGTTTTTAAGTTTTAACACTAAGTGTACGATTATTTTTTAGAGTTATACACTCACGAAATTGTTAGCATCGGGAGCAATGCGTTGTCAATTTAAAAAAAGTGTTATTTTTTAAATGTTTCCTTCTTATGTTTAGTTTGGTACTGTAATATTCATAACATAGTTTTTAAGACATTACATTTCAATCTTAAATATTTCAAAATTGTTATACACATCTTTCGTATCCTATTATTATACAAAACAAGGCTCAATAAATTAACTTAAACTCTTATAAATTTTAAATTTAAAATTAGACCCAAAATATAAGCTGCACAAGACTTTCCAATTAAAGGTCATAAAAAAACAAACAAAAGACATCAATTGTCGTTGGTAGTCACATGCGTGAATGTGTGTACCTGCGGTATAATTACACAGTATTTGAATTTATTACTGTGTACCGTTAAAGGTGTCCTTTAATTTGTCGTTTTCGTTTTATGATAGCCAATAAACCAAATTATAGCTGCATGCATTTCCTTGATGTGTTCGTCTATTCACTGGCATTTTTTAAAAGCAAATTATTTAAAGTTGAGCTTCACATAACATTTTATGGTTTTATTTTTGCATTTACGGAATAAGTTCCATTCACAAGAATCGTTGAATTCAGCGATCACCCGTCAGTATTTATGTTAAAATTTAAAATTTTAGAAAAACATTAATAAATAAAATATTTTAAAAGCGAATTCTATGGGAACCATGTGTCTTGCTCTCAGTTTTTTTTTATAATGTCACATGAACAAAAGTACAAGTTGTGGCCAATTTATTTATATATGCATACAATTTGTATATTAAGCCAAACGGGCTTCTTCAAAGGATCATGAGCGAAAACTAAACTTTTAAATAAAATTCAAAGTCGTTACTTTTGAGTCTAAACAATCGTTGAGCCACGTCTAGGGATTACCCGATATTAATTCATTTTCACATTAACATCTTCAAGAAAATATTCACATATAAATTAGTTTGAAGGCAGATGCCAGGTGGCTTCCTATTTTATATCTTTATAATATGTCATTTGCACGATCGGACATTCGCCTAGACCATTATTTATTAGCAGAAGTCTTCTATGTGTTTATTTAAAGGGAACCTTAATTTAAATTTAACGTTCAGGATATTCCCTTTGCCTCTGAATTTGGAATAAATTTCATATTCTTGAAACTGATTACTGTGCACACACACACACAAACAAATATACATGACACCTACAAATTGTTAGCAGGTGCATTTCTGCTCAGAGCAGGAACATAAAATGGATCCTGTACAGAACAGGTAATTACTTAATTCTTCAAAAATACGTATGAATGTGAAATTAATTTGAAGTGCCCATAAATTGATTGTAATTGCAGAAAACTGCTAAAATAATACACAAATTAGGCATACATACATCTTCTTGGAATGAAGGGTGATATTATTTATGGACAAACCAATTGCGACAATAAAATAATAGTGCATAAAAATTATAAAAATATATTTACAACAACAAGGTTTACCAATGGGATCTCCAGCTTTTCCTATAGTGGCTGATATTGTTATGGAGAGATTACTTGACAGTTGTATTGGACGTGTAGCCATAAAACCTAGGATAATGACTAAATATGTAGACGATTTATTTTGCATAATTTCTGAAGGTGGAATAGATAATATGTTGATGGCATTAAATGAGTTTAAAAGTTGTATTAAATTTACTATGGAAAAAGAAAGTAACTGTATGATTTCATATTTAGATACTTTAATAATTAGAAAGAATAGAAATTTATTAATAGATTGGTACCAGAAACCAACATCTTCAGGAAGAATTATTAATTATTATTCGAAACATAATAAAAAAGTTATAATTAATACAGCTAAAAATTTTGTAGATAAAGTTTTAACAATTAGTGACAGTAGATTTCACGGAAAAAATAAAAATAAAATTAAAAATATATTAAGGAGTAATGATTTTCCAGCTTGGTTAATATATAGATTAATAAATCAATATGGATTAAGAAATAGTAACATAAATAGAAATGTAAATGAACCAAAAATTTACAAATCTTTAACTTATGTATCTGGAATATCAGAACGCATTGGTAAATCAGGAATATGTGATTCTGAAAAATTTACAGTAGCTTATAGAAGTTATAATATATTAAATAAGTTTTTTAGTAAGACAAAAGATAAAGTTGATAAATTAGACAGGTCGAATTTAGTTTATAAAATACCTTGTAATGGAAATGACAATGAAGATTGCAATAAGGTATATATAGGTACAACAAAGAACAAATTAAAAACTAGGATTGCAGGACATAAAACTGATCAAAGATATAGAGATATAAATTCACAAAAAACTGCATTATCTTCACATTGTTCTAGATTTAATCATTATCCAAACTTTGAAAATGTTTCAATATTAAACACAGAAAATAATTATAAACGTAGATTTATGTTAGAAATGTTACACATAATCAATACACCAATCACAAAA
Source organism: Linnaemya tessellans (assembly GCA_951800035.1). NCBI lineage: Eukaryota > Metazoa > Arthropoda > Insecta > Diptera > Tachinidae > Linnaemya > Linnaemya tessellans. The sequence continues at coordinate 65,278,917 of OX637535.1, read as the reverse complement.
AGAATTAATTTTAAGGCAGATACAGCAAATGTAGCTCAAAATTATAGACATCTAGTTCATAAGAGATAGATAGGCATAGTTATTGTTTGTTACTGTTCAAATATGTTGTTTATTTTAACTTGTTTTTCAAACTTTTTGAAATTTGTTGAAAAATATGTGTATATGTTTATAATTTATTTAAATTTGCTTAAAACATTTTGAATTTTGTTGCTAATTATGTATATATGTTTATACGTATATATGTATATGATAAAATTTTTTATATATGTTTATAAACTACACATATATGTATACATTTATATGAATAGAGTGAACAGCTGTTTACAATTTTTTAAAATATATATACATGTATACGTTTAAATATTTTGTTCTAATATGTTTTGTAATTGTATTTAAATTTGTTTGTAACTTCCAGATTGTTGTTGAAAAATATGTTTATAAGTATATATGTATATGTGTTTTTGTTTATATTTATATGTATTATTAATTTGTATATATACATATATATATATGTATGTGTATGTATGTATGTATGTGTGTATATATATGTATATATATGTATATATATTAGGGTGGCCCAAAAATTTGAAATTCATCCTACACCTCAGGGCACCCACTAATTTTTTTACTTCTGCTTAAAGTAGTAAAGTGCCAAAATTGCAATGCCCTAAGTGGATTAGAAGGCAGTGCTCAACGTCTCCAAAATTTAAAAATTTTTGATATTTTCTTACTTTTTAAATATTAATTTATGGGTTTTCCTTTTTTTCCAGATACTATTTTTATGCAAGAAATACAAAGAAAAAAATCACTAAAAATATAAAAATTATAAAAATATGGCTTTGTCATCAAGTTCAACACGTCAAGCGGACACTATATTCTTAATAAGTGTCAAAGATTTAGAACCAATATCTAGATTTAACCAATTACCAACTCTCAGGCAAGTTCTTCTTAGATTCCATTTTTTCCTGCAAGAAAAAAGATCGGTTCGAAATGCAAGTCATTGCACTATAGAAGAACTTATTTTAGTGTGGAATAAGGCCGCTTTCCCGATTAGGCTTGTAAAACATTGTATTGATAAGCTCGAAAAATTACATTCTGAATGGCTTCTGTTAAAAAAAAATAAGGGAAGAATCTCTCATACCCAAAAGAAGCGCGAAACACTATTTCAAGAGCAGCTAGATATGGTGTTTGATATTGCTCACATTGATGCACTTACTATGTGCAAAGTTGACGAAGATAGAGAGTTTTTAATTGATCAGAGGACTGAAAAAAGTATGATTATTTCAGCAGCAGACAGGAAATACAACAAGAAACAAGAAAGAATTCTTCAAAGAAAAATAAAAGAAAAAAAGAGACTTGAAAAAGCGAAAGAGCCAGGTCCCCCTTCCGCTATATCTCCAACTGAAACTATTTCAGATTCAGAAGATGAACCACCCCAACATTCTGATGCAGCCAAAAATACATCAAAAGAGATGTATAAGCCATCAAAATCTCTAAAAAGAAGGGAATCCGAAACGGAATTGCAGACTGAACCAATTGCAAAGAAATCTTTATTTTCTAAGCATGTCACTAGTGCATTAGATCGCAATAAGGTTTCTGATAGGGAAGCCTTAAGACTAATGGTACCTATCGCAGCAGCGTTGGGACATGACCCTAGTTCATTGCCATTATCACGAAGTACTATTCAACGCAAAAGGAAAGATGGAAGAAAAGCTGTGTTTGAGGAAATAAAACAAACTGCTTCTTTTGACGATCCAGTTATTGTTCATTGGGACGGGAAAATTCTTCATGATATTTTGGGCACTGAAAAAGTAGATCGTTTGCCCGTATTAGTATCTACAGATGGTAAGGAGAAATTACTTCGAGTGCCAAAACTGATAAGTGGTACTGGAGCAAACGCAGCGAATGCTGTTTATAATGCACTAACTGAATGGAGTTTAGAGAACAAGATAGTAGGCATGTGTTTTGATACTACATCCGTTAATACAGGATTGAAAAATGGAGCTTGTGTTTTGCTGGAACATAAAGTTGGAAGAGAGTTATTATGGCTAGCATGCAGGCACCACATTTTGGAGATTGTTCTCAGTAAGACTTTTACTATCTGTTTCGGACCATCCAGTTCTCCTGACATTCCTTTATTCAAAAGATTTAAGGCAGCATGGCCCTTTATAAACAAAGACAACTATCAACCATTGAAAGAAGATCCTGGCAATATACATTTCAAACTCGCCGCAGTAAATGCTTTATTAATTACCTTAGAAAGCAAAAAGCAGCCCAGAGACGATTACATGGAACTAATAGAGCTGTCTCTACTAGCTCTTGGTCATACTCCAGCTAAAATTCATTGGAGAGCTCCAGGTGCAGTACACCACGCTCGTTGGATGGCGAAACTGATATATGCCATCAAAATGCACTTGTATCGTGAGGAAGGCGGTTTTGAAACCACACAAAAGGAAAAATCGCAGTTAGAACGCTTTGTGAACTTTGGAGTTCTTGTATATGTAAAATATTGGTTTGAAGCACCTATGGCTACAAATGCAGCTTGGGCAGACCTTTCTCTGTGGAAGGACATGACCAGTTACGTAATTATTGATCCCCAAGTTAGCGAAGTAGTTAAAAATACAATAAAATCCCATCTTTGGTACCTCTCGGATGAGCTAGTCGGCTTAAGTTTATTCTCAGAGAAAGTATCAAATGAGGCCAAGGTGGCAATTGTCAAGAAGATGAAGTGTGATCCTACTAACCGGAAGATAAGAGGAGATTCGTCACTTTTAACTGACCAAGCCGTTTTGGCTGACTTTTCTAACAAAAGATCTTTGCAGCTGTTTGACAAGTTAAAAATAAACTCTATTTTTTTTAACACACATCCAAATGAATGGAACAGTAGTGAACATTACATTAGTGGCAAAAAAATCACAAATAACTTGAAAGTTGTTAATGACGTAGCTGAGCGTGGTGTCAAACTGTTTGAAGAGTTTAATAAGCTTCTAACAAATGATGAAGAAGAGAAACAGTTGCTCCTGCAAGTGGTTGAAGCTAACAGAAAGTGGGTTCCGACCGAAACTACAAAACAAGCAGTTGTTGAAAGTTTGCAGCTGTCAACTTCAGAGGATTAAATCATGCTTATTTATCCCACTCACCACTTTTCTAAAAAAATTTTGTATTATTCATCAATTTTATACTTTAATATAAACTAATTTACTTATTTTAAATCAACCCCCAAAATGACAGATCTTTCAAGTCTGTGATTAATGTTACATGTCTTTGAGCACTGTCTTCCGATAGGAATATTCTCTTCAAACTCTGTCAAGATACTTTTTTTATTACTAGTAAAAAAATTAGGGGGTGTCCAGACATGTAAACTAGTTTTGAAATTCTGAGTGTATAATATGGGCCACCCTAATATATACATATATATATGTATATGTGTATATGGGCATTTTCATTTTGGCGTTACGTTACTTTTGTACGACGATATGTTGAAAAAAAAACGTTAAAAACCAGAATTTAAAAAAGTTTTTTTCTCACATTAGAGAAGTGATTGGATAGCTCTATATTCAGCCAAAAAATGGAAATAGTTGAGCCTAAGAATTTCAAGATATACTCCAAAAAGTGACCTGGCGTTACGTTACAAAAAACGGAAGTGCGATTTGACTTTGATAACAAAATTGTTGAACTCTGCGAATTGGGCAAGTATTTTTAATCAAATTTTTTTTGATAGGTTTTGGACCAATATACATTTATTTTCCAAGTTATAAACTGAACAAATCTTTTTTCCTTTTTTTTTATGAAAATTGGTCTGGCGTTACGTTACTGGCGTTACATTACTAAAATTTCCACTTTATTTTATTATGTTAAAAAAATGCGAAAAAGACATAAATATTAGAAAATTATATAAAAACTACAAAATACTAAATTTATTTTTGCATTTGTTTTATGATTAAATATGTTTGTAGCAACAGTTTTGCATTAAGAGTATTATTATGAAATTGCTTTTAGGAATGTTAATTATAAAGAGAAAATGCCCTTGAAGTTAAGAAACACTTACAAAAACGGGAACTTCAAACTTGTAGCTCAGTATTTCACCATCCCAACAAAAGAAAGCTTTGAGCTCCTAAATTTAATTTATTTTAGAAGTTTCTCTTTTATAATACATTAGGAAAAAATCTGTTTGTTAACTTTTAATTTTTCGATCAAGGTGGACTTTTTTCTAGAAATGCCCATATATATATATGTATGTATGTGTGTGTATGTATGTGTATGCATATGTAGGTGAATATGTTTACATATATATATATATATATATATATATGCATGTATGTATGTATATGTGTATGTATGTTTATGTATGTGTATGTATGCATATATATGTGTATGTGTGTATGTGTATGTATGCATATGTATGTATATATGATTTAAAAATTGTTTTTTATAAATGTTTTTTAAATATATGTATATCCATGTATAGGTTTAAATATTTTAGTATTGTTCATATATTGTAAATTTATTTAAATTTGTTTGTATCTTTTTGTATTTTGTTGACAAATAATTTTGTTTCACAAACAACATATTTTTTCATATCAAATAAAATAATTAATTTCCTGAAGAAGTCACACAAAGGAGTGACGAAATATTGAAATTAAAAATTAAACCAAAATAAAGAGACCTTAAGCTTAAAAATATCAGAATACAATAATAATTAAAAAGAGGTCAAGAAACCAGAAGAATTTGAACCTATTTTATTTTTCTACACCTGTATAGATATATAAAAATATGTAAACGTTTACTATGAAATAATTTGTACTTGCAATAAAGTTTAATTTAATTCCGACAACTCGCCATTTCTTGTTAACAATGAGAAATTCAGTACAAAAAGCAAGAGTGGAAATACACTTCGGACGTTAGTATTTTTTGTATTTCCATCTAATAAGGCCACAGGCATTAAACAACGAAATTGGATAATTATTGTTTAAAAGAAGATATAAAATCGCGAGAAAATTAAAAAATTAAGCAATTTAAAAATCAATAAGAAAATTGTTAGAAGCCCCAAAACCACAAACAATATCTCAATTTTATTGACCAAGAATACGTAAAACTATGGAACTTTCTCTCTTTTAAAGTTTCTTGAAAACATATCACGCTTTTATTATATTCCCATTTAATTTTTTCCAATATTCCTATCCTATTAGCATTTTTATGAAGATTTATTTTTATATTCAAGCCTTGATTTCAATCTTCTTATTGTCATTCTTTTAAAATTTCATCACATAATTGGGTGCGACCAATGTAAGATTTAAAAGATTACAGGACTCCTTAACTTTAACTTAACAGGACTCCTTAACTTTAACTATAGTAGTATAGTTAAATAAAACAATATTGATTCAGTGTATTTTAACTAATCGCTCATTTCATCAGTTAATTGATTGAAAAGTACGATCTCTTGTATGCTCTATTACTTTCTAGCGTCAATAAATTGCAAATATATTACAGCAGTCATTAGGAAAGTGAAAAAATTTCATCAGTTCCGAAAGAAACGAAACCTCTTAGTTTATTTACAAACTTTCGAAAACCACTTGAGAATTACTTAGGCAGGGTTTGAATCCTTTGAAAATGCAAAAAAAAAATTGTATTCGATAAGAATCTATTTTATTTTTCAACCTTTTTACAGATAAATATATAAAATCTGATGTATTTCGTGTAATTTATTGGTCACTTAACATATTAAACGTATTATATGTTTGTGTTCGACCTTTTCCCGTCTAAATTCCATACTGTGTAACAGATTTAAGACGCAAAGCAACATTTCCTTCCAGATATTAGCAAATGTCTAGTAGCAAATAATTCTTTGCTTCTTTTTTTATCAGTATTTTGTAAAAATGTGTTTAAGCTATTCAATGCGATGTAGCAGTTTTTCACTGATTTTACAAAATTCTTTAGCTGTGCAAAAAATAAAACTTTTCAAAAAATTATGTATATATATTTCCATTTATTTACATATTTATTTACATTTTATTATCATATTTATTTACATTTTATTAATTTTTATTACATATGTGGGTCAAAATTTTTACATAATATACAAGGAACAGTTTGAAGAAAATTAGTAAATATATGTTTTCAGAACAGAGTGTCAGCTGAATAATATTTTATGTATTTTCGGTCCCTTTTAATATTCATTTTATTTAAATTCTTCTGGTTTCTTGGCCTCTTTTTAATTGCTATTATATTATGATATTTTTAAGCTTAAGGTCTCTTTATTTTACTTTGATTTTAATTTCAATATTTCGTCTCTCCTTTGTGTGACTTCTTCAGGAAATTAATTAAGCTTAAAAATATCAGAATATAAAATTCATTTTATTTGTTTTTCAAATACATGCAATTCTTGTGAATTTATTTCTTTTCAAAATCAATTATTTGTTTCCCGATCAGCTACTCATATATATATATATATATATATATATATATATATATACGATTGCATTTGGCTAATGCTAATACATAGTCTTCAGCTGTTCTTCAGTCGTTATTTATGTATAGTGTTTTAAAGAATTCAAATGCAGTCGTATAAGTGGATGCTCAGCTCAAGAGAATTTAATCAATAATTTGTTTAAGTTCCATTTAATTTTATTGATGACCTCAAAAATAATATACTAATATGTGATGCATTTTAAAGTTATACAACATTATTAAAACCGCTACCATCACTGGGTTATCAGAAAGAAGATCTCCAAACCTGGGAGACCTGGGTATAGTTATTGATGTTGATTTTAATTTCAATGATTCGCTTGTTTTCGTTTTGATTTAGAAGCAGAATTTTGCTATTTCTTTTCGCGCAGTCTAAGCATTTTATTTTCGTCAGCGCATTTTGTAATGATGGCATTTTTACCCCCTTCTCGGATAGCTCTGTGCACTCCATTACAAAGTGTATGACATCGACCACCTTCAATGGATCCAATTTGCTTTTCGTGGGTTTACCACAGCCTATAAATGCTGGTGAGGGTTTGCCTGTTAAATAATGAGATGCCAGAGTTTCTCTGCCAAAAACTTCCACTAAAATCTTACGTGCAACAGCTGCTCCGGATAAGGACCAATTAATAGCCTCCAAGGCCGCTTTAGCAACTGTTGTGCCATTTGGTAATATAATCACCATGCCATCTTCGTTGGCCTCAAATTGGTCAGATATATCAAACTCCCCAACTTTTGGTTTCTTTTTAGCTTGCGGTGTAGTTACAGATTTTTTTACTTCTTTTCTATCTACTCTTCTTGGCTTGGAAGTTTGGGATTGCGTCTCGCATATCATATCGATCGCTTTCATAGGTTTCTCGTTAGCCAGTTCCGTTTCTTCTTGGGTTTCTTTCACCTCGACATTTTGTGCCATTGAAGACTCATTTCTTCCTACATTCCTGATGTTAGAACGTATTTGCTCTAAAATTTGCTTAAAAGGTTCCTCTATGAAATTGCGTTCGCGTTAATCCCAATCTTGTAGAAGTTTCAATTTCTTGTCCATAACTGCTCTAAGCCCTTCGTACGTGGAGCATGACGCATTCTCTTCGGGAACTTGTAAATATTTTTGAAAACATGCGCTTTCATGTTCCTTAAGATGGCTCCTTATTAAGGCCAGTTCATATATTAAATCATCTGCTTTTCTCTGGTGTGGCAATTCTTCTGCATCTTCATCGATATCAGCCTGCATAACGGGATCGGTCAACCTATTCCCGTCATAGGGCAACCCAAATATTTCTTGATATATTATGTTGAGAGCTGCCACATCACACTGCTCTTAAGTTGTTCTATAGAAACAGAAATCACATGATTGGAATCCTTCCAATCTGGTGGTGAGTCCTCTTGCAATTTTTCCATCACGTTCAGAGCCCTTTCAAAACTATCCTTCACATACCCTGTGAATCGTATTACTCTTGATACGGCTATATATTCCATATCTGCTGTAGAACCTTCAGGTATATCTACTGAAAGCATTTGGTTTATAAACTTTTTTTCTATATCGCCTTCTTCCTCTCCTAGGGACATACTAGTTGTTGATTCGACGTACGCTGTGATGTCTTCTTTTTCCATTTCTCTGTTCCAAATCTCCTGTGAAAGACGGGGTTATAGTGGGATATCGTTCGGATGTTCTGTGAATGTATATAGTTATAGCCTGGCCTTACCTCACAATAATAAACGTTTGCTACTATTTTTATTGCTTCAAGAACTTCACTTTGTTTTTAGATAATTGCGGACGGCTTAGCTTAGATTTGCAACTGCTAAATGGCTGGTGATATTAATGCTTCTACTTTTTGGTCCCTTGTCCTTAAATAGTCCTAATCTCAACTTTCATCGCTCTGTGCTAATTAGTGTGAGAGACTTGACAAAATATTTTATTTACATGATTTGGCGCTCACTTTAATTGGGCGTTATGAACTTGAGCTGTAATTAGTGTTTGAGTGGCTGTCTTATCATCTTGCCTTAATTTAAGTTACTCTGTACATGCTCAACTCAATATACTATGTACTCAACTTCTCTTTATCTAAGAGTACTGATACACTTTGAAAAATATTGTTAAACAATACCGATATTATTTTTTTCAAATTTGTGTTTGACATTTGCAAAATGGGGTGCTATACGCTCGAAAAAAAATTGCGAAGTATAAAAACTTGCTTTCAAAGTAGTGAGATGCGTTATACGCAAAGATTTGCAGATTATCAAATTTGGCTGCTAGTAAAAGCTTCGGAAAATTTTAGTCTTACATTTTAATTAAACGTTTTTAAAAAATATCGTATGTAGTGTTGCGTAACTGGGACTAAATAAACACTAGTTTAATATATTTTTGTATAAAATACTCAACAATCGTCTCTTGTTGAGCTCACATTATATCCAGATTTGGCCACTCCCATGAAGAAACTAGATCACAATGGTTTTGAAACTCAAACATTGAAAATGCCTAGCACTAAAAAAACGTGATTACTGAAATGGACTTTCCGTTTGAGAACACACGCTTATACAATCAACCAACGCACATATTTCAATTACGTTCGGAAACGGAATTGATGCTGTATTTTGATTCCTCAGAAAACAAAGAAGGAAAAAATTTTTCCGAAAAATAATTTTTAATGTAGTTAAAGAAATATATTAGCACTAATTTAACTGCGACAATATGTCGAATAAATGATTTTAAAGAAGTATATTAATCCGAAAACGGTTTCGAACGGTAGCAGAATATGTGACATGGGCGAATATTCGGGGTTGGTGTTGACTGAAGTAGTCAACATGAGACAACGAAGCAGAAAATCCCGGGTTTGAGACAGACATTCCGTCTGTCCCTTTGTCTGTACGTGAAATCGGCCCAGGTACGTGAAATCAGGACTACTGGATTGGATATGAATTTAAATACAGTGGTATTGAAATTCAGGGGCGCTGTTGGCTGAAGTAGTAGAACAAGAGATTGCCTTTTTGGTTACTTTTATGCAGAATGAATATTTCAATTTCCCAACCCTGGAAACAAAATTTTAATTATTTTTACCAATGTAACTCTTAATGAGGCATGAAATAGTTTTATTTAAGAAAAACTTTATATTTGTAACCATTTTTGTCACTTTCATGTACTACAAAATATTGCAGTTATCCAACTCTGGAATCTAAATTTTTATTTATTTTTTTTTAATTTTTTATACCAAATTTGTTTTTCCTGAACTAAAAAATAGTTTTAATATGTAAAAAATCAACGTTAGTTGCCTTTTTGGTTACTTTTATGTATAAAAAAATTTAAATTTCCCAGCCCAGGAAGCGAAATTTTATTTTTTACCAATCTTAGTCTTCATTAGGTATTAAGTCGTTTGGTTACTTTCATGTACTAAAATATATTTCATGTACCAAAAAAACTTTCAACTTCCCAACTCTGAAAGTAAAATTTTAATATATTTTCGTTTTTTTTTTACCAACTCTTCATGAGGTATAAAGTAGTGTTATTTAAGAAAAAATTACAATTTTGAACCACTTTGGTCACCTTCATGAACCATAAAATATTGCACTTGTCCAACCCTGAATTCGAAATTTTGTTTTTTTGACACCAATTTTGTTCTTCCTAAATTATAAGACAGTTTTAGTTAGCAAAAAAAACACCATTAGTTGCCTGTTTGATTACTTTCACGTTTAAAAAAAATTCAATTTCCCACCCCTGGAAACAAAATTTGACTTTAAAAATTTTTTTTCCAATACAAATCTTCAAGACGTATAAAGAGGTTTTATTAAAGAAAAACTTAAAATTTTTAACAATGTAGTCTAGTGACTAGTGTCACTAGTGCAGATGGCATCGCTTTTTTAAAAACGCGTTCAAAATCCATTTGCTTTCAGCTCTTCTTTTTCAGTACCCGGAATGCTTCTTTCAACCTGTGGAGATTTCGTTGCTTTAAGTTTTATCTACTAATCACTTTTAGGAAGATTTTCTGGGTTGTCCTTTTTTGACGCCACCATCTCCTGCTTTTTCTTCGGTGTCAATTTAGACTCCAGCCTCTTTTTATATACAAGCTCCCTGCTGATAGCCTTTAAATCTTCCAGTGAACATGTTTTCAAGCTTCGCACGCTTTTGGAGACTATTTTATCGCTGAGGGATATTTTGGTGTTCAAGCGTCTACGGTGGATATTCGATCGGTTTAGTTCTTCACGATACAGAAATACGGTGTAAGCAATAGTGCGTTCGGTATCCATTATTATGAGTAAATTTATTTCAGTGGCTTCTGAAGTGACGTTACTGAGGCAATGCTTCTAGTAACAATTATTATATTCTGATATTTTTAAGCTTAAGGTCTCTTTATTTTAATTTTATGTCTTAATTTCAATATTTCGTCGCTCCTTTGTGTAACTTCTTCAGGAAATTAATTATTTAATTAAAGGAGTGACGAAATATTGATATTAAAAAATAAAATTAAAATAAAGAGACCTTAAGCTTAAAAATATCAGAATATAATAATAATTAAAAAGAAGTCAAAAAACCAGAAGAATTCTAGTAAGAATAATATCATTTCTCAAATCTCATTGCTTTATATACAATCCGAACGAGCCACCTTACCGAACGTGAAACGAATCCTGTGTGTGTGCGGTTACCTGAAATCCCAGCTGTGCATTAGGTACATAAGAATTTTGTGGTTACGGTTTTTAGATGATAAAGTTATAAGTAATATGTTTGCTGGCTTTTTTTGCATCAACCTATCCATCGTCTACATTTAGCAGTATCGAGCAGTATTCTTACCATATCCCTGAATCGTGAGTTTTAATGTACCCCGTATTGAGCAGCAAACTTTTTTGAGAGTTTCGAAAAATTTAAAAGTCTCGTATGTAGCCGATCCTGATGGTATTCCTAGTAGTACTTTAAAATACTGTCATCATTTACTAATCACTCCACTGACCTATTTATTCAACAAATCCTTCAAATTGAGTTATTTTCCTCGGATTTGGAAGAAATCAGTCATCATTCCGCTGTTCAAATCTGCTTTATCAAATTATAAAGGAATAGCTAAACTGAATGATATAGCAAAGTTGTTTGAACAACTCTTATGCGATACATTGTCTTATCAAGCAACGTCTATCCTTTTTTCTGCGCAGAAAGCTTTCTGTAATTTCTACCATTACGAATTTCTTAGAATCAACAGCCTTAGATAACGATGAATTTGTCACTGGCAAACAAACAGATGTCATCTATTTTGATTTTGGTAAGCCCGTTGATAAGGTGAATCATAACTTACTCATTCATAAGCTTGATCGTATTGAATTTGGAACCTCCCTAATAAAATGGATTGAATGTTATTTGAAGAACAGAATACAGTGTGTCCAGTTCATGAATATGCTCTCTACTGATATAAATGTTATAACAGGCGTGCTTGAGGGTAGATATCTAGGCCCACTTTTACTTACATTATATATTAATGACTTCCCTTCCTTGTTGCAAACTCAAATATACGAATACTATTTAATGCACGCAGATGACGTGAAGTTATTCTTATCGTTTAACTCTATTTAGCAACAATTATGTCTTCAAGCTGACATTATACACTTAAGCACTTAGTACGCTAATAATTTAATGGAACAAAATGTGAAAAAGTGCAAAGAACAACTCCAATCAATGGACTCTATAAAATTAATAGTGGTGTTCTTGACCTAGTGGATTCATTTAATGACGTGGGAGTTATTTCAGATAAAAAAGTAGACTTCACGCTGCATAGGTAACGCTGCTGGATTCATGGCTTTCTATCATAGGTTATAACCTCATTTTTCCTTTACGCATATTATACTTTGACTTCTTTCTGCTTATATACTTTAAGTTCGTTGAAGTTTCTTTCCCTCCCTTCAAAGGGGTTTGACATTATATATTCCTATATAACGGTTTCTTATATATTTATGAACTTGTATTCTATCTTATAACTTTAAGTAAGCTCTGTCTCTCTCTAATACATTTAATTTTAAGTAAAACAATAACAGAAAATTGTGCTTGGCACACTTAGATCTTAAGTTGACATGTTGTTATATATAAAGAAAAGAAGGAATAACAAGTAAAAGTGCTACATTCGGCTGTGCCGAATCTTAAATACGCTTCACAGATGTAATTCTTTTCGTTGAAATTTTTCCGCTATGAAGCTATTTCTAATACCTCTGAAAGTCTTTCAAAACTATTAAATATGTTTAATTTACAAACAAAAAGAAAAAATCCGTTTCATGTACCTCAAAAAGTTTTAATTGTCCAACTGTAGAATCGTCTTTTAGATTCTTTTGGTTTTTAATAACAATTTTTTCTTCCTGATATATAAAGTAGGTATAATTCACAATAAAAATCAAAAATAACAATTATATGGTTACTTTAATGACCCTGGATCCGAATTTTTTAGTAAAAAAATTTTTAGTACCAATTTAATTCTTAGCGAAAAAAAAATTGGGAACTTCTATGATTACTTTTATGTACCAAAATATTTAGATTTTCCAACCCTGGAACCGAATTGTTAATTTAATTAATTTTTAAAACCAATATTTAATTAATTTTTAAAACCAATATAATTCTTAGCGAAGTATAAAATATGTTTAATTCACTGAAGAAACCCCAAATTGGGAGTTTATGTGGGTATCAAGTGTATGTACCAAAAAATTTCGATTTTCCAACCCTGGAAACGAATTTTTAATTTTTTGATACTAATTTTTTTTTCTGAAATATAAAATAGGTGTAATTCACTAAAAACACAAAATTTGGAATTTATGTGGGTACTTCTATGTACCAAATATATATCGATTTTCCAACTCTGGAAGCGAATTTTTATTTTTTACCAATTTCTTAGTGAGGTGTAACATAGTTTTACTTAACAAAAAGATTTTAATTTTGTTTGGTCACTTTCATGTACCATAAAATATTTCATTTGTCTAACCCTTGAGTCGAAATTTAGATTTTTTAAGATTTAAATTCCAATTTTGTTCTTCCTGAATTATAAAATAGTTTTAATTAGCAAAAACAACAATGACATTTGCCTATTTGGTTACTTTTATATATTTAATTTTCCCAAACCTGGAAACGAAATTTAAATTTTTTTACCAATGAAGGACTCAAATATTTGTATTTAAGGAAAACTTAATATTTGTAACCATTTTGGTCACTTTCATGTACTACAAAATATTGCAGTTTTCCACCTCTGGAATCTAAATTTTGATATATTTTTTTAATTTTTGATACCAAATTTGTTTTTCCTGAACTAAAAAATAGTTTTAATTAGTAAAAAACTGACGTTAGTTGCCTTTTTGGATACATTTATATATATAAAAATAATTAAATTTGCTAGCCCTGGAAACGAAACTTTAATTTTTTTTTACCAATTCTAGTCTTCATTAGATATAAAGTCGTTTTATTTAAGAAAAACTTAAAATTTGCAACCATTTTGGTCAGTTTTATGTACTACAATATATTGCATGTACAAAAAAAACTTTAAACTTCCTAACCCTGGAAGTGAAAATTTAATTTTTTTTTGTTTTTTTTTTACCAATGCAACTTGTAATGATGTATAAAGTAGTATTATTTAAGAAAAATTTACAATTTTGGTCACCTTCATGAACTATAAAATATTGCACTTGTCCAACCCTCGAAATTTTAATTTTTTTTGGAAATGTTTGATACCAGTTTGGTTCTTACAAAAATATAAAATAGTTTTAGCAAAAAAAGAAACAACGTCAATTGCCTTCTTGGTTACTTTTATTCATAAAAAAAATTTTAATTTCCCAGCCCTGTAAGCGAAATTTTAAATTTTAAAATTTGTTTTATCAATGCAAATCTATATGAGGTATAAAGTAGTTTTGTTTTAGATAAACTAAAACTTTGCAACCATTTTGGTTTTTACATGTACTACAATATATTGAATGTACCAAAAAAAATTTCATCTTGCCAACCCTGGACGGGAAATTTTAATTTTTTGTTTTTTATCAGTGCAACGCTTCATGAGGTATTAAGTATTTTTTTTTTTTAAGAAAAATTTAAAATTTTTCACCATTTTGGTCACTTTCATGTACTATTAAATATTGCACTTGTCCATCCCTGGATTCGAAATTTTATTTTTGAATTTTTGATACCAATTTTGTTCTTCCTAAATTATAAAACAGTTTTAGTTAGCAAAAATAAAAAACAACATCAGTTGCCTGTTTGATTACTTTCACGTATAAAAAAATGCAATTTCCCACCCCTGGTAGCAAAATTTCAATTAAAAAATTTTTTTTTGGCCAATGCAAATCTTCATGACGTATAAAGAGGTTTTGTTAAAGAAAAACTTAAAATTTTTAACAATTTTAGTTACTACATGTACTACAATATACGGAATAGGCCGAAAAAAAATTTTTTGTTTCCCATCCCTGGAAATTTTTTTTTTTATTTTTTTAGTTTTTAATAAATGATTTTTGGTATAAATTTTGCGTCGAGAAATAGGTGTAAGTTTCCTAGCTCTGGAACCATCATTTCAATACCACTCTAAGTTCATTTCCAATCCAACACTCCAAGAACGAAGTCACTAGCTCTTCTGGGAGCTTGGGAAAACCGATTTCACGTACAGACAGTTGGACTGACGGACAGACGGACATCGCTCAATCGTCATCGCTATTCATAAGGATCCAGAAAATATATACTTTATCGAAGATATTACACACGGAATGACAAACCTATATATACCCTTTCACTTTTTTGTGAAGGGTATAAAAAGCATGGTCATTGTCGTTTGGCATACCAAATTGTGAAGTCCTTTTAAATTAAATTAAAAGGTATACCTACCACAATTTCAGAAGTGGGATAAGAACAACGTTTTTTTATATACGCTGAGACAAACGAAGAAATAAAATATAATAATAATAGATAATACTGTTTGAAAAAGAAGAAAATTTTTTATCGAACAATTTTTAATACATTCTTTAAAAGAAGCAAAAAGTGGAAATGGAAAAGAGCAGTGTGTGCGGTACAGACTATACATATGCGCAGCTGCGCCTTTGGGTACAAAAGCTAGGGTTATCGTCAACGGATACAAAGGGTGTACTACTAGTACGTTTGAACGATGTACCAGCCGATGTAAGGGACGACTGTCCAGTTATAAATGAGTCGTCCAATATAGTTAATCTGGACAATAACGGGGAAGCAGAAAATGAGAGAGAAAGTTTAGATGATAATGATCGTTATGCAGAAGAAAATGAATGACAACAAAGTGATAGAGATTTACAAGCAGATGAGTGTACAGGTAGAAACAGTGGTGCAACGAAGAAAATTGTTGGTCACGATTTTGTGAATATATTAAAAAAAAGAGCTGAAAATAATAAATCGAGAAAAGGAATTACTGCGGCGAGATAACTATCTACTAAGAATGAAAGCAGACTCCGAGAAAAATCGTGGCTTGGCCGAAATGAATGTACCTTGGACGAATTGCAACACTTTCACAAAGCGAAGATTTCTTTTAACACATTAAGAGATATTATTCCAGACTACGAAGGCGAGAAGTTTCCAGAGTTGTGGACAGGACAATTTAAAAAAATTTGTGGAGTCTATAATGTCGATAAGGAAACAATGAAAATACTTTTGATGTGTAAGTTAAAAGGCAAGGCGCAAATATGGCTACATTCCAACCCAGATTTGGTGAACCTAAAAACTGAAAGCATTCTTGATGAGATGAAGGATGTTTTTCAAAAATAAGTAAAATAAGCTGACCATGCGCAAAAACTTTGAAGCGCGTAAGTGGAAATATAGAGAAGCATTTGGCGATTACTACATACCTTAGTTCGCCAATACTTGTATAAGGATATGTTGTATGGGACCCACAATATCTTGCACACTCAATTAAAATAGAGTCAGTACAAGTTCAATTCTTATTATATTGTCTCCGTGGTCTTCTGCTTAATGTTAACTTCCTGCTAAAACTTTTATTAGTTTTAGCAGGTAGCATCACTTCTAATTTCTGCTGAGCAAAATAAACTTGAATATACCCAATCATCCAACAAGGTATTATAGCCCTTATATAGAAATTGCAATGATTTTAATAGCCTTTACCCTTATATCGATTTCAACAAAATTATTGATGTCGTAAAAAATGATGTAATTTTACATCTTACCTCATTACAAAATTAAATATAAATAAATGTTTAATTTTTTTAAATCGACATTTGCTAAATCCGTACTTTTTTGTTATAATTTGTCTTATCGCTATAGTAAAATAAAGGCCTTATTCATAAAAAATCTTTTTGATTTATAAAACATCTATCAAGCAGATTTCCATACAAAGTTTGCTGTATGAACCTTTTATAAAACAGAAATATTTTTTATGAATAAGGCAGTAAAACTTTATCGATTCCATTTATATATGTACTTATCATTTCCTAAACATTGTTAAATTTTAATTGTATCAATCTGTAAGGATTAATCCATAAATTAAATAAATAAACAAATAAAAAACTATAACATTTTTGTCTTTTGAGAACTGCCTTTTGTTATCATTTTGGTCTACATTTTAAATAATTTGATAACGATTGACATTGCGAAACCAAAATGCAATGGAGCTTCAGTTGAGAAGACTATGCTCATATTATTTAGCGTCTAGATGGTGCAATTGTTTGTCTATTTCTTTACTATTTTTTCTTCCAGGTCGAAGATAATAATTTTTATATATTTTGCTGATAATTTATTTTAGTTTTTCTGTTGTGGGTTAAAGGAAACTGACATATACGGCAACAGTACGAAACATCAGAACTTTTATGCCATAAAAATTGCTTTTGTTCAGAAAAAAGTTGCTTTATATGTGGATTCACTTGCCTTTAGTCAGATTGCAGCACTTGTTTCCTTCATCTAAATGAGGATGGATTGGTACGAATGATCAAAAAATGAGACCAAATCGATAGCAAAATATAGTTGATATATAACGATTGAAAATATTTACCATATGTAAAGAAATCCATTCTTAGTGGGCTGCAAATGATTCAATTCGCAGAAGACTAGAGATTTTTACTCTGGTACAAGTTAAGCGTGTACCAGAAAAATATATGTCGAGAAGAACGGCCAAACCTAAAATCCAATAGCGCTTTAACGAACAACCAGTTTTGCCCACAAACTGTGATAGAAATTCTTCAGTTCGTGGAGGAGACGTGCAGCTGATGTGTGTAAACTGAATAAAAAAATATTTTCAGTCCAATTTATCCTAAATGTGGGTGCTGTTGGCTGAAGTAGTAGAATACGAGACTATGAAGTGTAGGTTCCTGAGTTCAAGCCCGCGCTGAGTCATGAAATATTGTGTTGAGTTCTTCTGATCAGCATTGGTGTGTGGTTGTGTTAGTTGTGCCAGCCTGTTTCAATCAAGATGGCATAGTCCCTGGTCACTGAACATAATTGGCAGCGACTGACACTATCATGTACTAAAAGCAGAGAAACAACACCCACCTTCGTCGGCCCTGTAGCAAAAATTAGCCGGCGAAGTAAAAAAGATAATAGCTACAAAAAAACAAGTAAAAGTGCTATATTCGGCTGTGCCGAATCTTAAATACAATTCACAGATGTCATTCTTTTCGTTTAAAGTTTTCGCCTAGGATGCTAAATGTTTGGCTTTTCTTATTTCTAATACCTCTGAACGTCTTTCAAAACTATTATATATGTTTAATTTACAAACAAAAAGAAAAAATTCGTTTTATGTACCCCAAAAAGTTCTAATTGTCCAACCGTAGAATCGTCTTTTAGATTTTTTAGGTTTTTAATACCAATTTATTTCTTCCTGATATATAAAATAGGTACAATAAATAAAAAACAAAATTAGGAACTTATATGGCTAATTTTATATACTAAAAAATTGCGACTTTCCAACCCTGGAAACGAATTTTTAATATAAAATTTTTAATAGCAATTATATTCTTAGCGAAGTATAAAATATGTTGAATTCACTGAAAAAACCCAAAATTGGGAATTTATATGGATAGTTTTATGTACCAAAGATATTTCGACTTTCCAACTCTGGAAGCGATCTTTTATATTTTTACCTATGCAATTCTGAGTGAGGTGTAACATAGTTTTACTTGACAAAAAACAAATTAAATTTTTAAACTTTTTGGTACATGAACATACAATTTTTCATTTGTCCAACCCTGGAGTCGAAATTTTGTTTTTTTAAACTTTAATACCAATTTTGTTCTTTCCGAATTATAAAACAGTTTTAATTAGCAAAAAAAAACACGTCAATTGCCTTTTTGGTTACTTTTATGCAGAAAAAAAATTTCAATTTCCCAACCCTGGAAACGAAATTTTAATGTTTTTTAAACATTAAGTAGTAGAACACGAGACTATGAAGCGGAGAGTCGTGAGTTCGAGCCCTCGCTGAGTCATGAAATATTGTGTTGAATTCTTCTAAAACAGCATTAGTGCGTGGTTGTGTTAGTTGTTGCCAGCCTGTTTCAATGATGAAGGCATAGTCACTGATCACTGTACATAATTGGCAGCGACCGACACTATCATGTACTAAAAGCAGAGTAACAGCACCCACCTTCGTCGGCCCTGTAGCAAAAATTTGCCGGCGAAGTATAAGGTTGCAATAGCTAAAAAAAAAAAAAAAAAAAAAAAAAACAACTATCTATCTTCTCATCTTTCCTAATCTGTCCCCTCAATACTATCCCCTCGTTTTTAGTTTCGGCGCAATGCATTGCATATATAGGGGTCATCCCCTGAGTGCTGGTCCTACTCCTAAAAAAAAAAAAAAAAAAAACAATGCAACTCTTATTAAGGCATAAAATAGTTTTATTTAAGAAAAACTTAATATTTGTAACCATTTAGGTCACTTTCATGTACTAGAAAATATTGCAGTTATCCAACTCTGGAATCTAAATTTTTATTTTTGATACCAAATAACTCCTTTAAGTTCTCATGTTATTAAAATAATTAAAAATTACATTCATAGATTACTTTTCCAAGAAAATGATATTGTTGAGAACATTATTCTGTCTCAAGATAGTTTCAATTGGAGAAATACCAGTTTTTTATCTCCCCTTGGTATGCAAAATGACTTGATTGACTTAGCTAATTCGTTTTCGGAATTCTTTAAAAAAGCTTATCCAGGTTCACATACAGGTTAATTATAGAATTTTTTTTGTTCATATTTTATATAATTTTTTTATATATAGTTTTTAAGTTTTAACACTAAGTGTACGATTATTTTTTAGAGTTATACACTCACGAAATTGTTAGCATCGGGAGCAATACGTTGTCAATTTAAAAAAAGTGTTATTTTTTAAATGTTTACTTCTTATATTTAGTTTGGTAGTGTAATATTCATAACATAGTTTTTAGGACATTACATTTCAATCTTAAATATTTCAAAATTGTTATACACATCTTTCGTATCCTGTTATTATACAAAACAAGGCTCAATAAATTAACTTAAACTTAAACTCTTATAAATTTTAAATTTAAAATTAGACCCAAAATATAAGCTGCACAAGACTTTCTTTTAAAAGGTCATAAACAAAACAAACAAAAGACATCAATTGTCGTTGGTAGTCACATGCGTGAATATGTGCACCAGCGGTATAATTACACAGTATTTGAATTTATTACTGTGTACCGTTAAAGGTGGTCTTTAATCTGTCGTTTTCGTTGTATAATAGCCAATAAACCAAATTATAGCTGCATGCATTTCCTTGATGTGTTCGTCTATTCACTGGCTTCACATAACATATTATTGTTTTATTTTTGCATTTACGGAATAAGTTCCATTCACAAGAATCGTTGAATTCAGCGATCACCCGTCAGTATTTATGTTAAAATTTAAAATTTTAGAAAAACATTAATAAATAAAATATTTTAAAAGCGAATTCTATGGGAACCATGTGTCTTGCTCTCAGTTTTTTTTTATAATGTCACATGAACAAAAGTACAAGTTGTGGCCAATTTATTTATATATGCATACAATTTGTATATTAAGCCAAACGGGCTTCTTCAAAGGATCATGAGCGAAAACTAAACTTTTAAATAAAATTCAAAGTCGTTACTTTTGAGTCTAAACAATCGTTGAGCCACGTCTAGGGATTACCCGATATTAATTCATTTTCACATTAACATCTTCAAGAAAATATTCACATATAAATTAGTTTGAAGGCAGATGCCAGGTGGCTTCCTATTTTATATCTTTATAATATGTCATTTGCACGATCGGACATTCGCCTAGACCATTATTTATTAGCAGAAGTCTTCTATGTGTTTATTTAAAGGGAACCTTAATTTAAATTTAACGTTCAGGATATTCCCTTTGCCTCTGAATTTTGAATAAATTTCATATTCTTGAAACTGATTACTGTGCACACACACACACAAACAAATATACATGACACCTACATATTGTTAGCAGATGCATTTCTGCTCAGAGCAGGTACATAAAATGGATCCTGTACAGAACAGGTAATTACTTAATTCTTCAAAAATACGTATGAATGTGAAATTAATTTGAAGTCCCCATAAATTGATTGTAATTGCAGAAAACTGCTAAAATAATACACAAATTAGGCATACATACATCTTCTTGGAATGAAGGGTGATATTATTGATGGACAAACCAATTGCGACAATAAAATTATAGTGCATAAAACATTATAAAAATTTGTGTTTTTGCATGAGAAAATAATTAATTATCTACAAGAATGAAAAATATTTAATTAAATATACATATAAGTTCGACTTGTATTATAAAATTACAAACGCATTCTTGTCAAATAATTATTCACTCTTGAACCTGTAAAATTAAATAAAACGTATTTGGAAAATATTTTATAAATGAAATATATTTGTTGGTGGTTAAGCAATGTCTATATGCATTTTATTGGTGCTTTACCATATCATCAGTAGACTTTAACCACAGATTTGAAAAGTTAAAAAGCTCTTATCTTATGCATATACTTCCGAAAACCATCTGAGAATTCACAATTTGTAAATTACAAACTATTTTCAAAAATCACAACAGAATAAGCATAGTAGGTCTTGAAACTCATACAAAACTAAACCAACAAACAAATTATATTCGATATGAATCTATTTTATTTTTCTACACCTGTATACAATCAAAAATCCATTGGATAACAAGAAAAGTATTTATAAGGCAAAATGAAAAATAAAATCTAAATCAAATTGTTACGAAATTATTTATTTGACACATTGCTGTCACAATACTATTATATAAATGAAATTTATTTGTTGATGGTTAAGCAATGTCTATATGCATTTCAGTGGTGCTTTACCAAATCATCAGTAGAATTTAACCACAGTTATGAAAAGTTAAAAACCTCTTATCTTTTGCATATACTTCCGAAAACCATCTGAGCATTCACATTTTGTAAATTACAAACTATTTTCAAAAATCACAACAGAATAAGCATAGTAGGTCTTGAAACTCATACAAAACTAAACCAACAAACAAATTATATTCGATATGAACCTATTTTATTTTTCTACACCTGTATAGATATATAAAAATATGTAAACGTTTACTGTGAAATAATTTGTACTTGCAATAAAGTTTAATTTAATTCCGACAACTCGCCGTTTGTTGTTAACAATGAGAGATTCAGTACAAAAAGCAAGAGTGCAAATACACTTCGGACGTTAGTATATTTTGTATTTCCACCTAATAAGGCCACAGGCATTAAACAACGAAATTGGATAATTATTGTTTAAAAGAAGATATAAAATCGCGA
Source organism: Linnaemya tessellans (assembly GCA_951800035.1). Classification (NCBI taxonomy): domain Eukaryota; kingdom Metazoa; phylum Arthropoda; class Insecta; order Diptera; family Tachinidae; genus Linnaemya; species Linnaemya tessellans. The sequence goes on along the minus strand of OX637535.1, from coordinate 65,256,714 downwards.
GAAAATTAAAAAATTAAGCAATTTAAAAATCAATAAGAAAATTGTAAGAAGCCCCAAAACCACAAACAATATCTCAATTTTATTGACCAAGAATTCGTAAAACTATGGAACTTTCTCTCTTTTAAAGTTTCTTGAAAACATATCACGCTTTTATTATATTCCCATTTAATTTTTTCCAATATTCCTATCCTATTAGCATTTTTATGAAGATTTATTTTTATATTCAAGCCTTGATTTCAATCTTCTTATTGTCATTCTTTTAAAATTTCATCACATAATTGGGTGCGACCAATATAAGATTCAAAAGATTACAGGACTCCTTAACTTTAACTTAACAGGACTCCTTAACTTTAACTATAGTAGTATAGTTAAATAAAACAATATTGATTCAGTGTATTTTAACTAATCGCTCATTTCATCAGTTAATTGATTGAAAAGTACGATCTCTTGTATGCTCTATTACTTTCTAGCGTCAATAAATTGCAGTCATTAGGAAAGTGAAAAAATATCATCAGTTCCGAAAGAAACGAAACCTCTTAGTTTATTCACAAACTTTCGAAAACCATTCGAGAATTACTTAGGCAGGGTTTGAATCCTTTAAAAATGCAAAAAAAATTTTATTCGACAAGAATCTATTTTATTCTTCAACCTTTTTACAGATACAAGTTAAGGCAAAAAATATATAAAATCTGATGTATTTCGTGTAATTTATTGGTCAGTTAACATATTAAACGTATTATTTGCTTGTGTTCGACCTTTTCCCGTCTAAATTCCATATTGTGTAACAGATTTAAGACGCAAAGCAACATTTCCTTCCAGATATTGGCAAATGTCTAGTAGCAAATAATTCTTTGCTTCTTTTTTTATCAGTATTTTGTAAAAATGTGTTCAAGTTATTTAATGTGATGTAGCAGTCTTTTACTGCTTTTACAAAATTCTTTAGTTGTGCAAAAAATAAAAGTTTTCAAAAAATTATGTATATTTATTTCCATTTATATACATATTTATTTACATTTTATTATCATATTTATTTACATTTTATTATCATATTATTAATTTTTATTACATATGTGGATCAAAATTTTTACATAATATACAAGGAACAGTTTGAAGAAAATTAGTAAATATATGTTTTCAGAACAGAGTGTCAGCTGAATAATATTTTATGTATTTTCCGTCACTTTTAATATTCATTTTATTTAAATTCTTCTGGTTTCTTGACCTCTTTTTAATTGCTATTATATTATGATATTTTTAAGCTTAAGGTCTCTTTATTTTACTTTGATTTTAATTTCAATATTTCGTCTCTCCTTTGTGTGACTTCTTCAGGAAATTAATTAAGCTTAAAAATATCAGAATATAAAATTCATTTTATTTGTTTTTCAAATATATGCAATTCTTGTGAATTTATTTCTTTTCAAAATCAATTATTTGTTTCCCGATCAGCTACTCATATATATATATATATATATATATATATATATATATATATATATATATATATATACGATTGCATTTGGCTAATGCTAATACATAGTCTTCAGCTGTTCTTCAGTCGTTATTTATGTATAGTGTTTTAAAGAATTCAAATGCAGTCGTATAAGTGGATGCTCAGCTCAAGAGAATTTAATCAATAATTTGTTTAAGTTCCATTTAATTTTATTGATGACCTCAAAAATAATATACTAATATGTGATGCATTTTAAAGTTATACAACATTATTAAAACCGCTACCATCACTGGGTTATCAGAAAGAAGATCTCCAAACCTGGGAGACCTGGGTATAGTTATTGATGTTGATTTTAATTTCAATGATTCGCTTGTTTCCGTTTTGATTTAGAAGCAGCATTTTCCTTTTTCTTTTCGCACAGTCTAAGCATTTTATTTTTGTCAGCGCATTTTGTAATGATGGCATTTTTTACCCCCTTCTCGGATAGCTCTGTGCACTCCATTACAAAGTGTATGACATCGACCACCTTCAATGGATCCAATTTGCTTTTCGTGGGTTTACCACAGCCTATAAATGCTGGTGAAGGTTTGCCTGTTAAGTTATGAGATGCCAGAGTTTTTTTGCCAAAAACTTCCACTAAAATTTTACGTGCAACAGCTGCTCCGGATAAGGACCAATTAATAGTCTCTAAGGCCGTTTTAGCAACTGTTGTACCATTTGGTCCTATAACCACCATCCCATCTTCGTTGGCCTCAAATTGGTCAGATATATCAAACTTCCCAACTTTTAGTTTCTTTTTAGCTTGCGGTGTAGTTACAAATGTTTTCACTTCTTTTCTATCTACTCTTCGTGGATTGGAAGTTTGGGATTGCGTCTCGCATATCATATCGACCGCTTTCATAGGTTTCTCGTCAATCAGTTCCGTTTCTTTTTGGTTTTCTTTCACCTCGACATTTTGCGCCATTGAAGACTTGTTTCTACCTACATTCCTGATGTTAGAACATATTTGCTCTAAAATTTGCTTTAAAGGTTGCTCTATGATATTGCGTTCGCGTAAATCCCAATCTTCTAGAAGTTTCAATTTCTGGTCCATTACTGCTCTAAGGCCTTTGTACGTGGAGCATGACGCATTCTCTTCAGAAACTTCTAAATCTTTTTGAAAACATGCGCTTGCATGTTCCTTAAAATGGCTCCTTCTTAAGGACAGTTCATATTTTAAATCATCTATTTTTCTCTGGTGTGGCAATTCTTCTTCATCTTCATCGATATTAGCCTGCATAATGGAATCGGTCAACCCATTTACGTTAAATATTTCTTGACATATTCTGTTGAGAGCTGCCACATCTGGTGGTACGATGTCATCTAATTCACCTTTTACACACATCAGAGCTGTTTTAAAATACTGCCCAAGTACTCCCGTAAAGAAAATAGTGCTTGAAATCACTTTAGAAATCAAATCGTGGCGCGTAATTGCTTTAGATATTCCATTTTCTGGATCTGTTGTTAGAACCTCTTCACTACAGCTAAGTTTTGGAAGCAGACCCATGCTTATGTCTTGCAGTCGTCTGCCTTCTTCCTCCAGAGTCATCACACTGCTCTTAAGTTGTTCTATAGAAACAGAAATCACATGATTGGAATCCTTCCAATCTGGTGGTGAGTCCTCTTGCAATTTTTTCATCACGTTCAGAGCCCTTTCAAAACTATCCTTCACGTAACCTGTGAATCGTATTACTCTTGATACGGCTATATATTCCATATCTGCTGTAGAACCTTCAGGTATATCTACTGAAAGCATTTGGTTTATAAACTTTTTTTCTATATCGCCTTCTTCCTCTCCTAGGGACATACTAGTTGTTGATTCGACGTACGCAGTGATGTCTTCTTTTTCCATTTCTCTGTTCCAAATCTCCTGTGAAAGACGGGGTTATAGTGGGATATCGTTCGGATGTTCTGTGAATGTATATTTGTATACAGTTATAGCCTGGCCTGACCTCACAATAATAAACGTTTGTTGCTATTTTTATTGCTTCAAGAACTTCACTTTGTTTTTGGATAATTGCGGACGGCTTAGCTTAGATTTGCAACTGCTAAATGGCTGGTGATATTAATGCTTCTAATTTTTGGTCTCTTATCCTTAAATAGTCCTAATCTCAACTTTTTTCTCTCTATGCTAATTAGTGTGAGAGACTTGACTAAATATTTTATTTATATGATTTGGCCGCTCACTTTTATTGGGCGTTATGAACTTGAACTGTAATTAGTGTTTGAGTGGCTCTCTTATCATCGTGCCTTGACTTAAGTTACTCTGTACATACTCAACTCAACATACTTTGTACTCAAGTTCTCTTTATCCAGGAGTACTTATACACTTTGAAAAATATTGTTAAACTGTGGGTCATTTAAAATTTGAACTACCGATTACTCTGACTTTAGGAGATAATTATTGATGTGTTAACATCTAGGGCAGTAAACTATCAGTTTCAATACATACGCAAGTGTTAGGTGTAAGATGTAAGAGTAAATCATCGTTTGCTTGTTCGTTGCTTGGCAGTCGGTATTGAAAGTGATTATTGTGCGATTTTCATATAATTTTCCCACGCGATTTTCTCCGGAAATTCATAGCCGATTTTATTAATTTTTGAATTAAAACGCTAGTGCGGGTTTCGACAAAGAGTTTAGGCCAAAACTTAAGGCGATCCGACATCGGCGAGCGGAGCTTTAAGTGTTTTAATTCGGAGTATTAATTTGGAGTAATATTAAAAAAGTGTTTTATGTTGATCTTCGGTTTTGTCTTATGCATAGCAAAGAGAATAGTGACGTGGTTATACGTACATATATAAAAATGAGATAGCAAGACAGCAACGTATGTAGCTTATGTACAAACATAACAATGTATGTATGTACATTTGTCTGTTGCTTTGCATTCTCTTTGTTTTTTGTGGGTTTAATATAAAATAAATAAAAAGTATTAAGTATTTTTTTCATTTTGAGTGCATCTACTTAGTGCGTCGGTATTAAAAGAAAAATGAAAATATATAGCAGAATATCGGAGGAAAAAGAGAGAGCAGGCACAGCTTCTTGCTCAACCAGTCTGTCCAGAATATAATAAAATTTATTCATTTTTCACTTCTGCCCTACACCGAAAATGGTTCACGCGAACTCGATGAGGACTATTTTTCAATGCCAATAATAATGGGTGGTGACTTTAATACGAATTTTTCAACCGTAGAAGCACTACCTCTTATCGAATTCCTCTACGATAAATTCAAGCTTACCATGAATACTTCGTTAGAGTCCCCAACTACTATCCAAGGATCTACAATTGACGCTGTTTTCTCACGTTATATCGATAGGATACAATCAAAAGTTTATGTTTCATATTTTAGTTATCACAGACCAATTTTAACTGTGTTGAAAACATAACATTAATAAATTATACAAAGTAAAATTAAATTCAATAAACTATTCTTTTTCATTAAATACTTTATATTAACTCTACCTCCGGGTTTGTAGGTCTGTGTTCATGGAAATCGAACAGGTACCGTGTAACAAAAAGGTGTTAACACATCGCCCGTAAGTTCGAACACTCATTGATTTTTTTGTTCATATTTTATATAATTTTTTTATATAGTTTTTAAGTTTTAACACTAAGTGTACGATTATTTTTTAGAGTTATACACTCACGAAATTGTTAGCATCGGGAGCAATGCGTTGTCAATTTAAAAAAAGTGTTATTTTTTAAATGTTTCCTTCTTATGTTTAGTTTGGTACTGTAATATTCATAACATAGTTTTTAAGACATTACATTTCAATCTTAAATATTTCAAAATTGTTATACACATCTTTCGTATCCTATTATTATACAAAACAAGGCTCAATAAATTAACTTAAACTCTTATAAATTTTAAATTTAAAATTAGACCCAAAATATAAGCTGCACAAGACTTTTCAATTAAAGGTCATAAAAAAACAAACAAAAGACATCAATTGTCGTTGGTAGTCACATGCGTGAATGTGTGTACCTGCGGTATAATTACACAGTATTTGAATTTATTACTGTGTACCGTTAAAGGTGTCCTTTAATTTGTCGTTTTCGTTTTATGATAGCCAATAAACCAAATTATAGCTGCATGCATTTCCTTGATGTGTTCGTCTATTCACTGGCATTTTTTAAAAGCAAATTATTTAAAGTTGAGCTTCACATAACATTTTATGGTTTTATTTTTGCATTTACGGAATAAGTTCCATTCACAAGAATCGTTGAATTCAGGGATCACCCGTCAGTATTTATGTTAAAATTTAAAATTTTAGAAAAACATTAATAAATAAAATATTTTAAAAGCGAATTCTATGGGAACCATGTGTCTTGCTCTCAGTTTTTTTTTATAATGTCACATGAACAAAAGTACAAGTTGTGGCCAATTTATTTATATATGCATACAATTTGTATATTAAGCCAAACGGGCATCTTCAAAGGATCATGAGCGAAAACTAAACTTTTAAATAAAATTCAAAGTCGTTACTTTTGCATCTAAACAATCGTTGAGCTACGTCTTGGGATTACCCGATATTAATTCATTTTCACATTAACATCTTCAAGAAAATATTCACATATAAATTAATTTGAAGGCAGATGCCAGGTGGCTTCCTATTTTATATCTTTATAATATGTCATTTGCACGATCGGACATTCGCCTAGACCATTATTTGTTAGCAGAAGTCTTCTATGTGTTTATTTAAAGGGAACCTTAATTTAAATTTAACGTTCAGGATATTCCCTTTGCCTCTGAATTTTGAATAAATTTCATATTCTTGAAACTGATTACTGTGCACACACACACACAAACAAATATACATGACTCTTACAAATTGTTAGCAGATGCATTTTTGCTCAGAGCAGGTACATAAAATGGATCCTGTACAGAACAGGTAATTACTTAATTCTTCAAAAATACGTATGTATGTGAAATTAATTTGAAATCCACATAAATTGATTGTAATTGCAGAAAACTGCTAAAATAATACACAAATTAGGCATACATACATCTTCTTGGAATGAAGGGTGATATTATTTATAGACAAACCAATTGCGACAATAAAATAATAGTGCATAAAACATTATACAAATTTTGCATGAGAAAAGAATTAATTATCTACAAGAATGAAAAATATTTAATTAAATATATAAGTTCGACTTGTATTATAAAATTACAAACGCATTCTTGTCAAATAAATATTCACTCTTGAACCTGTAAAATTAAATAAAACGTATTTGGAAAATATTTTATAAATGAAATTTATTTGTTGGTGGTAAAGCAATGTCTATATGCATTTCATTGGTGCTTTGCCAAATCATCAGTAGACTTTAACCACAGATTTGAAAAGTTAAAAAGCTCTTATCTTTTGCATATACTTCCGAAAACCATCTGAGAATTCACATTTTGTAAATTACAAACTATTTTCAAATATCACAACAGAATAAGCATAGTAGGTCTTGAAACTCATACAAAACTAAACCAACAAACAAATTATATTCGATATGAACCTATTTTATTTTTCTACATCTGTATAGATATATAAAAATATGTAAACGTTTACTGTGCAATAATTTGTACTTGCAATAAAGTTTAATTTAATTCCGACAACTCGCCATTTCTTGTTAACAATGAGAAATTCAGTACAAAAAGCAAGAGTGCAAATACACTTCGGACGTTAGTATTTTTTGTATTTCCATCTAATAAGGCCACAGGCATTAAAACCCAAAATTGGATAATTATTGTTTAAAAGAAGATATAAAATCGCGAGAAAATTAAAAAATTAAGCAATTTAAAAATCAATAAGAAAATTGTTAGAAGCCCCAAAACCACAAACAATATCTCAATTTTATTGACCAAGAATACGTAAAACTATGGAACTTTCTCTATTTTAAAGTTTCTTGAAAACATATCACGCTTTTATTATATTCCCATTTAATTTTTTCCAATATTCCTATCCTATTAGCATTTTTATGAAGATTTATTTTTATATTCAAGCCTTGATTTCAATCTTCTTATTGTCATTCTTTTAAAATTTCATCACATAATTGGGTGCGACCAATATAAGATTCAAAAGATTACAGGACTCCTTAACTTTAACTTAACAGGACTCCTTAACTTTAACTATAGTAGTATAGTTAAATAAAACAATATTGATTCAGTGTATTTTAACTAATCGCTCATTTCATCAGTTAATTGATTGAAAAGTACGATCTCTTGTATGCTCTATTACTTTCTAGCGTCAATAAATTGCAAATATATTACAGCAGTCATTAGGAAAGTGAAAAAATATCATCAGTTCCGAAAGAAACGAAACCTCTTAGTTTATTCACAAACTTTCGAAAACCATTCGAGAATTACTTAGGCAGGGTTTGAATCCTTTAAAAATGCAAAAAAAAATTTTATTCGACAAGAATCTATTTTATTCTTCAACCTTTTTACAGATACAAGTTAAGGCAAAAAATATATAAAATCTGATGTATTTCGTGTAATTTATTGGTCAGTTAACATATTAAACGTATTATTTGCTTGTGTTCGACCTTTTCCCGTCTAAATTCCATATTGTGTAACAGATTTAAGACGCAAAGCAACATTTCCTTCCAGATATTGGCAAATGTCTAGTAGCAAATAATTCTTTGCTTCTTTTTTTATCAGTATTTTGTAAAAATGTGTTCAAGTTATTTAATGCGATGTAGCAGTCTTTTACTGATTTTACAAAATTCTTTAGTTGTGCAAAAAATAAAAGTTTTCAAAAAATTATGTATATTTATTTCCATTTATTTACATATTTATTTACATTTTATTATCATATTTATTTACATTTTATTATCATATTATTAATTTTTATTACATATGTGGATCAAAATTTTTACATAATATACAAGGAACAGTTTGAAGAAAATTAGTAAATATATGTTTTCAGAACAGAGTGTCAGCTGAATAATATTTTATGTATTTTCCGTCACTTTTAATATTCATTTTATTTAAATTCTTCTGGTTTCTTGACCTCTTTTTAATTGCTATTATATTATGATATTTTTAAGCTTAAGGTCTCTTTATTTTACTTTGATTTTAATTTCAATATTTCGTCTCTCCTTTGTGTGACTTCTTCAGGAAATTAATTAAGCTTAAAAATATCAGAATATAAAATTCATTTTATTTGTTTTTCAAATATATGCAATTCTTGTGAATTTATTTCTTTTCAAAATCAATTATTTGTTTCCCGATCAGCTACTGATATATATATATATATATATATATATATATATACGATTGCATTTGGCTAATGCTAATACATAGTCTTCAGCTGTTCTTCAGTCGTTATTTATGTATAGTGTTTTAAAGAATTCAAATGCAGTCGTATAAGTGGATGCTCAGCTCAAGAGAATTTAATCAATAATTTGTTTAAGTTCCATATAATTTTATTGATGACCTCAAAAATAATATACTAATATGTGATGCATTTTAAAGTTATACAACATTATTAAAACCGCTACCATCACTGGGTTATCAGAAAGAAGATCTCCAAACCTGGGAGACCTGGGTATAGTTATTGATGTTGATTTTAATTTCAATGATTCGCTTGTTTCCGTTTTGATTTAGAAGCAGCATTTTCCTTTTTCTTTTCGCACAGTCTAAGCATTTTATTTTTGTCAGCGCATTTTGTAATGATGGCATTTTTACCCCCTTCTCGGATAGCTCTGTGCACTCCATTACAAAGTGTATGACATCGACCACCTTCAATGGATCCAATTTGCTTTTCGTGGGTTTACCACAGCCTATAAATGTTGGTGAAGGTTTGCCCGTTAAGTTATGAGATGCCAGAGTTTCTCTGCCAAAAACTTCCACTAAAATCTTACGTGCAACAGCTGCTCCGGATAAGGACCAATTAATAGCCTCCAAGGCCGCTTTAGCAACTGTTGTGCCATTTGGTAATATAATCACCATGCCATATTCGTTGGCCTCAAATTGGTCAGATATATCAAACTTCCCAACTTTTGGTTTCTTTTTAGCTTGCAGTGTAGTTACAGATTTTTATACACTCCAAAAAAGAATTTGGAGGGTATATTCACTTTGTCATTCCGTTTGTAACGCATCGAAATATCCATCTCAGACCCCATAAAGTATATATATTCTTGATCAGTGATGAAATCTAAGACGAACTGAGCATGTCCGTCCGTCCGTCCGTCTGTGGAAATCACGATTCAGTCCAAACGAAAAGAGCTAGACTCTTGAAATTTGGCATAAATATATTTTGAAGCTTAGAGCAGGTTAAGTTCGAAGATGGGCTAAATCGGACAAGAGGGAAAAGAGTTCCCCTAAGAAGAACTAAACCAACCCAGAAAAAACAACATAATTTTTAAAGTTTTTTGGTTATTTTGTTAAGCAAATGATATATTTTTATGTCAAATACGGTCCAACGCCTTAAACTTGGAGCCATTAAATAAAATAAAAATATTTTTTGACCCTGCCCACTTTAGTGGGCGTTATTATAGGCAAAAATAGCATAAAAATTTAACAAATTGTTTTACTTAAGCCTACATTCCTTAAAAATAACATTTTTAAGCTTTGATGACGAAGCTGAGACGAAAGCTGGTACTACTCTGCCCTACCCCCTCTTTCCCCTTCGCCCCCTAAATGACCCTACCAAAAAAATTTTTTTTTTAAATTTTGTATATAATCATCCCAATCTTTAGAGTTTAATGACTGCCTGCTGCCCTACCCCCTCCTCCCCCTTTGCCCGCTAAATGTCCCTATTAAAAATAAATAAAAATTTTATTTTAATTTTGTGTATAATCATCCCAAGCATTTATTTTTAGAGTTTTATGACTGCCTGTTGCTGCCCTACCCCCTCCTCCTCTTTGCCCGCTAAATGACCCTATTAAAAATATATATAAATTTTTTTTTATTTTGTGTATAATCATCCCAAGCAATTATTCTTACAGTTTTATGTGTATCTGTTTCTGCCCTACCCCCTCTCCCCCTTTGCCCTCTAAATGGCCCTATCAAAAAAAAAGAATTTTTAATTTTGTATATAATTATCCCAAGTATTTATTTTTAGAGTTTTATGACAAAGGTGAAATATTTCCCCCACAGCCCTTGCCAGCGCGACCCCGCCAAAATACGGTTTTTATACCCTCCAAAGAGAATTGGACCCTATAAAGTAAATATGTATATTCTTGATTAGTGATGAAGTTCAAGACGGTCTAGCAATGTCCATACGTTCGTCTGTGGAAAACATGAAATTATCTATTTTTAAACCCGCCCCCTTCAGTAGGCGTTGACGTACGATATTATATAAAGGAACTCTGGGCCACCAAGTTAATCAATTTAAATTCACTTACTAAATATTTGGAGGGTATTTAAGATTCGACCCGGTCGAATATAACGTTTTTACTTGTTTTACTTCTTTTCTATCTACTCTTCTTGGCTTGGAAGTTTGGGATTGCGTCTCGCATATCATATCGACCGCTTTCATAGGTTTCTCGTTAGCCAGTTCCGTTTCTTCTTGGGTTTCTTTCACGTCGACATTTTGCGCCATTGAAGACTCATTTCTTCCTACATTCCTGATGTTAGAACGTATTTGCTCTAAAATTTGCTTTAAAGGTTCCTCTATGATATTGCGTTCGCGTAAATCCCAATCTTGTAGAAGTTTCAATTTCTTGTCTATAACTGCTCTAAGCCCTTCGTACGTGGAGCATGACGCATTCTCTTCGGGAACTTGTAAATATTTTTCAAAACATGCGCTTTCATGTTCCTTAAGATGGCTCCTTATTAAGGCCAGTTCATATTTTAAATCATCTGTTTTTCTCTGGTGTGGCAATTCTTCTGCATCTTCATCGATATCAGCCTGCATAATGGGATCGGTCAACCTATTCACGTCATAGGGCAACCCAAATATTTCTTGATATATTCTGTTGAGAGCTACCACATCCGGTGGTACGATGTCATCTAACTCACCTTTTACACACATCAGAGCTGTTTTAAAATACTGCCCAAGTACTCCCGTAAAGAAAATAGTGCTTGAAATCACTTTAGCAATCAAATTATGGCGAGTAATTGCTCTAGATATTCCATTTTCAGGGTCTGTTGTTAGAACCTCTTCACCACAGCTAAGTTTTGGAAGCAAATCCATACTTATGTCTTGTAGTCGTCTGCCTTCTTCCTCCAGAGTCATCACACTGCTCTTAAGTTGTTCTATAAAAACCGAAATTGCATGACTGGGATCCTTCCAATCTGGTGGTGAGTCCTCTTGCAATTTTTCCATCACGTTCAAAGCCCTTTCAAAACTATCCTTCACATATCCTGTGAATCGTATTACTCTTGATACGGCTATATATTCCATATCTGCTGTAGAACCTTCAGGTGTATCTACTGAAAGCATTTGGTTTATAAACTTTTTTTCTATATCGCCTTCTTCCTCTCCTAGGGACATACTAGTTGTTGATTCGACGTACGCAGTGATGTCTTCTTTTTCCATTTCTCTGTTCCAAATCTCCTGTGAAAGACGGGGTTATAGTGGGATATCGTTCGGATGTTCTGTGAATGTATATAGTTATAGCCTGGCCTCACCTCACAATAATAAACGTTTGTTACTATTGTTATTGCTTCAAGAACTTCACTTTGTTTTTAGATAATTGCGGACGGCTTAGCTTAGATTTGCAACTGCTAAATGGCTGGTGATATTAATGCTTCTACTTTTTGGTCCCTTGTCCTTAAATAGGACTATTTCATCTCTCTGTGCTAATTAGTGTGAGAGACTTGACAAAATATTTTATTTACATGATTTGGCCGCTCACTTTAATTGGGCGTTATGAACTTGAGCTGTAATTAGTGTTTGAGTGGCTGTCTTATCATCTTGCCTTAATTTAAGTTACTCTGTACATACTCAACTCAATATACTCTGTACTCAACTTCTCTTTATCTAAGAGTACTGATACACTTTGAAAAATATTGTTAAACAATACCGATATTATTTTTTTCAAATTTGTGTTTGACATTTGCAAAATGGGGTGCTATACGCTCGAAAAAAAATTGCGAAGTATAAAAACTTGCTTTCAAAGTAGTGAGATGCGTTATACGCAAAGATTTGCAGAATATCAAATTTGGCTGCTAGTAAAAGCTTCGGAAAATTTTAGTCTTACATTTTAATTAAACGTTTTTAAAAAATATCGTATGTAGTGTTGCGTAACTGGGACTAAATAAACACTAGTTTTATATATTTTTTGTATAAAATACTCAACAATCGTCTCGTGTTGAGCTCACATTATATCCAGATTTGGCCACTCCCATGAAGAAACTAGATCACAATGGTTTTGAAACTCAAACATTGAAAATGCCTAGCACTAAAAAAACGTGATTACTGAAATGGACTTTCCGTTTGAGAACACACGCTTATACAATCAACCAACGCACATATTTCAATTACGTTCGGAAACGGAATTGATGCTGTATTTTGATTCCTCAGAAAACAAAGAAGGAAAAAATTTTTCCGAAAAATAATTTTTAATGTAGTTAAAGAAATATATTAGCACTAATTTAACTGCGACAATATGTCGAATAAATGATTTTAAAGAAGTATATTAATCCGAAAACGGTTTCGAACGGTAGCAGAATATGTGACATGGGCGAATATTCGGGGTTGGTGTTGACTGAAGTAGTCAACATGAGACAACGAAGCAGAAAATCCCGGGTTTGAGACAGACATTCCGTCTGTCCCTTTGTCTGTACGTGAAATCGGCCCAGGTACGTGAAATCAGGACTACTGGATTGGATATGAATTTAAATACAGTGGTATTGAAATTCAGGGGCGCTGTTGGCTGAAGTAGTAGAACAAGAGATTGCCTTTTTGGTTACTTTTATGCAGAATGAATATTTCAATTTCCCAACCCTGGAAACAAAATTTTAATTATTTTTACCAATGTAACTCTTAATGAGGCATGAAATAGTTTTATTTAAGAAAAACTTTATATTTGTAACCATTTTTGTCACTTTCATGTACTACAAAATATTGCAGTTATCCAACTCTGGAATCTAAATTTTTATTTATTTTTTTTTAATTTTTTATACCAAATTTGTTTTTCCTGAACTAAAAAATAGTTTTAATATGTAAAAAATCAACGTTAGTTGCCTTTTTGGTTACTTTTATGTATAAAAAAATTTAAATTTCCCAGCCCAGGAAGCGAAATTTTATTTTTTACCAATCTTAGTCTTCATTAGGTATTAAGTCGTTTTATTTAGGAAAAACTTTGCAACCATTTTGGTTACTTTCATGTACTAAAATATATTTCATGTACCAAAAAAACTTTCAACTTCCCAACTCTGAAAGTAAAATTTTAATTTTTTTCGTTTTTTTTTACCAACTCTTCATGAGGTATAAAGTAGTGTTATATAAGAAAAAATTACAATTTTGAACCACTTTGGTCACCTTCATGAAGCATAAAATATTGCACTTGTCCAACCCTGAATTCGAAATTTTGTTTTTTTGACACCAATTTTGTTCTTCCTAAATTATAAGACAGTTTTAGTTAGCAAAAAAAACACCATTAGTTGCCTGTTTGATTACTTTCACGTTTAAAAAAAATTCAATTTCCCACCCCTGGAAACAAAATTTGACTTTAAAAATTTTTTTTCCAATACAAATCTTCAAGACGTATAAAGAGGTTTTATTAAAGAAAAACTTAAAATTTTTAACAATGTAGTCTAGTGACTAGACGAAGTGCAGATGGCATCGCTTTTTTAAAAACGCGTTCAAAATCCATTTGCTTTCAGCTCTTCTTTTTCAATACCCGGAATGCTTCTTTCAACCTGTGGAGATTTCGTTGCTTTAAGTTTTATCTACTAATCACTTTTAGGAAGATTTTCTGGGTTGTCCTTTTTTGACGCCACCATCTCCTGCTTTTTCTTCGGTGTCAATTTAGACTCCAGCCTCTTTTTATATACAAGCTCCCTGCTGATAGCCTTTAAATCTTCCAGTGAACATGTTTTCAAGCTTCGCACGCTTTTGGAGACTATTTTATCGCTGAGGGATATTTTGGTGTTCAAGCGTCTACGGTGGATATTCGATCGGTTTAGTTCTTCACGATACAGAAATACGGTGTAAGCAATAGTGCGTTCGGTATCCATTATTATGAGTAAATTTATTTCAGTGGCTTCTGAAGTGACGTTACTGAGGCAATGCTTCTAGTAAGAATTATTATATTCTGATATTTTTAAGCTTAAGGTCTCTTTATTTTAATTTTATGTCTTAATTTCAATATTTCGTCGCTCCTTTGTGTAACTTCTTCAGGAAATTAATTATTTAATTAAAGGAGTGACGAAATATTGATATTAAAAAATAAAATTAAAATAAAGAGACCTTAAGCTTAAAAATATCAGAATATAATAATAATTAAAAAGAGGTCAAAAAACCAGAAGAATTCTAGTAAGAATAATATCATTTCTCAAATCTCATTGCTTTATATACAATCCGAACGAGCCACCTTACCGAACGTGAAACGAATCCTGTGTGTGTGCGGTTACCTGAAATCACAGCTGTGCATTAGGTACATAAGAATTTTGTGGTTACGGTTTTTAGATGATAAAGTTATAAGTAATATGTTTGCTGGCTTTTTTTGCATCAACCTATCAATCGTCTACATTTAGCAGTATCGAGCAGTATTCTTACCATATCCCTGAATCGTGAGTTTTAATGTACCCCATATTGAGTAGCAAACTTTTTTGAGAGTTTCGAAAAATTTAAAAGTCTCGTATGTAGCCGATCCTGATGGTATTCCTAGTAGTACTTTAAAATACTGTCATCATTTACTAATCGCTCCACTGACCTATTTATTCAACAAATCCTTCAAATTGAGTTATTTTCCTCGGATTTGGAAGAAATCAGTCATCATTCCGCTGTTGAAATCTGCTTTATCAAATTATAAAGGAATAGCTAAACTGAATGATATAGCAAAGTTGTTTGAACAACTCTTATGCGATACATTGTCTTATCAAGCAACGTCTATCCTTTTTTCTGCGCAGAATGCTTTCTGTAATTTCTACCATTACGAATTTCTTAGAATCAACAGCCTTAGATAACGATGAATTTGTCACTGGCAAACAAACAGATGTCATCTATTTTGATTTTGGTAAGCCCGTTGATAAGGTGAATCATAACTTACTCATTCATAAGCTTGATCGTATTGAATTTGGAACTTCCCTAATAAAATGGATTGAATGTTATTTGAAGAACAGAATACAGTGTGTCCAGTTCCTGAATAGGCTCTCTACTGATATAAATGTTATAACAGGCGTGCTTCAGGGTAGATATCTAGGCCCACTTTTATTTACATTATATATTAATGACTTCCCTTCCTTGTTTCAAACTCAAATATACGAATACTATTTAATGCACGCAGATGACGTGAAGTTATTCTTATCGTTTAACTCTATTTAGGAACAATTATGTCTTCAAGCTGACATTATACACTTAAGCACTTAGTACGCTAATAATTTAATGGAACAAAATGTGAAAAAGTGCAAAGAACAACTCCAATCAATGGACTCTATAAAATTAATAGTGGTGTTCTTGACCTAGTGGATTCATTTAATGACGTGGGAGTTATTTCAGATAAAAAAGTAGACTTCACGCTGCATATTTGTAGGTTTTAAGGGTGCGTTTGATTACCTCTCATGGGATGTGGTTTTCGACAGGCTGCGTCAAGTAGGCTGTCGAGAGCTGCCCCTATGGAGGAGTTACTTCGGCGACAGGAAAGCTTGTGTGGTAGGCGCCAACGACACGGTTTGGAGGGATGTTGTCCGGGGGTGTCCGCAGGGCTCCATCTGCGGTCCATTTATTTGGAACGTCATGATGGATCCCCTGTTGACACGACTCGGCCGTTCACACAAATTGTGCGCATATGCGGATGATCTACTCATCCTTATCGAGGGACAGTCTCGTGCTGATCTTGAGAGAAGGGGTGGGGAGGTCATGCGTGATGTAGTTGAGTGGGGTAATCGTGTGGGTGTTGATGTGGCCTTTGACAAGACCGTCACAATGCTGCTCAAGGGCAGATTGTCACGCGATCGTCCGCCACTCATTCGAATAGGCGATGTTAGTCTCAGGTATTCGACTGAGGTCAAGTACCTGGGAATAATGATGGGTGAGAGGATGAACTTCATGGTTCATCCCCTCTATGTTAGGGACAAGCTGAATGCCGTCGTAGGTAAAATTAGGCGTATCCTTAGGAGTGACTGGGGTCTCAGCAGGCGTGCTGTCCGTACTATATACGGTGGGCTATTTGTTGCCTGCGCAACATATGGTGCGCCGGTTTGGTACGAAACGGCTATGTCTGTTGTTGGCCGGAACAAGGTCTTGTCGTGTCAGAGGGTTGCCATGCTTGCCTGCATGCCAGTCTGTAGAACAGTTTCGACGGATGCTCTTCAGGTCTTACTGGGTGTGGCCCCGCTTGACTTGGAAGTAATTCGCAGGGCGATTACTTACAAGGTCAAGAAGGGTTTACCACTTCTCGAACGGGATTGGATTTCTGCTGTGGACTTGGTGAATTTGGATGCCAGGGGAATCAAGGCGCTCCTAGACGAGCGTCTTGTAACCATCTGGCAAGGTAGGTGGACAAGTAGCGACAATGGGCGGGTGACGTATGAATTCATACGTGACGTTAGTTTTGTTAGGGACCGCCCAGATTTTTGCTTTGGCGTAAGTCTGGGCTTTTTGTTGACTGGACACGGTTCGTTCAATGCGTATTTGCACCCGAGGGGTCTATCTGACTCTTCGGAATGTGAATGCGGGGAGGGACCGGAGGACTGGAGGCATATACTGACGGAATGCCATCGCTATGACGACATTAGGGACCTACACGGTATGGGCATAACTCATACCGGTGGGATTTGGTATTTTAGTAGAGTTTTAGAGGACAATCGTACTGTTGGGCGTTTGGGCGTTTTCGCCGCTGAGGCGATAAATAGAAGACGGAGACGGGAGTAGCGGAGGTAGACCTCTGTCCGAGCATTTGCGTGACCGACGTCCGCATGGTGTTGCCATAATTGTCCACGAGTTGCGGAGCTGTTGCGGCCTGATGTGGTGTGGAGGTGTAGGCGTATTTCCCTGCTGTTGGTGACTGGCGGTTGCTCTGCGGTCCTTGCTCTCGCTGTGGGTCCCCTCACTCTCTCCCCTCGGGGATATTTGGGGAGATTTGTAGCGGTGTATATGGGCGCGTGGCAACTGACTCAGCGTGAAGTTTGCTACCCTGGCTATGACTTGTTTCTGATTTACGTTTTGATTTGGCTGCTGAGTCGTCTTAGACCATTTGTTCACCCTTGAGGGGAACTGTTGAGTGTTGTCTTCTTTTGTGAGTTATGTCCTGCTGGCCTCACACATGTGAGCAAAGTGTCGCCCGTGAGGGCGGCTGTTAATTGTCGGTGTGTGTTGTTTATGCCATTTATGTTGATGTTTGTTGCTTGTGGTGGTGGGCCACCAGTCCCGAACTGTTTGGAGTTCAACTGGTAGTAGTTTCGGCTACGGGGTCTGACCGGAGACTTGTTTCTGGTACCACGGGTGTCGGGAGCCCCAGGAACCTCGGTTTCTGCCCGGCAATGGTGTGGCCCCTCGGGGAGCATCGTGGTGGCTGTGTGTTGAAACCCAAATCGCGGGGAGAGCGTTAGCTCAGTGTGGAGTTGCATTGCAACCGGGTGCCGTGACCCAAAGATCGGAAGGAGTTTTAGATGGGCTCCGCTCCTAACCAAGGGGGAAGCCATGTCCAAATACATGGTTTCAAATTGGTACTCATGGGTGACACCTGTCGCGCATGGGGGCGTTGGTAGACGCATTGTATTCACCCGGTGCTAAGACCACCGTCAGTTTGGGCCGCACGGCAGGTACTGACGTTAAACTCAGACACATTTGTCCCTTTGTCTGTACGTGAAATCGGCCCAGGTACGTGAAATCAGGACTACTGGATTGGATATGAATTTAAATACAGTGGTATTGAAATTCAGGGGCGCTGTTGGCTGAAGTAGTAGAACAAGAGACTATGAAGCGGAGGGTCCTGAGTTCAACCACGCGCTGAGTCATGAATATTGTGTTGAGTTCTTCTGATCAGCATTAGTGCATGGTTATGTTAGTTGTGCCAGCCTGTTTCAATGATGAATGTATAGTACTGGTCACTAAACATAATTGGCAGCGTCTGACACGATCATGTACGTTGGTCCTGTAGCAAAAAATAGCCGGCGAAGTAAAAATGTTGACGTAGCTACAAAAAATTCCTCATCTTTCTTCATCTGTCCCCGCAATACTATCCCCCCCCCCCCCTTTCTAGTTCCGGTGCAATGTACTGCAAATGTAGGGGTCATCCCCTGAGTGCTGGTCCGAGAAAAAAAATAATCCAAAATACGGTTCGAGAGCTATTCTAGTTCATAAAATTAACTTGCAACAACCAATTATCTTTCGTATTTTTGTTAATTAAACATATATTTTGCACTTTGGCGACAATAA
The DNA here is from genome assembly GCA_951800035.1 of Linnaemya tessellans. NCBI lineage: Eukaryota > Metazoa > Arthropoda > Insecta > Diptera > Tachinidae > Linnaemya > Linnaemya tessellans. The sequence continues at coordinate 65,237,741 of OX637535.1, read as the reverse complement.
AAAAATTAAAAATTTGATCCCAGTGTTCGAAATTAGATATATTTTTGCTACATATAAGTGACTAAATTAGTTATTAGTAATTTTTTTGTGATCTAAACCTATTTTATACTTCAGGAAGTATTAAAATTCTAGAGTTTCATAGTGCACATTTTTTGTGAATTAAACTTAAGGAAAAACAAGTAAAAACGTTATATTCGACCGGGTCGAATCTTAAATACCCTCCAAATATTTAGTAAGTGAATTTGATATGTTTAACTTGGTGGGACAGAGTTCCTTTATATAATATCGTACGTCAACGCCCACTAAAGGGGGCGGGATTCAAATATATACAATATCATGTTTTCCACAGACGAACGCATGGGCATTGCTAGACCGTCTTAGACTTCATCACAATGCTCTTTGGAGGGTATAAAAACTGTATTTTGGCGGGGTCGCTCTGGCAAGGGCTGTGGGGGAAACATTTCACCTTTGTCATAAAACTCTAAAAATAAATGCTTGGGATAATTATATACAAAATTAAGTTTTCTTTTTTTTGATAGGGTCATTTAGAGGGCAAAGGGGGAGAGGGGGTAGGGCAGAAACAGATACACATAAAACTGTAAAAATAAATGCTTGGGATGATTATACACAAAATAAAAAAAAATGTATATTTATTTTTAATAGGGTCATTTAGCGGGCAAAGGGGGAGGAGGGGGTAGGGCAGCAACAGGCAGTCATAAAACTCTAAAGATAAATGCTTGGGATGATTATATACAAAATTTAAAAAAACATTTTTTTTTGGTAGGGTCATTTTGGGGGCAAAAGAAGAGGGGGGGGGGTGGTAGGGCAGAAATCGGCAGTCATAAATCTCTAAAGATAAATGCTTGGGATGATTATATACAAAATTTAAAAAAACATTTTTTTTTGGTAGGGTCATTTTGGGGGCAAAAGAAGAGGGGGGGGGGGGGTGGTAGGGCAGAAATCGGCAGTCATAAATCTCTAAAGATAAATGCTTGGGATGATTATATACAAAATTTAAAAAAAAAAAATTTTTTTTTGGTAGGGTCATTTAGGGGGCAAAAAAAGAGGTGGGGGGGGGGGAGGTAGGGCAGAAATCGGCAGTCATAAAACTCTAAAGATAAATGCTTGGGATGATTATATACAAAATTAAAAAAAAAAAATTTTTTTTTGGTAGGGTCTTTTAGGGGGCGAAGGGGAAGGAGGGGGTATGGCAGAGTAGTACCAGGTTTCGTCTCAGCTTCGTCATTAAAGCTGAAAAGTGTTATTTTTAAGGAATGTAGGCTTAAGTACGACAATTTTTTATATATTTATGCTATTTTTGTCTATAATAACGCCCACTAAAGTGGGCGGGGTCACAAAATATTTTTATTTTATTTAATGGCTCCAAGTTTAAGGCGTTGGACCGTATTTGACATAAAAATATATCATTTGCTTAACAAAATAAGTTATTTCAATAGTCTAGCTTTTTTCGTTTGGACTGAATCGTGATTTCCACAGACGGACGGACGGACGGACGGACATGCTCAGTTGGTCTTAGGTTTCATCACTGATCAAGAATATATATACTTTATGGGGTCTGAGACGGATATTTCGATGCGTTACAAACGGAATGACAAAGTGAATATACCCTCCAAATTCTTTTTTGGAGGGTATAAAAACATATAAAAGTGGTATATACCCTTCACCAACCTACGTCTAGAGTGTACACACTTTCATTCCCAGCCTGGAAAAATCTTTTTTATCTTTCTTGTTTTCAATACTGATTTATTTCTTTCTAAAATAGAACATATTTCTTTACCAAAGAAGCAAATTTGTCTAATTTATAAACCAAGCAACAAATTTGTTTCACTGGTTTTTATTTTTTATTATCTCTTTGCATGTACTTTAATGTTCCATAAAAGGTTCAATTGTCCAACCCAGGAACTGATTTCAATTTAAATAATGACAGTTTTAATTTTCCTGAAGCAGAGAAAATAGTTTCAATTAACAAAAAATAAAAACTAGTAACCTATATAAAAAAGTCTATACAAAAAATCTATTGTCCAACCCTGTCATTTTGTGTTATCTTTAATATCCAGTTTATTATACCCTCCAAAAAAGAATTTGGAGGGTATATTCACTTTGTCATTCCGTTTGTAACGCATCGAAATATCCATCTCAGACCCCATAAAGTATATATATTCTTGATCAGTGATGAAACCTAAGACCAACTGAGCATGTCCGTCCGTCCGTCCGTCCGTCTGTGAAAATCGCGATTCAGTCCAAACGAAAAAAGCTAGACTCCTGAAATTTGGCATAAATATATTTTAAAACTTAGAGCAGATTAAGTTCGAAGATGGGCTAAATCGGGCAAGAGGGAAAAAAGTTCCCCTAAGAAGAACTAAACCAACCCAGAAAAAACAACATAATTTTTAAAGTTTTTTGGTTATTTTGTTAAGCAAATGATATATTTTTATGTCAAATACGGTCCAACGCCTTAAACTTGGAGCCATTAAATAAAATAAAAATATTTTTTGACCCCGCCCACTTTAGTGGGCGTTATTATAGACAAAAATAGCATAAATATATAAAAAATTGTCTTACTTAAGCCTACATTCCTTAAAAATAACACTTTTAAGCTTTAATGACGAAGCTGAGACGAAACCTGGTACTACTCTGCCCTACCCCCTCCTTCCCCTTCGCCCCCTAAATGACCCTACCAAAAAAAAAAATTTTTTTTAAATTTTGTATATAATCATCCCAAGCATTTATCTTTAGAGATTTATGACTGCCGATTTCTGCCCTACCACCCCCCCCCCCCTCTTCTTTTGCCCCCAAAATGACCCTACCAAAAAAAAATGTTTTTTTAAATTTTGTGTATAACCATCCCAAGCATTTATTTTTACAGTTTTATGTGTATCTGTTTCTGCCCTACCCCCTCTCCCCCTTTGCCCTCTAAATGACCCTATCAAAAAAAAAAAGAAATTTTAATTTTGTATATAATTATCCCAAGCATTTATTTTTAGAGTTTTATGACAAAGGTGAAATGTTTCCCCCACAGCCCTTGCCAGAGCGACCCCGCCAAAATACAGTTTTTATACCCTCCAAAGAGAATTGTGATGAAGTCTAAGACGGTCTAGCAATGCCCATGCGTTCGTCTGTGGAAAACATGATATTGTATATATTTGAATCCCGCCCCCTTTAGTGGGCGTTGACGTACGATATTATATAAAGGAACTCTGTCCCACCAAGTTAAACATATCAAATTCACTTACTAAATATTTGGAGGGTATTTAAGATTCGACCCGGTCGAATATAACGTTTTTACTTGTTTATCTATTAGATAAATAGTGATATAAAATCGAAGAAAAAATATATGATATTTGATGTATGTAGTAAGAATTTTAACGAACATTTTATATTGCTATGTTAAATTCAATTAAGATTCTATAGGCTAATTGTTCGAAATTTTAATTTAAATCTCAAAAAGACGTGATAAATATTCCAAGGCACAAAGGCAAGTCAACATCAGTTTTTGTTATTCAACTTACACAGCAGCGCAGAACAGCTGTTTTCGAAAGACGCAACCCTTTCATCATCAGTGCTCATGTGTATTGTGTTTGTCACCACTTATTAGGTGGCTTAGATGAATTTGATAACAGTTCCTATTTACACAAATTTTATTGTGAAAAATAATACGAGAACTGTATCAACCTGATGTTAACATGTTATTGTTATAATACCCGTGTTACCGTTTGATTATTTTTCTTCATGTCCCATTTTTCTGAATTTTTTGTTCCATCATACCTAAGTCAAACTTTTTTGGTTTGAATTTTATACTTAAGTACATGTGAACGTTTTTCCAATTTTTATTATTGGGTAGCTCAAGCCATAGCTTAAATTTGTATATAGTAAGAATTTTAACGAACAATTTCGAACAATTAGCCTATAGAATCTTAATTCAATTTAATATAGCAATATAAAATGTTCGTTAAAATTCTTACTACATACAAATTTAAGCTATGGCTTGAGCTACCAATAATAAAAAAGTTGAAAAAACGTTCACATGTACTAAAGTATAAAATTCAAACCAATTTGATATATGATGTATTTGGCGAGTTTATGAAAAAAAAATCAAAAACGTCAAAACTTTATTCAACAAAACATTACTAAGTTAATACTAAATTCCAAAGCAAAATTTTTGTATGTTTCCAAATACGCTTATGTAACAAAAAAATCAAAAATCATTGAAATCGTCGAAAAAAATTATGTTTGACGATCTTTTTGGTGAAGATACCAAAAAATGTTTTTGCACAACTAGTTTTTTCGTAATTTTGGTCAACCTTCGCACCACTTGGCAGGTGGCAACAAAAGTGGATAAAATTAAAAAATTCTATAGCGATGTGTTAGCTGTATTATTATACATATATCGAAATCAATTATTTTTAATAAAATTTACTGAAATAATTTTTTTGATTATTGTCCACTGTATTTTAAAGAAAAACAAGTAAAAGTGCTATATTCGGCTGTGCCGAATCTTAAATACCCTTCACAGAAGTCATTCTTTTCGTTTAAATTTTTCGGCTAGGAAGCTAAATGTTTGGCTTTTCTTATTTCTAATACTTTTGAACGTTTTTCAAAAATTTTAAATATGTAGTTTAATTTACAAAAAAAAATCGTATCATGTACCCCAAAAAGTTCTAATTGTCCAACCGTAGAATCGTCTTTTAGATTTAATTGGTTTCTAATACCAATTTATATTTTCCTGATATATAAACTGGGTATAATTCACCATAAAAACCAAAAATAGCAAATTATATGGTTACTTTACTGAATCAGAATATGTCGATTTTCCAAACCTGGAACCGAATTTTTAATTTTTAAAATGTTTAATACCAATTTAATTCTTAGCGAAACATAAAATATGTTTAATTTACTAAAAAAAACAAAATCGGGAACGTATATGGCTACTTTTATGTACCAAAAAATTTCGATTTTCCAACCCTGGAACCGAATTTTTAATTTTCAATACTAATTTAATTCACTAAAAAAACAAAAAATTTGGAATTTATGTGGGTACTTTTATATACCAAATATCAAATATTTCCAACTCTGAAAGCGAATTTTTATTATTTTACCAATGTAATTCTTGGTGAGGTGTAACATAGTTTTACTTGACACAAAATTAAAATGTTTAAACTTTTTGGTCACTTTCATGTACCATAAAATATTTCATTTGTCCAACCCTGTAGTCGAAATTTCGAAATTTTTTAAGATTTGAACACCAATTTTGTTCTTCCTGAATTACAAAACAGTTTTAATTAGCAAAAAAAAAAACAACGTCAATTGCCTTTTTGGTTACTTTTATGCAGAATGAATATTTCAATTTACCAATGTAACTCTTAATGAGGCATGAAATAGTTTTATTTAAGAAAAACTTTATATATGTAACCATTTTTGTCACTTTCATGTACTACAAAATATTGCAGTTATCCAACTCTGGAATCTAAATTTTTATTTGTTTTTTTTTAATTTTTTATACCAAATTTGTTTTTCCTGAACTAAAAAATAGTTTTAATTTGTAAAAAAACAACGTTAGTTGCCTTTTTGGTTAAAAAAAGGTTAAAAGGGCTGCCCGCAGTAAGCGAGAAAAACACTCGGAGGCCATCAAAAGGCCCATTGTGATGATGCCTTTTTGGTTACTTTTATGTATAAAAAATTTAAATTTCCCAGCCCAGGAAGCGAAATTTTATTTTTTACCAATCCTAGTCTTTATTAGGTATAAAGTCGTTTTATTTAGGAAAAACTTAAAATTTGCAACCATTTTGGTCACTTTCATGTATCAAAAAAACTTTCAACTTCCCAACTCTGAAAGTAAAATTTTAATTTTTTTTTCGTTTTTTTTTTACCAACTCTTCATGAGGTATAAAGTAGTGTTATTTAAGAAAAAATTACAATTTTGAACCACTTTGGTCACCTTCATGAACCATAAAATATTGCACTTGTTCAACCCTGGATTCGAAATTTTTTTTTTGACACCAATTATGTTCTTCCTAAATTATAAGACAGTTTTAGTTAGCAAAAAAAACACCATTAGTTGCCTGTTTGATTACTTTCACGTATAAAAAAAATTCAATTTCCCACCCCTGGAAACAAAATTTGAATTTAAACATTTTTTTCCAATACAAATCTTCAAGACGTATAAAGAGGTTTTATTAAAGAAAAACTTAAAATTTTTAACAATTTAGTCTAGTGACTAGACGAAGTGCAGATGGCATCGCTTTTTTAAAAACGCGTTCAAAATCCATTTGCTTTCAGCTCTTCTTTTTCATACCCGGAATGCTTCTTTCAACCTGTGGAGATTTCGTCGCTTTAAGTGATTAGTAGCACTTTTGGGAAGATTTTCTGGGTTGTCCTTTTTTGACGCCACCATCTCCTGCTTTTTCTTCGGTGTCAATTTAGACTCCAGCCTCTTTTTATATACAAGCTCGCTGCTGATAGCCTTTAAATCTTCCAGTGAACATGTTTTCAAGCTCCGCACGCTTTTGGAGACTATTTTATCGCTGAGGGATATTTTGGTGTTCAAGCGTCTACGGTGGATATTCGATCGGTTTAGTTCTTCACGATACAGAAATACGGTGTAAGCAATAGTGCGTTCGGTATCCATTATTATGAGTAAATTTATTTCAGTGGCTTCTGAAGTGACGTTACTGAGGCAATGCTTCTAGTAAGAATTATTATATTCTGATATTTTTAAGCTTAAGGTCTCTTTATTTTAATTTTATGTCTTAATTTCAATATTTCGTCACTCCTTTGTGTAACTTCTTCAGGAAATTAATTATTTAATTAAAGGAGTGACGAAATATTGATATTAAAAAATAAAATTAAAATAAAGAGACCTTAAGCTTAAAAATATCAGAATATAATAATAATTAAAAAGAGGTCAAAAAACCAGAAGAATTCTAGTAACAATAATATCATTTCTCAAATCTCATTGCTTTATATACAATCCGAACGAGCCACCTTACCGAACGTGAAACGAATCCTGTGTGTGTGCGGTTACCTGAAATCACAGCTGTGCATTAGGTACATAAGAATTTTGTGGTTACGGTTTTTAGATGATAAAGTTATAAGTAATATGTTTGCTGGCTTTTTTTGCATCAACCTATCCATCGTCTACATTTAGCAGTATCGAGCAGTATTCTTACCATATCCCTGAATCGTGAGTTTTAATGTACCCCATATTGAGTAGCAAACTTTTTTGAGAGTTTCGAAAAATTTAAAAGTCTCGTATGTAGCCGATCCTGATGGTATTCCTAGTAGTACTTTAAAATACTGTCATCATTTACTAATCGCTCCACTGACCTATTTATTCAACAAATCCTTCAAATTGAGTTATTTTCCTCGGATTTGGAAGAAATCAGTCATCATTCCGCTGTTGAAATCTGCTTTATCAAATTATAAAGGAATAGCTAAACTGAATGATATAGCAAAGTTGTTTGAACAACTCTTATGCGATACATTGTCTTATCAAGCAACGTCTATCCTTTTTTCTGCGCAGAATGCTTTCTGTAATTTCTACCATTACGAATTTCTTAGAATCAACAGCCTTAGATAACGATGAATTTGTCACTGGCAAACAAACAGATGTCATCTATTTTGATTTTGGTAAGCCCGTTGATAAGGTGAATCATAACTTACTCATTCATAAGCTTGATCGTATTGAATTTTTAACTTCCCTAATAAAATGGATTGAATGTTATTTGAAGAACAGAATACAGTGTGTCCAGTTCCTGAATAGGCTCTCTACTGATATAAATGTTATAACAGGCGTGCTTCAGGGTAGATATCTAGGCCCACTTTTATTTACATTATATATTAATGACTTCCCTTCCTTGTTTCAAACTCAAATATACGAATACTATTTAATGCACGCAGATGACGTGAAGTTATTCTTATCGTTTAACTCTATTTAGGAACAATTATGTCTTCAAGCTGACATTATACACTTAAGCACTTAGTACGCTAATAATTTAATGGAACAAAATGTGAAAAAGTGCAAAGAACAACTCCAATCAATGGACTCTATAAAATTAATAGTGGTGTTCTTGACCTAGTGGATTCATTTAATGACGTGGGAGTTATTTCAGATAAAAAAGTAAACTTCACGGTGCATGGCTTACTATTATAGGTTATGACCTCATTTTTCCTTTACGCATATTATACTTTGACTTCTTTCTGCTTATATACTTTAAGTTCGTTGATGTTTCTTTCCCTCCCTTCAAAGGGGTTTGACATTATATATTCCTATATAACGATTTCTTATATATTTATGAACTTGTATTCTACCTTATAACTTTAAGTAAGCTCTGTCTCTCTCTCTCTCTCTAATACATTTAATTTTAAGTAAAAAAAAGCTGAGAATTGTGCTTGGCACACTTAGATCTAAAGTTGACATGTTGTTTTATTTAAAGAAAAGAAGGAATAACAAGTAAAAGTGCTATATTCGGCTGTGCCGAATCTTAAATACGCTTCACAGATGTAATTCTTTTCGTTGAAATTTTTCCGCTAGGAAGCTATTTCTAATACCTCTGAAAGTCTCTCAAAACTATTAAATATGTTTAATTTACAAACAAAAAGTTTCTAATTGTCCAACTGTAGAATCGTCTTTTAGATTCTTTTGGTTTTTAATAAAAATTTTTTCTTCCTGATATATAAAGTAGGTATAATTCACAATAAAAATCAAAAATAAAAATTATATGACCCTGGAACCGAATTTTTTAGTAAAAAAATGTTTAATACCAATTTAATTCTTAGCGAAAAAAAAATTGGGAACTTCTATGGTTACTTTTATGTACCAAAAAATTTCGATTTTCCAACCCTGGAACCGAATTATTAATTTAAAAATTTTTAAAACCAATTTAATTCTTAGCGAAGTATAAAATATGTTTCACTGAAAAAACCCAAAATTTTGAATTTATGTGGGTATCAAATGTATGTACCAAAAAATTTCGATTTTCCAACCCTGGAACTAAATTTTTAATTTTTTGGAACTAATTTTTTTTCTGAAATATAAAATAGGTTTATTTCACTATAAACACAAAATTTAGAATTTATGTGGGTACTTCTATGTACCAAATATATATCGTTTTCCAACTCTGGAAGCGAATTTTTATTTTTTATGAATGCATTTCTTAGTGAGGTGTAATATAGTTTTACTTGACAAAAAGATTTTAATTGTGTTTGGTCACTTTCATGTACCATAAAATATTTCATTTGTCTAACCCTGGAGACGAAATTTTGATTTTTTAAGATTTAAATTCCAATTTTGTTCTTCCTGAAATATAAAATAGTTTGTAATATTTTGAATATAGCAACCTTAGTTTTTAGAATAATTTTTACTTCAATCCATCCGAAAAAACTATAATAATGAATTAATTGTTATTTGAATTTGTAATAAAATAGATTGGTTAAATAAAAAGTCATTGGAAAACAATTTGAGTCGTCGTTTTAAAATTCAGGTGTGGGGTCTATACGTAATCTCTTGAACAGTACACATTTTTAGAGGAAATGGACATGCGACTAACAAGGCAACAGATCGTGGAGGATCTTCTTGAAAAAGGTATAGAATTTCCACCAACGGCTACGATAGCACAACTACGAACGATTCATGAGCAATTACATATCAGTCAGCATGCTGACAATATATGCGAGGGAGAAATTCCTGATGCAGCTATGACAACCACGGGAGTTTCTGTGACCGCACCGTTGCTATTGCCTGAATACGATTACGTTGAATTAGCTGGTGAAATGCCTCCTCCAGGTATGGAAACTGTTATCTCAATGCTAGCTGCAACAAGCCAAACTGCCGCATCTGATTCTACCGTTAGTACACCGCTGACGACGTCTGGGAAAAATTCTGCTGTATCGGATGTCTCAATACCTTTGGATAGAACTGCTGCCCTAGTACCGGTTGTAACAGGTCAAACTGCCACTTCAATGCCTTTATCTCTGACTTCTGCGGCCCAAACGTTAAATATGGAAGGGTTTTCTGCTTCATCCCCTCTGGTGCATAATCTGGGCACCGTAAATATGCTGCCACGCGTAATGGATAGATCTGCTGTTTCTGCAGGGCAATCTATAGCAACTACAATGTATCATGTTGCACCTCTAGTTCACACTTCTAGTTCAGCATCCACGGGCGCGGGAAGTTTTATTCCATATAATGCAGGCACAACTTATACGACTGCCAGTCCTATTGATTCGATAGAATCAGAACTCAGGATTCAGCAACTGCGTCTACAGCTGCTGCGAACTCAGGAGGAAATCCGTATAATAGAAGCAAATTCAAAAGAAAAAGAAATAACGCATCGACGTCACATTGATTTAACTGAAATTGATGCAGTATTGCCGTCATTCAGTGGTGACGACAATTATGATATAGATAAGTGGTTCCAGCAGTTTGAAGAGTATGCCGAATTGTGCTGTTACACAGACAAAGAGAAGTGTCTTGGCTTACGACGCCGCCTTATAGGGACTGCCAAGAGCCATATATTTAATTTGGGTTCAATGGAATATAGGATCATGAAAGCGAGTTTGTTGAAATTATTCAAAAGAACCATAACCCGACGGGAGGTATACCGCCAGCTTCAAACACGGAAGTTACAGTCAACTGAATCTTCCCTGACTTATTTAATTGCAATGCAGACAATCGCAAATAAGTCAACTATTGAAGAACTGGAGTTAGTGGACTTGATTATTGACGGGCTTTCAGAAGTTGGCCACCACTCCACAATGTTATATGGTGCTAATTCAATGGACGATCTCATACGCAGACTGGATCGTTTTGAACAACGCCGTCGGTATGTTGCTGAAACACCACAAAAATCTAACGTTGGGTATAAGCAAGCTGCAAAAGTAAAGACTGATGTCACCACTCCAAACACTGCTACAAAATTCGATGAAGAAGCAGTGCGATGCTACAACTGCTCGAAAATGGGACATTACCAGAGCAAATGCCCAAAGCCAAGTCGTCCGATGAATTCCTGTTTCTACTGTGGTGAAGTGGGACATTACCGCCAAAATTGTCCAAAGAGGAATCGCATTGCTGCAACTATCGTTGAGGATGATGTGAACGGGGTAGAAACATTTGGGGCATATCAAACGGTAAGTGTCGCCTTTGTTAACGGAGATAAGTGTACTGAGCTAAAGTCCTATGTTTCTCTTTTTGATACCGGTAGCCCAATTAGTTGTGTACGGAGATCTTTGGTCCCTTTTGCTATCAATAGTGAAAAGACCGTCTCATCATTTCGTGGAGTAGGAAAAAATAAAATTAATGCATTTGGTTTTGTGAATTGTAAGGTGCATTTTTGTAAACGGGAAGTAATGAATGATTTCCTTGTACTACCTGATGAAGAGGCAGTTGTTCCATTCTTGATTGGTAGGGACTTATTGGCGAAATTTAATATGAAGCTTTGCAAAATAAAAAATATATATGACAAGAGTACACATTTGAATTTAAATAATGAAAGAGAAAATGAATTTAATAAACATGCTTTAGATACACTTATGTCTTTTAACCTTTTGAGGACACCTCGGATTCCAGTTATCTCTGATAGATATAGCGGAGTAGGTCTACCCCACCATTTTCCGGGTAACTTACATCGAGATTTTGACAAATTATCACACACTAAAAGTATTAATGTTGGCACCTCGAATGGTTCACTCACCCAAGAGGTGGATTTTATGACAGAAGGATTATTGGGGTCTGTTGGTATATCAGATATGGTAAAGGACAGTGAAATAGATGTTAATATAGATTTATTTCATGACGCAAATGTTATTCGGGATTTGATAAGCGAATGTTATCTGAGAACGAAGGGTAGTAGTCAAGTGGAGATGGACTATTCTATGAGAATACGGCTAAATAATGACATACCTATATTTAGTGCCCCTCGGCGATTGTCTTACCGGGAGCGCATAGAGGTAAAGGAAACGCTTGCTGACTTATTGCGGCGAGGCATAATAAGACCCAGCGAGTCTCCTTATGCCTCGCCTATAGTATTGGCAAAGAAAAGGAATGGAACGTTGCGTATGTGTATTGATTATCGCGCTTTAAATAAGATTACGTTGAGAGATAATTTTCCGTTGCCAGTAATAGAGGATTGTCTTGAATATTTGGGAGATAAGTGTTACTTTAGTACATTAGATCTTAAGGACGGTTTTCATCAGGTTCGCATTCACGAGGAGTCAATACCGTATACGGCATTTGTAACACCTTTTGGTCAATATGAATATTGTTACATGCCGTTTGGTTTGAAAAACGCCCCTGCGGTATTTCAAAGATTTATGGGTCTGGTACTGAAGGACTTGGTGGATAGCGGTAGGATTGTGGTGTATATGGATGACATAATGGCAGCAACTAATACGTTGGACGAACATGTGAAGATTTTACGTGAGGTTTTACTATTATTAGGAAAGTATGAACTGAAATTGAATCTAGCGAAATGCAAATTTGGTTATCGGGAACTTGATTATTTAGGTTATCGTGTGAACGAGAAGGGGATTCAACCGAATAATGACCACATAAGGGCAATTCAGAACTACCCGATTCCTACAAATAATAAAGATATACAGCGGTGTTTGGGGTTATTCTCTTATTTCCGACGTTTTGTACAGAATTTTTCAAGAATAGCTAAGCCACTTACCGACCTTACCAAGAAGGATAGTATTTTTAAATGGACGGACTCTTGTACTGAGGCATTTTATAATTTAAGAGACATGTTAACTAGGCCTCCCGTGCTATCAGTGTTCAGTCCTTTCCGGGATACTGAGCTACATACAGATGCTAGCTCGCGTGGTTTTGGCTCGGTACTTTTACAGAAGCAGGAGGATGGGAAGTTCCACCCCGTAGCTTATCATTCAAAAACAGCTTCCGATGCTGAGTCGAGGTATAATAGTTTCGAGCTGGAGACTCTGGCTATTGTATATGCATTAAGGAGGTTTAGAATGTTTTTAGAGGGCATCAAGTTTACTACAGTTACAGATTGAAACTCATTGGCCCTCACTCTAAGTAAGAAAGTTATAAACAACCGTATTGCGAGATGGGCCCTAGAGCTTGAGAAGTATGACTACGACATACTACACAGGAAAGGTGAGATGATGGCCCATGTAGACGCCTTGAGTCGGGAGCCGGTCGCTGTAATTGTTGATGAGTCTGATGTTGACTTGAATATTCAGGTTGTTCAGAGTCGGGATGAAACTATACGGACTATGCGTGACGAACTGGAGAAGAGGGACGTGGACGGCTACTTTTTGGATAATGGTTTGGTGTTTAGACGTGGTCTACAAGGTCAGAGCCAGTTGTTTGTACCTGCTGAAATGGAAGAGAACATAATGAGATTAGTACACGAAAAATTCGGCCATATAGGAATTGATAAATGTCAAAATCAAATTCAAAAGCATTACTGGTTTACTAATATGAGGGAGAAGTTGAAGAAATTCACACGCAATTGCTTAAAATGTATCTATTACTCCGAGCCTAACAGCATTCGTAAGCGCAACTTATACAATATTGAAAAGAAACCGGTCCCATTTGATACTTTGCACATTGACCATTTTGGTCCGCTGCCTGCAATTAATTCGAAGCGAAAGCATGTACTAGTGGTTATAGATTCTTTTACAAAGTTTGTAAAGTTGTACGCGGTTAATTCCCCAGGGACTAAGGAAGCTTGTTGTGCCCTTTCCAAATATTTTGAAAACTATAGTAGGCCTAGACGTATAATTTCTGATCGGGGTACTTGTTTTACATCAACTGAGTTTGCTAGTTTTCTGGCGGAGCGTAATATTTCTCATGTAAAAGTATCAGTGGCTTCGCCACAGTCAAACGGCCAAGTTGAACGGGTTAATCGAGATTTGAGAGCTATGTTAGCTAAGTTGACAGAGAAGATTGACCATTCGGACTGGGTGTCGAAATTGGCTCAGGTGGAATTCGCCATAAATAATTCTCCTCATTGTACAACGGGGCAAACTCCGAGTGTGATGCTATTTGGGGTTGAACAACGGGGCAAAATTTTGGATGAGATCACCGAACATTTGGGTATAAGGTCTGAAAGGGAGAGCGTGGATTTAGGTGCAGTAAGGGCAGCCGCAGCGGTTGCGATTCAAAAGTCTCAGATATATAATAAAAACTATTTTGATAAACATCATAGGGCTCCCGTGATATTTGACGTAGGTGACTGGGTAGTTATGAAAAATGTTGATACTACGACAGGTGTCAACAACAAACTTATCCCAAAATACCGGGGACCCTATATATGGTTCGGAGGTGTGTAGGTAATGATCGTTATGAAATAAGCGATGTAGATAATTATCAGGTAACACAGATACCTTACCACGGTATAGTGGACTCGACGCGTCTAAAGAGATGGCTGACCCCCAACCAAAAAGAGGGGAAGAGTCTGTCGAAATACAAAGGCGATGCTGAAAAATGTGTCCATCACGAGCTCTTGCATGACAATGTTGAATATGAGTCCTCTGATAGTGGAGGGATGGATTGAGGTTATGGCTAGCTACAATTGAGGTCAATTGTTCTGTCAGGTTGGTCGAAATTGTAATATTTTGAATATAGCAACCTTAGTTTTTAGAATAATTTTTACTTCAATAAATCCTGGAAACGAAATTTAAGTTTTTTACCAATGAAACTCTTAATGAGGCATGGAATAGTTTTATTTAAGAAAAACTTAATATTTGTAACCATTTTGGTCACTTTCATGTACTACAAAATATTGCAGTTTTCCACCTCTGGAATCAAAATTTTGATATTTTTTTTTAATATTTGATACCAAATTTGTTTTTCCTGAACTAAAAAATAGTTTTAATTAGTAAAAAACTGACGTTAGTTGCCTTTTTGGTTACATTTATGTATAAAAAAATAATTAAATTTCCCAGCCCTGGAAGCGAAATTTTAATTTTTTTTACCAATTCTAGTCTTCATTAGATATAAAGTCGTTTTATTTAAGAACAACTTAAAATTTGCAACAATATTGGTCAGTTTTATGTACTACAATATATTGCATGTACAAAAAAACTTTAAACTTCCTAACCCTGGAAGTGAAAATTTAATTTTTTTTGTTTGTTTTTTACCAATGCAAATCTTAATGAGGTATACAGTAGTATTATTTAAGAAAAATTTACAATTTTGGTCACCCTCATGAACTATAAAATTTTGCACTTGTCCAACCCTCGAAATTTTGATTTTTTTTGGAAATTTTTGATACCAGTTTGGTTCTTACAAAAATATAAAATAGTTTTAGCAAAAAAAACACAACGTCAATTGCCTTCTTGGTTACTTTTATGTATAAAAAAATGTAAATTTCCCAGCCCTGGAAGCGAAATTTTAATTTTTAAAATTTTTTTTATCAATGCAAATCTATATGAGATATAAAGTAGTTTTGTTTTAGAAAAACTCAAATTTTGCAACCATTTTGGTTTTTACATGTACTACAAAATATTGAATGTAGCAAAAAAACTTTCATTTTGCCAACCCTGGAAGGGAAATTTTAATTTTTTGTTTTTGATCAGTCCAACGCTTCATGAGGTATTAAGTAATTTTTTTTTAAGAAAAATTTCAAATTTTTCACCATTTTGGTCACTTTAATGTACTATTAAATATTGCACTTGTCCATCCCTGGATTCGAAATTTTATTTTTGAATTTTTGATACCAATTTTGTTCTTCCTAAATTATAAAACAGTTTTAGTTAGCAAAAATAAAAAACAACATCAGTTGCCTGTTTGATTACTTTCACGTATAAAAAAATGCAATTTCCCACCCCTGGAAGCAAAATTTCAATTAAAAAATTTTTTTTTGGCCAATGCAAATCTTCATGACGTATAAAGAGGTTTTGTTACAGAAAAACTTAAAATTTTTAACAATTTTAGTTACTACATGTACTACAATATACGGAATAGGCCGAAAAAAAATTTTTTGTTTCCCATCCCTGGAATTTTTTTTTTTATTTTAAATGATTTTTGGTATAAATTTTGCGTAGAGAAATAGGTGTAAGTTTCCTAGCTCTGGAACCATACTTCTGATCTTTCTGAATTTCAATACCACTCTATTTAAGTTCATTTCCAATCCAACACTTCAAGTACGAAGTCACTAGCTCTTCTGGGGGCTTGGGAAAACCGATTTCACGTACAGACAGTCGGACAGACGGACATCGCTCAATCGTCATCGCTATTCAGAATATATATACTTTATCGAAGATATTACACACGGAATGACAAATATGTTAGAATTTACGCTTTCAATATTGCATACTACAATAACATGATTTGTTGTAATATCATATGTTTAGTTTTATCACCTTTTGTGTTCTCTTTTGAAACACGTTGAGTTATGCTTCTTCCCTTTTGCGATGCAACTTTGCTTTTTAGTTCTCTATACTTTTTCTTACTGAATTGTCTTAATAAACTGAATTGATTAAACGCTATACGTTTTTTATTTGGTTGCGTTATTAGACTATTTTAAAGTAAGTTTTCAACAGGTTATGGGCCCAGCACCTGGCAAGCGATAGAAAAGATTTACATGGATAAAAGCTCTCCGACACACCAGAGGTTGATAGAAGACGACTCGGCTTTTGTGACCGACACAGACATCACTTTAAATCCACCAAACGTAACCGCTGATACAAGTGTAATTGAAATTGCAAACATGTCCAAAATATCAGAAAAAGCGTATCAAATTCATCGTTTCAATGGGCAAAACCATCAACTATGGCGTCGTCAGATGGAGATTTACATGGGCGAAAATAAACTACGGCCTTATATTTTAGGTACGATTACTAAAACAGAATCAAATGCAGTCATGTGGGAAGAAAAGGACGCAGAGGCTCAAGCATTTATAATGCGTGGTTTGGAACTAGAACAGCTAAAATATTTGACTGACTGCTATACGGCAGCTGAAATGTGGTCGAGATTAAAAATGGTTCATTCAGAGAGAAGCGAACAATCTGTGCAGGTATTATTAGAGAAATTTATAAACTGTAAGATGGATGAAGATGAATCTATGGCTAATTTTATCGCCAGAATAACTTCGCTCACGCAAAGGCTAAAAGATATGGATCTTGAGCAAAAGACCCCAGTGGTAATTGCAAAGATCTTAGGAAGTTTGCCTGCTAAATATGATCATGTGCGTACCGCATGGTATGCTGTACCTCGTGCTGAACAAAATATCGAACGTTTAACGGATCATTTAGTCAATGAAGAAGCTTTGTTGAATTTTCGTACAAACAACAAAGACAATGCTTCTGTATCTAGTGCAGCTTACAGCGCCGCTTATAAAAAGTCATCCCATAAACAAACCGTTAACAATACAACAAAGCGTATGGGTAAATGCAATTATTGCGGCAAGCCAGGGCATTGGGCAAGAGAGTGTTTCAAGAAAAAGAGAGATCAAGAAGGTAAGCAACAAACTGAACAAGCAAAGAGAAGTGAAACTCGCTCTTTTATGGTGGAGAAAATGGCGAATGTTAAATCACTTGCAAATAAAACAAATGACAAAAGTTCTTGTTTGTTTATGCTGACGCTAGCAAACTCTAAACACAAATCAAAAAATGAATGGTACGCAGATTCCGGTGCCACTGACCATATGTCGTTTCAGAGAGAGTTGTTTAAAAATTTTATACCAAGTTCGCCTGGCTCCTGGTATGTACGAATCGGTGATGGTAGCAAACTGACTGTCGAAGGAACCGGTGACGTTGAAGTTACAACAAACGATGGAAGTGGTGTAAAACATGTTTTGAAAGATGTGCTTTTAGTTCCAGAGCTGGACAAAAATTTTGTATCCATCATGCGTTCCACTGAAAAAGGAATGAAAGTTGTTTTCGAAGAAGGTGCAGAAAATGTATATTTTATGAAAGGCAGCAAAATTATTGCTGATGGTGTGAGATATGAAAAACTGTATAAAATGAATTTGTTTCCTGCAAATAACACGATATTAAATAGCGCATCATCATCACAACAATCACAAGAATTGCTAATGCTTTGGCATGAACGCCTTGGTCATGTTAATTTTAAAACATTGCGAGAAATGCATAAAAATAAAGTCGTCGACGGTTTAAACATTGGTATGGCAAATGATGGTATCCCATTCTGTGAAGGCTGCACATATGGTAAGCAGCACCGTTTAAGTTTTCCAAAGACTGGTGCAAGGCGATCGATTAAGCCAGGTGAGACGTTCCATGTAGATTTGTGTGGAAAAATGAGTGAACCGTCTATTGGTGGTGCAAATTATTTCATATTATTTAAAGATGACTTTTCTAGATACTGCTTCGTTTACTTTCTGAAGTCTAAGACAGATGTGCTAACATATTTGATGCAATTCTACACTGAAGTACATTCTGATGGGCACACAATAAAAAGGTTAAGGACAGATGGGGGCCTGGAATTTTGTAACTCTTCTGTTAGGCAATTCCTTTTAGTAAGAAACATAAAACATGAAATTTCAACACCTAGAGCACCTGAACAAAATGGCTATATCGAACGTCAAAACCGCACGATAGTTGAAAGTGCTAAGGCCATGTTACATAAGAAACAACTCCCGTTGTATTTATGGGCAGAGGCGACGCAGGTTGCAGTCTATTTGAAAAATAGAACACCTTCAAGTACTATTAATGGAATCACACCATATGAAAAGTGGTTTTCCATAAAACCTTCAGTGAAACATCTTAGAGTTTTTGGAAGTGATGTCTATGTGCATATTACCAAAGATCAGCGAACAAAGTGGGAAAGGAATTCGGTGAAATGCATTATGATTGGTTACAACGATGGTAGTAAATCGTATAGAATTTTCGATCCGGACAGTAGACGAGTATTAATCCGCAGAGATGTTATTTTTAACGAGAGGTGTGCACCTGTACATGAAGTAAGGGAAACTCTGTACACCGACAAGGTGGTAGACGTAGATCAACAGAAAGAAGATGATATAAAAGAACATCAGACATCAAGTACCGACGAAAGAATTTATAAAAACCCTCGTCTACCCATACCACGAAGCCCGTATAATACAAGAAGAACTTCAAAGTCCATAGATGACAACAGAGACGAAGCACGCGTCACGGGAGAAATATACGTATTAGAATTCGAACCACAAAGTTTGCAAGAAGCGATGCAAACTGAAAATCATCTTCAATGGTTGAAAGCAATAGAAGAAGAAATTAAAGCACTTAACAAAAATAAAACTTGGGTACTAATACCACGTACTAAAGACAAACATGTAATCTCTAATAGGTGGGTTTTTAAAGTAAAATATGATGCAAACGGTGAGGTAGAAAAATATAAAGCCAGGCTGGTTGTCAGAGGATGTTCACAACAGAAAGGAATCGATTATACAGAAGTTTTCGCACCTGTAGTAAGATACGAGTCCGTGCGAATTTTACTTGCAATAGCTGCCGCCAACAATATGGAAATATACCAGTTTGATGTAAAAACTGCGTTTCTTCATGGTTTCCTCGATGAAGATATTTATATGGAGCAACCATATGGATTCGAAGAAGATGACCGAATTTGCCATTTAAAACGTGGTTTGTATGGTTTGAAACAAAGTTCAAGGCAATGGAACAAACGAATTGTGTCATTTCTATCAAATCTTGGTTTCAAACAATCTAAAGTAGACTCGTGCATTTTTATAAACATTGCAAACCAAATAGTAACATATCTCGCACTTTATGTCGATGATGGCATCGTATGTGGCAATAACATTCATTATATTAAAAATTTACTGAATGAACTTAATAATGAATTTGAGATTACTTTCAGAGAGGCTGAATTTTTTGTTGGGCTGCAAATTAAAAGAGATAATGTTAATAACAAACTTAAGGTATACCAAAGCGCATATACGCACAAAATCTTGCAACGTTTCAATCACGAAGATTGTTTTCCCGTCTCTACACCAGCTGATCCTACCATTAAATATTCAAAAGCAAATAATAGCAGCAATCAAAAACAATTTCCTTACAGAGAAGGCATTGGTTCATTACTTTATCTGACAACTTGCACACGTCCTGACATAGCATATATTGTAGGAGCACTTAGTCGATATATGGAGCAGCCTACAGCGATACATTGGCATGGCGTAGAGAGAATCTTTAAATACGTTAAAGGAACTAGTGATTATGGCATCTCATTTAATTATGACACAAAGCACCCCAAACTTGAGTGTTATTGCGACGCAGATTGGGGGGGAGACATCGACACTCGACGAAGTACAACCGGCTGGATAATGACGTTTAATGGTGGACCAATATCTTGGTGTTCTCGCAAGCAAAGCATAACAGCAACATCATCAACAGAGTCTGAATTTGTTACATTATGCGCTGCAACGAAGGCGGTGATTGGCATTAGACGATTGTTGATCGAAATTGGTTACACGCAAACCGAACCTACTCCCATAAAATGTGACAATCAACGAGCAATCACCTTAGTGAAAAATCCAGAATCGTCAAAGAGAACGAAGCATATTGACATCCAGTATTTTTATACTTGCGATATGCAAAGCAACAACGAAATTGATGTACAATACATACCAACTGCCGATCAATTAGCTGACCCGTTAACGAAAGCATTAACCAAAGAAAAATTTATGTTTTTTATTGATAAATTTGGGTTAAATACTTAAATAAATTTTAAATATCGAAAGCGAAGGGAAGTGTTAGAATTTACGCTTTCAATATTGCATACTACAATAACATGATTTGTTGTAATATCATATGTTTAGTTTTATCACCTTTTGTGTTCTCTTTTGAAACACGTTGAGTTATGCTTCTTCCCTTTTGCGATGCAACTTTGCTTTTTAGTTCTCTATACTTTTTCTTACTGAATTGTCTTAATAAACTGAATTGATTAAACGCTATACGTTTTTTATTTGGTTGCGTTATTAGACTATTTTAAAGTAAGTTTTCAACACTATATATACCCTTTCACTTTTTTGTGAAGGGTATAAAAAGCATGGCATATCAAATTGTGAAGTCTTTTTAAATTAAATTAAAAGGTGTACCTACTACAATTTCAGAAGTGGGATAAGAACAACGATTTATTATATACGCTGAGACAAACGAAGAAATAAAATATAATAATAATAGATAATACTGTTTGAAAAAGAAGAAAATTTTTTATCGAACAATTTTTAATACATTCTTTAAAAGAAGCAAAAAGTGGAAATGGAAAAGAGCATTGTGCGCGGTACAGACTATACATATGCGCAGCTGCGCCTTTGGGTACAAAAGCTAGGGTTATCGTCAACGGGTACAAAGGGTGTACTACTAGCACGTTTGAACGATGTACCAGCCGATGTAAGGAACGACTGTCCAGTTATAAATGAGTCGTCCAATATGGTTAATCTGGACAATAACGGGGAAGCAGAAAATGAGAGAGAAAGTTTAGATGATAATGATCGGTATGCGGAAGAAAATGTACAGGTAGAAACAGTGGTGCAACGAAGAAAATTGTTGGTCACGATTTTGTGAATATATTAAAAAAAAAGAGCTGAAAATAATAAATCGAGAAAAGGAGTTACTGCGGCGAGATAACTATCTACTAAGAATGAAAGCAGACTCCGAGAAAAATCGTGGCTTGGCCGAAAAGAATGTACCTTGGACGAATTGCAACACTTTCACAAAGCGAAGATTTCTTTTAACACATTAAGAGATATTATTCCAGACTACGAAGGCGAGAACTTTCCAGAGTTGTGGACAGGACAATTTAATAAAATTTGTGGAGTCTATAATGTCGATGAGAAAAATACTTTTGATGTGTAAGTTAAAAGGCAAGGCGCAAATATGGCTACATTCCAACCCAGATTTTGTGAACCTGAAAACTGAAAGCATTCTTGATGAGGTGGAGGATTTTTTTTCAAAAATAAGGAAAATAAGCTGACCATGCGCAAAAACTTTGAAGCGCGTAAGTGGAAATATAGAGAAGCATTTGGCGATTACTACATACTTTAGTTCGCCCAATACTTGTATAAAGATCTGTTGTATGGGACCCACAATATCTTGCACACTCAATTAAAATAGAGTCAGTACAAGTTCAATTCTTATTATCTTGTCTCCGTGGTCTTCCTTGAAACTCTAATATAAGATTACCATCTAGCCGGGATACTCCTAGGACTTATTACGCTCCCAATCTTAAAGAGCCGTCGGCAAATGCTTAATGTGAACTTCCTGCTAAAACTAATAAACGGTAGCATCACTTCTAATTTCTGCTGAGTAAAATAAATTTGAATATACCCAATCATCCAACAAGGTATTATAGCTTCTTGAGTATTAAGTTTTACACTACAAACTATAGCAATTTCGATCCCTTTCGTAGAATTTGCAATGATTTTAATAGCCTTTACCCTCATATCGATTTCAACAAAAGTATTGATGTCGTAAAAAATTATGTAATTTTACATCTTACCTCATTACAAAATTAAATATAAATAAATGTTTAATTTGTTAAATCGACATTTGCTAAATCCGTACTTTTTTTGTTGTAATTTGTCTTATCGCTATAGTAAAATAAAGGCCTTATTCATAAAAAATCTTTTTGATTTATAAAACATCTATCAAGCAGATTTCCATACAAAGTTTGCTGTATGAACCTTTTATAAAACAGAAATATTTTTTATGAATAAGGCAGTAAAACTGTATCGATTCCATTTATATATGTACTTATCATTTCCTAAACATTGTTAAATTTTAATTGTATCAATCTGTAAGGATTAATCCATAAATTAAATAAATAAACAAATAAAAAACTATAACACTTTTTGTCTTTTGAGAACTGCCTTTTAATATCATTTTGGTCTACATTTTAAATAATTTGATAACGATTGACATTGCAAAACCAAAATGCATTGGTGCTTCGGTTGAGAAGACTATGCTCATATTATTTAGCGTCTAGATGGTGCAATTGTTTGTCTATTTCTTTACTATTTTTTCTTCCAGGTCGAAGATAATAATTTTTATATATTTTGCTGATAATTTATTTTAGTTTTTCTGTTGTGGGTTAAAGGAAACTGACATATACGGCAACAGTACGAAACATCAGAACTTTTATGCCATAAAAATTGCTTTTGTTCAGAAAAAAGTTGCTTTATATGTGGATTCACTTGCCTTTAGTCAGATTGCAGCACTTGTTTCCTTCATCTAAATGAGGATGGATTGGTACGAATGATCAAAAAATGAGACCAAATCGATAGCAAAATATAGTTGATATATAACGATTGAAAATATTTACCATATGTAAAGAAATCCATTCTTAGTGGGCTGCAAATGATTCAATTCGCAGAAGACTAGAGATTTTTACTCTGGTACAAGTTAAGCGTGTACCAGAAAAATATATGTCGAGAAGAACGGCCAAACCTAAAATCCAATAGCGCTTTAACGAACAACCAGTTTGGCCCACAAACTGTGATAGAAATTCTTCAGTTCGTGGAGGAGACGTGCAGCTGATGTGTGTAAACTGAATAAAAAAATATTTTCAGTCCAATTTATCCTAAATGTGGGTGGTGTTGGCTGAAGTAGTAGAATACGAGACTATGAAGTGTAGGTTCCTGAGTTCAAGTCCGCGCTGAGTCATGAAATATTGTGTTGAATTCTTCTGATCAGCATTGGGGTGTGGTTGTGTTAGTTGTGCCAGCCTGTTTCAATCATGATGGCATAGTCCCTGGTCACTGAACATAATTGGCAGCGACTGACACTATCATGTACTAAAAGCAGAGTAACAACACCCACCTTCGTCGGCCCTCTAGCAAATATTAGCCGGCGAAGTAAAAAAGATAATAGCTACAAAAAAACAAGTAAAAGTGCTATATTCGGCTGTGCCGAATCTTAAATACACTTCACAGATGTCATTCTTTTCGTTTAAAGTTTTAGCCTAGGATGATAAATGTTTGGCTTTTCTTATTTCTAATACCTCTGAACGTCTTTCAAAACTATTATATATGTTTAATTTACAAGCAAAAAGAAAAAATTCGTTTTATGTACCCCAAAAAGTTCTAACTGTCCAACCGTAGAATCGTCTTTTAGATTTTTTAGGTTTTTAATACCAATTTATTTCTTCCTGATATATAAAGTAGGTATGATTCAACATAAAAATCAAAAATAAATAATATGGTTACTTTTCTGAATCAGAAAATGCCGATATTCCAACCCTGATATTGGATTTTTAATTTGTTTGGTTTTCAATACCAATTTAACTCTTCCCGAAGTATAAAAAACATTTTATCCATAAAAAACAAAATTAGGAACTTATATGGCTAATTTTATATACTAAAAAATTACGACTTTCCAACCCTGGAAGCGAATTTTTAATATAAAATTTTTAATAGCAATTAAATTCTTAGCGAAGTATAAAATATGTTGAATTCACTGAAAAAAACCAAAATTGGGAATTTATATGGATAGTTTTATGTACCAAAGATATTTCGATTTTCCAACTCTGGAAGCGAATTTTTAGTTTTTTACCTATGCAATTCTTAGTGAGGTGTAACATAGTTTAACTTGACAAAAAAAATTATATTTTTAAACTTTTTGGTACATGAACATAAAATTTTTCATTTGTCCAACCCTGGAGTCGAAATTTTGTTTTTTAAGACTTTAATCCCAATTTTGTTCTTTCCGAATTATAAAACAGTTTTAATTAGCAAAAAAACAACGTCAATTGCCTTTTTGGTTACTTTTATGCAGAAAACAAATTTCAATTTCCCAACCCTGGAAACGAAATTTTAATGTTTTTTAAACAATGCAACTCTTATTAAGGCATGAAATAGTTTTATTTAAGAAAAACTTAATATTTGTAACCATTTAGGTCACTTTCATGTACTACAAAATATTGCAGTTATCCAACTCTGGAAACTAAATTTTTATTTTTTTAATTTTTGATACCAATTTTGTTTTTCTTGAACTAAAAAATAGTTTTAATTAGTAAAAAACCGACGTTAGTTGCCTTTTTGGTTACTTTCATGAAAAAAAAAATTAATTTCCCAGCTCTGGAAGCGAAATTTTAATGTTTTTACCAATCCTAGTCTTCATTAGGTATAAAGACGTTTTTTTTAAGAAAAACTTAAAATTTGCCATTTTGGTCAGTTTCATGTACTACAATATATTGCATGTACCAAAAAAACGTTAAACTTCCCAACCCTGGAAGTGAAATTTTAACTTTTTTTTACCAATGCAACTATTCATAAAGTAGTATTAGTTAAGAAAAATTTACCATTTTGAACCATTTTGGTCACCCTCATGAACTATAAAACATTGCACTTGTCCAACCCTGGATTCGAAATTTAAATTTTTTTGGAAATTGTTGATAACAATTTTGTTCTTCCTAAAATATAAAATAGTTTTAGTTAGCAAAAAAAAAAGGCAAAAAACAACGTCAATGGCCCTTTAGGTTAACTTTATGTATAAAAATAATTTAGTGAAAATTTTGGTTTTTGCATGTACAGTAAAATCTCGGAAAAGTTAATCAAAATGTCCCAAGGGTAATTAACTTTTTCGAATTATTAACTTTTCCGAAGGTTTTTTAAATTTATCGAAATAAAGCTTAAAGCATATATTTCTGTAAATAATATTTTTATTTCATTTATTTTTAATATTATACATATGTATGTACATACTTATGATTAATTAAAAAATTTCAGTTATGTATTAGGTGTTGTGAAATAACTTTTTAAAGTTGTTTGTTTCTTGCTTTTGTTGTGGTAGGCTGCTACTAATTTAGTGCGTTTGAGAATCAAGTCTTCCACCTCTTTTACATCATTTTTGAAGTATTTTATTAAATTATTTATGCTTTGGAGTGCTAAATTATAACTAACTTCCTTTTGTGGGCTACTTTGCTCGATATCTGAGTCAGAGCTATCAGAAGACAATTCGCATTCTACATCCTCTGTTGCTTGATCTTCATTCCAGCCTTCTACGTCATCTATGTTGATCTCCACATTATCGGCCACCTTCGAAAGTAAAACTTGAACTTCGTTAATTGAATTGTTGTATTCGCTGTTCAGTGCAATAAGCGCAGACAGTGGAATGTTGTCTTCGTCTTGATATTCATCATCATCCCACTTGTTTATTTTATTCCATGAGTTGCTGAGAACACTTGGCAACAATTCATCCCAAGCTGCCTTAAGCATCAATATGGCTTGTCGAATTGTATGTAACTTCAACATACGGTCAATTGAAATGTTTTCCTCTGCAAGCATGTTGCATAAAAGTTTATTTCGATAACCCAATTTGACCAATCTTATTGGATTTTGATCCATCGGCTGTAAAACAGGTGTGACGTTGGGCGGAAAAAGCATTGCTATAATATTGCCGTCCTCAGTTTTCAGTAAATCAATAGGCTTGTGTGCCGTGCAGTTGTCTATGAGCAACAAAGCCTTTGGTGGCAAATTATTTTCATGAGAAAATTTGCGGACCTGTAAAATTTTAAAGTTATTAGCTCTTATAGAAATGCACATGTATTTAACGAATTGCTGAATTTACCTGTTTGACAAATGAGTTATGAAACCAGTTATAAAAAAGTTTTGCATTCATCCATGCCTTTTGTGAACTAACGTACTCCAATGGGTTTTCAAATCCCTTAAAACAACGTGGATTAGCTGCTTTTCCTATCACCAACGGAGTCAATTTGTGCGAACCATCCGCATTTGCGCACAACAAAAATGTTATTCTCTCCTTGGCTATTTTCCTCCCTGGTGCGGTTTTTTCCGTAGCTGCGACGAAAGTTTTATCGGGTAATAAACGGTAGAAAAGTCCAGACTCGTCAGCGTTGTATATTTGTGATTCAGTGATCTTCATTTGGGCACATTTTGCCCGTAAATTATCAATAAAAGGTGTTATTCCTGCGGTATCGCTAGATAGAATTTCACCACACACTTTAAGAAAGCGAATACCGTGCCTTTTCTTAAAATTTGCTAGCCACCCATCACTCGCATTAAATTGTTTATTTGGATAAAGCTTTTGGAAATCGACTCTAGCTCTTGCTTTTATCAATGGTCCAGTTACTGCACAATTACGGTCTCTTTGTTTTAAAAACCATTCATAAACACTTTTATCCAACTCAACATATTCTGCTTTATGTAGAGTTTTCCTTGGTACCTGTTCATATGAGTTACTCAAAGCTTCCAATATTTCATTTTTCTTTTTTTTAATTTTTGAGATAGCTGCTTCTGTTACTCCATAATCTAATGCCAATCTTTTACCACTAACACCTTGGACAATCTTTTTCAAAATTTCTGATTTTTGTAGAACAGTCAGTCTTTGCTGCTTTTTATTTTTTGTTGACATTTTATTCACACACTTTACTACGCACTTTAAATAATTTTTGTGCTTTTCACAACAAAGGCTAAAAATATTGTGAGACAAGAATACGTATGTATGTATTCGTGAAGTACCGTAACTGAAAATATTTCTCTTTACTCAGAATTTTTCGTTTTTTTTTATGCACGCTCTAAAAAGTTAATTAAAAATTAACTTTTTAGAGCGGCACGTGAAGACAGCCGCTCGATTAACTTTTCCGCGAGATTAACTTTTTCGAGACTTAACTTTTCCGAGATTTTACTGTACTACAAAATATTTCATGTAAAAAAAAAATTTCATTTTCCAAACCCTAGAAGCGAAATTTTAATTTTTTTGTTTTTTTTTTATGAGGTATAAAGTAATTTTCTTTAAAGAAAAATTTAAAATTTTTAACCATTTTGGTCACTTTCATTTACTATAAAATATTGCACTTGTCCATCCCTGGATTCGAAATTTTATTTTTTATTTTTGAACCTCGGAAAATGTGCACTTCTAAATTGTATAACAAACCTGATTGGAAAGGACGTTGACTACCCAAATTTAAACAGTTCTGTAAAGACCTTGTGTTCCCGTTTTAATGAAAAATGGGCTTCATCCTGCCGAATAAAAACTCGCTTTTTAAAGAAGGAAGCTACTTGGTTATCAAAAAGTCAGGATTTTACATTTTGTCTTCTTGATGTTGAACCTAGTACTACCCAAGACTGTAACAGAGCTGCAGGAAGACCTGCAAAAGATTTTAACGAATTGTCTCATCGCACAAAAAGGCGAAGAGCTTTTGAGTGTTACTGATTCTGACCATTTGCTAATGGCTGCCGAAATGAAATTAAGATCATCGGGGAAAAGAAACTCAGCAAACATTGTTCATCAATTGTCTACGGCCTTCCCCTCAAGAGGTACAGCTCTTAAAAAACACAAATTTCCCCAAAAATTTCAAAAAGTTTGTCTTCAGACCAAGCGCTTGCACTTATTATAGATACTGGCTTATCGACTAATCAATATAACTTACTTAAACAGCACACTGCAAATATTAACCCAAAAATGTATCCCTCATATAACTGTATTAAAACTTCATTAAGTGTTATCCTGAAAAAATTTCAATATCGGAAAACAAGGCAGAAATTGAACTTCAGTCACTAATTGATCACACCTTAACTCGACTATGTGCTACTCAGTCCCTATAAGATGTATTGGAATCTACACAATTAATTGAATTCAACGCAGTTTTTAAATGGGGTTGCGACGGGGCTGACCAAGCCAATTTTAAACAAAAATTTTCTGCAGAATATGAGTCCGACGGCAGTCTGTTTTCTATATCAATTGTACTTTTGCAGATAACTTCACATATAGACGGAAAAGAAAAAATAATATGGAAAAACCCTACTGCAAATTCAACCCGATATTGTCGACCTATTAAATTATTATTTGCCAAGGAAACACGTGAACTTATTTCAATGGAGGTAGAAATCATTAACAATCAAATTTCAAAATTACAACCAACGCAAATTAAAAATGAAAAACTTAATATCAATATTAAGAGTACTCTTGTTTTATGTATGATTGATGGAAAAGTGTGTAATGCACTATCATCTTACAGATCAAGTCAGGTTTGCTATATATGCGGCGCTAAACCAAGTGATATGAACGACTTACAAGCTCTTGGCAAAAAAAGTGCTGATGGTTTAATGCTTAATTTTGGAATTTCCCCACTTCATTCATGGATTCGTTGCATGGAATGCATGTTGCACATAGCTTATCGGTGGTCAGTAAGAGGCGAAGAAAACAAAGACAAAGTCAGAAAAAGAAAAGAGTATATTCAGTCAAGATTCAGAAAAGAAGTTGGTCTGTTAATTGATATGCCTAAGCAAAATAAAGGTAACACTAACGACGGAAATACCTCGAGACGATTCTTTGAGAATTCTGAAAAAAAAACATCTGACATTACAGGAATAGATATAAACTTATATTAAATTGAATTAAGATTCATAGGCTAATTGTTCGAAATTTGTTTTTAAATCTCAGAAAGACATGATAAATATTCCAAGGCACAAAGGAAAGTCAACATCAGTTTTATTCAACTTACACAGCAGAGCAGAACAGCTGTTTTCGAAAGACGCAACCCTTTCATCATCAGTGCTCATGTGTATTGTGTTTGTCACCACTTATTAGGTGGCTTAGTTGAATTTGATAACAGTTCCTATTTACACAAATTTTATTGTGAAAAAGAATACGAGAACTGTATCAACCTGATGTTAACATGTTATTGTTATAATACCCGTGTTACCGTTTGATTATTTTTCTTCATGTCCCATTTTTCTGAATTTTATGTCCCATCATACCTAAGTCAAACTTATTTGGTTTGAATTTTATACTTAAGTACATGTGAACGTTTTTCCAATATTTTTTATTATTGGTAGCTCAAGCCATAGCTTAAATTTGTATGTAGTAAGAATTTTAACGAACATTTATATTGCTATATTAAATTGAATTAAGATTCATAGGCTAATTGTTCGAAATTTGTTTTTAAATCTCAGAAAGACATGATAAATATTCCAAGGCACAAAGGAAAGTCAACATCAGTTTTATTCAACTTACACAGCAGAGCAGAACAGCTGTTTTCGAAAGACGCAACCCTTTCATCATCAGTGCTCATGTGTATTGTGTTTGTCACCACTTATTAGGTGGCTTAGATGAATTTGATAACAGTTCCTATTTACACAAATTTTATTGTGAAAAAGAATACGAGAACTGTATCAACCTGATGTTAACATGTTATTGTTATAATACCCGTGTTGCCGTTTGATTATTTTTCTTCATGTCCCATTTTTCTGAATTTTTTGTCCCATCATACCTAAGTCAAACTTATTTGGTTTGAATTTTATACTTAAGTACATGTGAACGTTTTTCCAATATTTTTTATTATTGGTAGCTCAAGCCATAGCTTAAATTTGTATGTAGTAAGAATTTTAACGAACATTTATATTGCTATATTAAATTGAATTAAGATTCATAGGCTAATTGTTCGAAATTTGTTTTTAAATCTCAGAAAGACATGATAAATATTCCAAGGCATTGTGCCTGATGTTGACTTTCCTTTGTGCCTTGGAATATTTATCATGTCTTTCTGAGATTTAAAAACAAATTTCGAACAATTAGCCTATGAATCTTAATTCAATTTAATATAATATGTGTGACATTTACAGGTAGCAACTGTTAATTAGAGCAACAAGTGGCAAATGTAATGAACACGTGCCAGCGCGATGCCGGGTGAACATGCGTTCAGCTGGTGAACACAAAATTCTTGTATATCTAACGCACAGCTGTAATTTCAGGTAACCGCGCAGGCCGCACCTTCGGCACACGCACGATTCGTTTCACGTTCGGTAAGGTGGCTCGTTCGGATTGCATATAAAGCAATAAGATATGAGAAATTATATTATTTTTACTAGAAGCATTGCCTCAGTAACGTCACTTCACAAGCCAGAAAATCTTCCCAAAAGTGATGATTAGATAAAATATAAAGCGACGAAATCTGAAAGCGAATAGATTTCGAACGCGGTTTAAAAAAGCGATGCCATCTGCACTTCGTCTACTGCATCTGACAAATACTGCGCCAGAGCTATAAGAACTTCGAAATATTTTTTGTGATGACATTAAAAACAAATATTTGTAATATCAAGTAATTTAAGAATAATTTTGTAATTATTATTAAAATGATTTTATGTACAACATATAATATGAGCTTTATATTTATTTAAACATCTAACTGTAAGTTCTTGTAATCCAACTTTAAGTTCTTTTAAATAAATCCTTATCAAAAATATAAATTGTTTATATGGCCGAAGTGTATTCGTATTTTGTATGATCTCTATTATGAGCTAATGTCATTAAAATAACCTAGGCCTTATTAGCTCATAATAGAGATCATACAAAATAAATTGTTTAATTGTCAGTCCATATTTATCGCTGCTTAAGAGTTTGCGGCTAAAGATTCATAATTTTTTTAATGTTATTAAGTTTTTTTATTTAACACATTGTTGTCACAATACTAATATATAAATGAAATTTATTTGTTGGTGGTTAAGCAATGTCTATATGCATTTCATTGGTGCTTTACCAAATCGTCAGTAGACTTTAGTTTGGTATGAGTTGCAAGCCTATGTTCTTGTTCTGTTGTTATTTTTGAAAATAGTTTGTAATTTACAAGTTGTGAATTCTCAGATGGTTTTCGGAAGAATATGCATAAGATAAGAGGTTTTTAACTTTTCAAAACTGTGGTTAAAGTCTACTGACGATTTGGTAAAGCACCAATGAAATGCATATAGACATTGCTTAACCACCAACAAATAAATTTCATTTATATAATTTTTTTAAAATACATTTCGGAAGAATAGATCTCTTCAAGTTGATATAAAATGGCTCTAGCGTATTAATTAAAAAATATTAAAGAGTCTCATAGCTTTCAATTTGAGTTTAAAGATTTTTTGTTGGGATAAGTCCAAGCACAAAGTCTACATGCTGAATGTCCTTCTTCAGCAATATATCTCCATAACGCGAAGGATTAAATGCACAAGCAAATGCGATAACAGCCAGACGCTAACTCAGCATAATTCGGGTAGAGGACTGATTATTAAGATTTTGAAATTTGCTTTTTGAGTGAAGTAGTTCAGAATATAAGCTGAAATTTAAAAAGTTAAAAAATATTCATTTTATGCCATAAATTATAAATACTATTAAAATATATTTGGAGGGATTTTTTAATATCAGTGTACATATGGAAACGATTAATAATAACTTTGAAATGATTAACCCTTTTAACTAACGGAGTGCAACAGTGAGTAACGAAGGAAATATAAAATTTTTAATGAAAGATAAATATTATTATTAAAGGACTAACAAAATTACAGTGAAGACAAGGGCTTAAATTGTGAGCAGCGAATTAAAAATTACGAAGACGAAAGATTTTAGAAAGCAACTACATAAGGACGCTAAAATAAAATATTTTGCTGATTCTTTGTTTAAGCAATTTTTGACTCCGATTTTGCTCTAAATATATGGAAGGCAGTATTTGCTACCTGTTCGTTAGCCTCGGTACTAAAATCTTTTTTTTTTTCTTGGCGAATTAAATAAAGTGGTAAATTTAATACATAAATTATCCTCTTGGTGAACAAAGTAAAATAATAAATCTAAAATCCTTGCGTTTCCCGTATCTGACGCAGTGGATCGCGCCTTAATACATTTTTTTATAATGATCCAGAAGGAAAGAAATAACTGGCGCCCAAGGAGGGGCCTCCAAAAAACGCGTGGTCCTGAAACAAGACAATAAAAAGGGTTTTGCGATTCCTCCAAAACCTTGTAAAACACTTCCCTTTGCCAACTTGGTCATATGTTCCTAAGCATATGACTTATGCAAGCGGCTAATCTTTGGTCTAGGTCGAATCAACAATGCTGGAGGTCGATATATTAGCAAAAGCTTCTTCCATGTCCATAAATACAGCCATTGTGTATATACCTAGATCGCAGTCTCTAAATGATATACAACTACTTGTACGGCTGTCCCAACAGACCTGCCTCTTGTTGCATTTTGTCACAAATTATATTCGAGTTTTCAATGTTTGAGCATTTTAATCTTTAATTGTAATTTAAGTATTGTATAAGTATTAAATATTATTACCGCATATGTTGCAATTGGCTACATCATCCAATAAAACCATAAAAAGCTATTTGTTTCATGATATGTACTCTGCTTTAATTTTTTACGGAAACATCACTAGATATGAAATGAAATTCTTCGGTTAAGAAGTACCGTTTCATATTAAACATACAGGCTTTTGGCGAACTAATCAGTACTGATTTGATGGATATCCTTTTTGGCCACGGTTTGCTGTAATAAGATTCGTGCTTGAGCTTCTGTGGCAAAATTAAAGATTTTCTTGATGTACATATGACGTATTGCGGTTGACTATTTTTCATTTACAGCAAATTTCATTTGTCTTTTTTGAATGGGAGAACATTCAACGGAGGACATTATTGCCATATGAATACCCAGGAACTTTAATAGATGATGGTCAATGAAACACTTGCCGATAAACACACAGATATATCTTTTGTACGAACTCCAACCAGATTGTTTTCACCATTAGAAACATCTGTAGTTAGTACTGCAGCAAACGAATCGTGCACTCATATAGGAAGTAAAATATCATGTTCGAATTCTGCACAATGGTGTGGCGGCTAAAATTTAATTTTACCTCCAATTCATTCTGACATCTTTAAGCTTTCAGATAGTAATTATCTTGAGACTACAATAAAATAAAATTTATTTTAACTGTTATTATTGATTATGATTATAGCTGTAATTTATTTATGGTCAATCAAACACGTTGATCGAACCATAGTGCATTTAGTGCCATCATTAAGCAGTAAATCTTCTTGTACTTTCATAAGAGTTGTAGGTAATTACCAGTCTCCAAAAATGAAACATTTTATAAAATATATGGTAGGATATTCGAAAATAATATAAAATTCATGATATTGTCCAATTTCTGTTTGTTTTATAAAAACTTTTAAGACTAACTAAAGATATTATTCGAAACTTTCTCTTGATTGACTTAGGCGTTCGAACCAGAACCCAATAATCAATTGCTTTTTATATATTCCTACCTTAAGAGCATGTTTCTAAGGGCATAATTGCTAGCCAAAAACACCTTAATGATCGAATGGACATGCTAAAAACATCCTTGATTTTTTGTTTTATTGTTTTAGTTTTCCGATTTTTTGTTATCAAATTTTAATAAAAATTCCGTGATTAATGTATAGGTATATTTGAACAAATTAAATTATATATTGATGGTTTGATTAACAATATATACATACTTTAGGTTTACAAAAAGTCTATTTGAAATATGTTGTATTGAAATTTGTTAAACATTTTCTATAAATTGAGCCTTAAACAATTGTTTTTTTAATTTTTCATAAAAGTTTTGACATACATATATTCCTAGAGCTCTCAAATATATACAGTTCAATATGTGTAATGAGTCGGGGAATATTGTCCCAATTATGTAGTTTACAGCAATAATGTTATTAATTAGTTAACAATATAAATATACATGCGTATTTTGTAAGAAAAAAAAACAACGATAAAAATTAAAGGCGGCTGTTATTTGTTTCTTCTAAATTACTTGTTTTGAAAAAATCGAGTTTTCACCAGATCTCGACCTTTTGAGTTTCTAGGAGGTTTCTTTGACTACTCCTGTGGGTGTATGTATGTGAGTATGTGTGTGTGTAAGTATGTGAGCCGCTATGCCTATCACACAAGTCGCGTTCAAAGGGATCCTTCAAACTTAGATTTCCTCTGATATATCAAAAAAAAGAGACAAACAAATTTATTTTTCAAAAGAAGTTTTTTTAATAACTTTTAAACTGCTTTGTTGACCAATTTCAAAAAACAATCAGCTCTTAACAATCAGAATCGGGACAATAGCAGTTCGCGCGGTCGTGAACGAAAAATTCGATATAATATTTTTTTTTATCTTTTGTCATTCTTTTGCTTCTTTCATTCATTAAAATCCGAAATACGGTTCCAGACACAAAACTAATACCAAAAACCAATTAGTTTTTTGGTTGTTTGTAAATTAAACCTATTTCATGTTTTGGGAAGCTTCAATGGTCTATTAAAAACTAAAAAAATAAAAAAAAATTCCAGGGATGGGAAAGTAAAAGTTTTTTTTTCACATGCAGTATTTTGTAGTACATGTAATAACTAAATTGCGCTTACAGGGGTGGGAAATTAAAATTTTTTTATACCTAAAAGAAACCACAGAGGAAACAGACGTTGTTTTTTTGCTAAATAAAACTATTTTCAAATTTAAGAAGAACAAAATTGGTTTAAAAAATTAAAATAAAATACAATTTCGATTTCAGGGTTGGACAAGTGCAATATTTTGTAGTACATGAAGGTGACCAAAATGGTTAAAATTTTAAATTTTTCTTAAATAATACAACTTTATACTTCATGAAGAGTTGCATTGGTAAAAAAAAACAAAAAAAAAACAAGTAAAAACGTTATATTCGACCGGGTCGAATCTTAAATACCCTCCAAATATTTAGTAAGTGAATTTGATATGTTTAACTTGGTGGGACAGAGTTCCTTTATATAATATCGTACGTCAACGCCCACTAAAGGGGGCGGGATTCAAATATATATACAATATCATGTTTTCCACAGACGAACGCATGGGCATTGCTAGACCGTCTTAGACTTCATCACAATTCTCTTTGGAGGGTATAAAAACTGTATTTTGGCGGGGTCGCTCTGGCAAGGGCTGTGGGGGAAACATTTCACCTTTGTCATAAAACTCTAAAAATAAATGCTTGGGATAATTATATACAAAATTAAAATTTCTTTTTTTTTTGATAGGGTCATTTAGAGGGCAAAGGGGGAGAGGGGGTAGGGCAGAAACAGATACACATAAAACTGTAAAAATAAATACTTGGGATGATTATACACAAAATAAAAAAAAAAGTATATTTATTTTTAATAGGGTCATTTAGCGGGCAAAGGGGGAGGAGGCGGTAGGGCAGCAACAGGCAGTCATAAATCTCTAAAGATAAATGCTTGGGATGATTATATACAAAATTTAAAAAAAAAAAATTTTTTTGGTAGAGTCATTTAGAGGGCAAAGGAAGAGGGCGGGGGGGGGGGGGGGGTTGGGGTAGGGCAGAAATCGGCAGTCATAAAACTCTAAAGATAAATGCTTGGGATGATTATATACAAAATTTAAAAAAACATTTTTTTTGGTAGGGTCATTTTGGGGGCAAAAGAAGAGGGGGGGGGGGGGTGGTAGGGCAGAAATCGGCAGTCATAAATCTCTAAAGATAAATGCTTGGGATGATTATATACAAAATTTAAAAAAAATTTTTTTTTTTGGTAGGGTCATTTAGGGGGCAAAGGAAGAGGTGGGGGGGGGGAGGTAGGGCAGAAATCGGCAGTCATAAAACTCTAAAGATAAATGCTTGGGATGATTATATACAAAATTTAAAAAAAAATTTTTATTTGGTAGGGTCTTTTAGGGGGCGAAGGGGAAGGAGGGGGTAGGGCAGAGTAGTACCAGGTTTCGTCTCAGCTTCGTCATTCAAGCTTAAAAGTGTTATTTTTAAGGAATGTAGGCTTAAGTAAGACAATTTGTTATATATTTATGCTATTTTTGTCTATAATAACGCCCACTAAAGTGGGCGGGGTCAAAAAATATTTTTATTTTATTTAATGGCTCCAAGTTTAAGGCGTTGGACCGTATTTGACATAAAAATATATCATTTGCTTAACAAAATAACCAAAAAACTTTAAAAATTATGTTGTTTTTTCTGGGTTGGTTTAGTTCTTCTTAGGGGAACTTTTTTCCCTCTTGCCCGATTTAGCCCGTCTTCGAACTTAACCTGCTCTAAGTTTTAAAATATATTCATGCCAAATTTATTTAATGGCTCCAAGTTTAAGGCGTTGGACCGTATTTGACATAAAAATATATCATTTGCTTAACAAAATAACCAAAAAACTTTAAAAATTATGTTGTTTTTTCTGGGTTGGTTTAGTTCTTCTTAGGGGAACTTTTTTCCCTCTTGCCCGATTTAGCCCGTCTTCGAACTTAACCTGCTCTAAGTTTTAAAATATATTCATGCCAAATGTCAAGAGTCTAGCTCTTTTCGTTTGGACTGAATCGTGATTTCCACAGACGGACGGACGGACGGACATGCTCAGTTCGTCTTAGATTTCATCACTGATCAAGAATATATATACTTTATGGGGTCAGAGATGGATATTTCGATGCGTTACAAACGGAATGACAAAGTGAATATACCCTCCAAATTCTTTTTTGGAGGGTATAATGAAAGTTTCGTTTCCAGGGTTGGGAAATTGATATATATTTTCTGCATAAAAGTAACCAAAAAAGCATTGACGCTGTTGTTTTCGCTAATTAAAACGGTTTATAATTCAGGAAGAGCAAAATTGGTATTAAAATCCTGTATGTAGTACAATGTACGTAAGTATAAAATTCAAACCAAAAAAGTTTGACTTAGGTATCATGGAACAAAAAATTCAGAAAAATGGGACATGAAGAAAAATAATCAAACGGTAACACGGGTATTATAACAATAACATGTAAACATCAGGTTGACGCAGTTCTCGTATCCTTTTTCACAATAAAATTTGTGTAAATAGGAACTGTTATCACATTCAACTAAGCCACCTAATAAGTGGTGACAAACACAATACACATGAGCACTGATGGTGAAAGGGTTACGTCTATCGAAAACAGCTGTTTTGCTCTGCTGTGTCAGTTGAATAACAAAAACTGATGTTGACGTGCCTTTGTGCCTTGGAATATTTATAATGTCTTTCTGAGATTTAAATTAAAATTTCGAACAATTAGCCTATAGAATCTTAATTACTTTAATTTTTTTTTCTTTTTTTAATACAACTCTTAATGACGTATGAAATAGTTTTATTTAAAAAAAAAATAATATTTGTAACCATTTTGGTCACTTTCATGTACTACAAAATATTGCAATTATCCAACTCTGCAATCTAAATTTTGATTTTTTTTAATGTTTTATACCAATTTGTTTTTCCTGAACAAAAAATTGTTTTAATTAGTAAAAACCGACGTTAGTTGCCTTTTTTTACCAATGCTAGCCTTCGTGAGGCTAGTCACCTTCATGAACTATAAAACATTGCACTTTTACAATCCTGATTTTTTTTTTAATTTTGTATACCAATTTTGTTCTTTCTCTAATATATAATGTATAAATTATAAAATATATAATAGTTTTAGTTAGAAAAAAAAGGTCAATTTGCCTTTTATGTATAAAAAAATTTTCAATTTCCCAAACCTGGAAGCAAAATTAAAATTTTTAAAATTTTTTAATCGATGCAAATCTTCATGAGGTACATAGTTTTGTTTAAGAAAAACTCAAATTTTGTAACCATTTTGGTTGTTACATTTACTACAAAATATGGAATGTACAAAAAAAAACTTACCTTTTTGCCAACCCTGGAATCGAAATTTAAATATTTTTGTTTTGTTTTTATCCGTGCAACGCTTCTTGAGGTATAAAGTAGTTTTATTAAGGAAAAATTTTTAATTTTTATCCATTTTAGTTATTACATGTACTACAAAATACTGAATGTGCCAAAAAACTTTTAGATGCCCATCCCTGGAAAAAAAATATGTATTTTTGTTTTGTTTTTAATAGACCATTGAGGCTTCCCAAAGCATGAAATAGGTTTAATTTACAAACAACCAAAAAATAATTGGTTTTTGTTATTAATTTTGCGTCGAGAAGTAGGTGTAAGTTTCCCAGCTCTGGAACCGTATTTCGGATTCATTACCACTCTATTTAAGTTCATTTCCAATCCAACGATCTAAGAACAAAGTCTCTAGCCCTCCTGGGGCTTGGGACAAACGTACAGACAGACAGATAGACGGACATCACTCAATTGTCATCGCTATTCATAAGGATCCAGAAAATATGTATATGTCGCCATCTTTTATATTTTTAGAGTTTAACTGCGTGTGCAGTGATGTCGTATGTTCAATATTTCTTCTTTGCTCTAAATGCTATTTTTTTCCATAGAACGATAGCCGATGGAACAAATAACATTTCCTTGACTTGAGGGTTACTATAGATATTTACAGCCCTTTTAAAAACTTCTATTTGACATATTGTACTAATTAATACATTAATATTAGTGCTTTTTGTTTAATTGTATGGAGATGGAAAAATAAAATTAATTTATATAAAATAAAATTTATTTGTTATGATTTCTAAAAATTTCAAATGCTAACGTTTTGCTTGTGTAATTCTCAATTCATTTTCATGTTCATGTATAAACTTAAAGGTTTTGTTATTTTGGAATTAAGTTTAAGTCTGCTGATGTAAGACCCAATGAAATGCAAGCATATAGCCATACTTGGCTCCACAACAAGCAAAAATTAATAATGTTAGCCATGCTATTGAATAAAAACAAAAAAATTTGAATTCATTAAGAATACATTTGGTGTAACGTACGTACATACAAATTTAATACTATTTTCGGATGTAGCATGATTGAATACTTTAACGCAAATTGTAAACGTAATAAGAAACTATTGACAATTTACCTAACAACCTGTTTATATCTGCTGTGCTCAATTCAGAAAGTGATTCTGATATTGAATATATTTCAGGAAATGATGATATATATATATTCTTCCCGGCCGTATTGACTGACAAATAAAGCAGGCTGAACTTTGGAAATATATCTTGCTTTGAAGTCTGTTGTATCTTTCAGCAATAAGTGGAACATAAAAAGGCAAAATAAATTTAAAGTAATCAACTTATACGACGAACGTTCTTTTCGATTACGTATGGGACAATGATTTTATCGGTCCACAGAAGAACTGGCTCTTTGAAGTTCGGAAGTATCATATGGATTTATATCACTGCGAACAATTTTTCTGTATTTATTAATTTATCCCCAAATACGCTTCGAAAACTATATTTCGAAAACAAATAATTTCCAATGCCACCACAACCAAATACACATTCTTGTGTATAGTTGTTTGCATTCAGCTCATGTCAATTAGGTTTATTACGGGTCCACGCTAAACTAATTTCTGTGAACACTAATGCATGTATCTATGTTGAAAGCAAAGTTTCTTAAGAAATTTTATGTTTTATGTTAATTTCTGTGAACACTAATGCATGTATCTATGTTGAAAGCAAAGTTTCTTAAGAAATTTTATGTTATGACAGTTTTTGTAAGAATATTTCTTGGAAACTACTAACTTCAGCATTTTCAGAATTCTAACAAACATTCCGAAAATAAATAAATATGTATATTTGAAGAATATAAATTATATTTTAAAGCATTTTTAAAATATTTTATTCGACATATTGTCTCAATTATATTAGTGCTTTTGTTTTTTTTGTGGTCAAGTATGATATAAATGGATTTATATCGAATAAAATTTCTTCGTTGTGTTTTCTGAAATTTCAAATCCTATGGTTTTGCTTGTGTAATTCTCAACTCATTTTTGGGAGTTTATGTATAAGCTGAGAGGTTTTGTTATTTTGGAATTAGGTTAAAGTCTACTGATGATTTGGTGCAAGAACCAATGAAATGCATGCATAAGGGTGTCCCAAATTTTTTTTTCTGATTTTCTAAGGAGCTCAATAAAAAAAGCTTATAGGGTAAGGTATTTTTGATTTTTTGTTCGAATTTTCGGAATAGGTTTATAGGTCGCACACCTGGTTAACTATCTTGTCGCGATGTGGTGGCTTAAGTGGAGGCTGTGTCTCTTACTTCAGGCCAGGCGCTGTACATACACCTGTACGTTTAGGGCCTGTCGTGAAGTAAGAAGATAAAAAGGCCTTCATAACCCACTCTGCAATCTAAATTTTGATTTTTTTTAATGTTTTATACCAATTTGTTTTTCCTGAACAAAAAATTGTTTTAATTAGTAAAAACCGACGTTAGTTGCCTTTTTTTACCAATGCTAGCCTTCGTGAGGCTAGTCACCTTCATGAACTATAAAACATTGCACTTTTACAATCCTGATTTTTTTTTTATTTTTTTGTATACCAATTTTGTTCTTTCTCTAATATATAATGTATAAATTATAAAATATATAATAGTTTTAGTTAGAAAAAAAGGTCAATTTGCCTTTTATGTATAAAAAAATTTTCAATTTCCCAAACCTGGAAGCAAAATTAAAATTTTTAAAATTTTTTAATCGATGCAAATCTTCATGAGGTACATAGTTTTGTTTAAGAAAAACTCAAATTTTGTAACCATTTTGGTTGTTACATTTACTACAAAATATGGAATGTACAAAAAAAAACTTACCTTTTTGCCAACCCTGGAATCGAAATTTAAATATTTTTGTTTTGTTTTTATCCGTGCAACGCTTCTTGAGGTATAAAGTAGTTTTATTAAGGAAAAATTTTTAATTTTTATCCATTTTAGTTATTACATGTACTACAAAATACTGAATGTGCCAAAAAACTTTTAGATGCCCATCCCTGGAAAAAAAATATGTATTTTTGTTTTGTTTTTAATAGACCATTGAGGCTTCCCAAAGCATGAAATAGGTTTAATTTACAAACAACCAAAAAATAATTGGTTTTTGTTATTAATTTTGCGTCGAGAAGTAGGTGTAAGTTTCCCAGCTCTGGAACCGTATTTCGGATTCATTACCACTCTATTTAAGTTCATTTCCAATCCAACGATCTAAGAACAAAGTCTCTAGCCCTCCTGGGGCTTGGGACAAACGTACAGACAGACAGATAGACGGACATCACTCAATTGTCATCGCTATTCATAAGGATCCAGAAAATATGTATATGTCGCCATCTTTTATATTTTTAGAGTTTAACTGCGTGTGCAGTGATGTCGTATGTTCAATATTTCTTCTTTGCTCTAAATGCTATTTTTTTCCATAGAACGATAGCCGATGGAACAAATAACATTTCCTTGACTTGAGGGTTACTATAGATATTTACAGCCCTTTTAAAAACTTCTATTTGACATATTGTACTAATTAATACATTAATATTAGTGCTTTTTGTTTAATTGTATGGAGATGGAAAAATAAAATTAATTTATATAAAATAAAATTTATTTGTTATGATTTCTAAAAATTTCAAATGCTAACGTTTTGCTTGTGTAATTCTCAATTCATTTTCATGTTCATGTATAAACTTAAAGGTTTTGTTATTTTGGAATTAAGTTTAAGTCTGCTGATGTAAGACCCAATGAAATGCAAGCATATAGCCATACTTGGCTCCACAACAAGCAAAAATTAATAATGTTAGCCATGCTATTGAATAAAAACAAAAAAATTTGAATTCATTAAGAATACATTTGGTGTAACGTACGTACATACAAATTTAATACTATTTTCGGATGTAGCATGATTGAATACTTTAACGCAAATTGTAAACGTAATAAGAAACTATTGACAATTTACCTAACAACCTGTTTATATCTGCTGTGCTCAATTCAGAAAGTGATTCTGATATTGAATATATTTCAGGAAATGATGATATATATATATTCTTCCCGGCCGTATTGACTGACAAATAAAGCAGGCTGAACTTTGGAAATATATCTTGCTTTGAAGTCTGTTGTATCTTTCAGCAATAAGTGGAACATAAAAAGGCAAAATAAATTTAAAGTAATCAACTTATACGACGAACGTTCTTTTCGATTACGTATGGGACAATGATTTTATCGGTCCACAGAAGAACTGGCTCTTTGAAGTTCGGAAGTATCATATGGATTTATATCACTGCGAACAATTTTTCTGTATTTATTAATTTATCCCCAAATACGCTTCGAAAACTATATTTCGAAAACAAATAATTTCCAATGCCACCACAACCAAATACACATTCTTGTGTATAGTTGTTTGCATTCAGCTCATGTCAATTGGGTTTATTACGGGTCCACGCTAAACTAATTTCTGTGAACACTAATGCATGTATCTATGTTGAAAGCAAAGTTTCTTAAGAAATTTTATGTTTTATGTTAATTTCTGTGAACACTAATGCATGTATCTATGTTGAAAGCAAAGTTTCTTAAGAAATTTTATGTTATGACAGTTTTTGTAAGAATATTTCTTGGAAACTACTAACTTCAGCATTTTCAGAATTCTAACAAACATTCCGAAAATAAATAAATATGTATATTTGAAGAATATAAATTATATTTTAAAGCATTTTTAAAATATTTTATTCGACATATTGTCTCAATTATATTAGTGCTTTTGTTTTTTATGTGGTCAAGTATGATATAAATGGATTTATATCGAATAAAATTTCTTCGTTGTGTTTTCTGAAATTTCAAATCCTATGGTTTTGCTTGTGTAATTCTCAATTCATTTTTGGGAGTTTATGTATAAGCTGAGAGGTTTTGTTATTTTGGAATTAGGTTAAAGTCTACTGATGATTTGGTGCAAGAACCAATGAAATGCATGCATAAGGGTGTCCCAAATTTTTTTTTCTGATTTTCTAAGGAGCTCAATAAAGCTTATAGGGTAAGGTATTTTTGATTTTTTGTTCGAATTTTCGGAATAGGTTTATAGGTCGCACACCTGGTTAACTATCTTGTCGCGATGTGGTGGCTTAAGTGGAGGCTGTGTCTCTTACTTCAGGCCAGGCGCTGTACATACACCCGTACGTTTAGGGCCTGTCGTGAAGTAAGAAGATAAAAAGGCCTTCATAACCAAAGGTTAACCGCCCCCGTCCACCTCCCATTTCCCATAATCCTTCATCCACCCTTCCCTCCTCCCCCTCTTGTAAGGTCAAGGTGATTGGTAGCTGTGCCGAGGACCTGAATGGCTAGTTAGGTAGTAAAAGAAGACTAGTCGATAACAGCTCCCCTCCGGCGCCAGGACACGGGCCGGTTGTAATAAGAATTTGTCTAGTCTGCGTACGCCGTCACTGCGCAGATGGTCCATCCCCTTACTGGCCTACTCGTGGGAACAACATATGGAAAATTTAATTAAAAAAAACAAAAAACAACCAAAACAGAAGGGAAGAAATCTCTTCAGAGGACGACATTCTTGCCTCCAGCCAGGAGACAGTAGTCGACCTCTCGGATAGTGAGGGTAAAAGACAGAGTACTCCGCTATCCGTACAACAAATGCAAACAGTGCCCCCAACACCGGTAATCGCGGCTGATAACCGGCAGAAGGGAAAACCCAAAAAAAGGAGCCAGAAAGAGCTCTTTAAAACTTCATTCTTGACAAGATCGCCAAGAATGCGGAGAAAGGAGTCACGCACCCACATGATGCTGAGGATAAGGTGAGATACCAGGCCGTAGTAGAGGCATATCGTAAGTTTATGGATTCCCTACCAAGCACGTCCAGAGCGGCCTCCCAGCAAATAGCCGAAGAAAAAAGTGCAAAAAGAAACCGCTTTCAGACAGAGGGCGGCCAGGAAGCAAAAAAAGGAAGGTGCAGAAAACAACCTCTCCCTCAACATCATCTTCGTCGTCCACTCGAAGGCTCTTTAACGAGGTAGTTAAGGATAACCTTCTTGTGGCCTTGGCGAATTCCAAAAATGGGAAGATTCTCCCTGTAACAACGGAGTGGGGGGCTATCGAATCCAAATTGGCTGAGCTCGTAATGGACTTCGTCCTCTCCAATAAGGATAAGCCGGCTCCTCGCTTCGACTCCGGTGAGATACACCGGGGGTACAGGGTGATCAAGTTCTTGGACGCGTTTTCTAAGGACTTCATCCGCGAAAGTATCGCTAAGATTAGTGAGACTTGGGATGGGTTAAGCCTTAAACTCATCCTTGCGGAGAAAATACCGATGAGACCGCGGGCAAGGATTTGGTTACCAAAACTGGGAAAGGATAGAAACAAAATGCTAGAGTGTCTGAAGCTATAGAACCACAGCATTCCAATGGATGACTAGTCAGTCATCCGCACGGAGGATCATGGCAGTAAT
Source organism: Linnaemya tessellans (assembly GCA_951800035.1). Taxonomy (NCBI): domain Eukaryota; kingdom Metazoa; phylum Arthropoda; class Insecta; order Diptera; family Tachinidae; genus Linnaemya; species Linnaemya tessellans. The sequence goes on along the minus strand of OX637535.1, from coordinate 65,192,925 downwards.
TGCACCTGCCTAATCCTCTCCATCACGGAGTCTGGATCGGAAGCGCTCGAAAAAGCAGGGTCTAAGCTATTTTTCGGGGTCAGGGACGCTAAGGTAAAGGTGTCCCGCCCAACTAAAGCTGAGATTGACGCTGTCGAGGCTGCGAACAACCTCCTGGGAGGGATGCAACTAGCTGAGGAATATCGCCCAGATACATCTGAAGCACTCGAAATGTGCAACAGATAACCTAATGATTGCCTCAGTCGAAGAGAACATCGACATTTGTATGGTGCAGGAACCATGTGTAGCAAACTCCGAGGTCAAGGGGTTCCCGAGGTCCACATACAATGTACTATATGCTAAAGGAAATGGTAAGCCCAGATCATGTCTAATAGCCAAAAAGCACATACAAATTTTTCTCTGTTCACAGTTTAGTACTGAGGACCTTACAGTTGCGAGGGTCGAGCTGACAGATGGAACCAGCTTCCTTATCGCATCTTGCTACATGGCGCACGACAAAGCAGCCCCACCAGATGAAGTGAAAGCTCTCATGTCATCTATTGGCGCTGATGAGGACATCATACTTTGTTGTGACGCCAACGCCAGGCACACAATTTGGGGTAGCAGTGAAATCAACGACAGAGGTGAGCATATCCTTGATTTCATAAACCTTAATAAATTAGCCATATGTAACTCCGGTTCCTCTCCGACTTTAATCTTTCCGAGTTCGGACAGGTTTAGTGGGTGGGAAGAGGTTCTGGATATCACTCTTGTAAATGATAGATTTAGACCTTTGGTTGATAAGTGGAGGGTATCCAATAAAAGATCCTTCTCGGATCATTGTTGGATATTCTTCGAAGTCGCGTCATTAGGCAATGAAAAGCAATGCTTCAGGAACCCGAGAAGAACAGACTGGGAAAGGTTTAATGGGATTCTGAAGCAAAAACTAAGAAGAGTCCCAGAGATCGAGAATACGATTGATGGTCTTGAACACAATGTGGGGGCGTTTAATAAGGCTATAACGAAAGCTTTTGAAATATCCTGCCCCCTAACAAAGACTAACAAAAGTTACCCTCCGTGGTGGAGCTCGGAACTCTCAAGGTTACGCGAGGAGGCACGCAGGACCTTCAATTTATGCTATGAGAACAAAGCATGGCAGCCTTACCGGGACAAGTTAGCAACGTATAAAAAAGCTATAAAAGTCGGCAAAAGAAACTCATGGAGGAATTTCTGTGAGCATGAACCGCACATGTCCAACCTTCGTTAAAAGGGGGCCATGGACAGATTCCTCTGCGGAATCCCTAAGTATTCTTCTAAACACCCACTTTCCAGGCTGTACTGACACGGCCATAGGAATCCTCCCAATTAGTGGGAATCAACACACTGTCAATAAAGATTTAATATCCCCAGAGAGAATCTCATGGGCTATTGACAGCTTCGTACCGTTTAAATCGCCGGGTCCTGACGGCATCATTCCAAAGATGCTACAGAGTGCGAAGGGCTCTGTCATTCCCTGGCTTTTTAGGTTCTTTGAACTCTGTCTTACACTCAACTACGTTCCGACCAGCTGGAGGAAAGTAAAAGTGGTTTTCATTCCCAAGATTGGAAAAAGGAATCACGAGGACCCAAAACACTTCAGACCAATCAGCCTTTCATCTTTCTTAATTAAGACGCTAGAAAGATTACTAGACACCCATATTAGGCATCGATTTGAAGGATCGTTTATTCTCTCAGATAGTCAGCATGCCTACCTAAAGGGACGCTCCACGGAAACAGCTCTGCATGAGGTGGTGGGAGTCGTGGAGAGATCCCTAGAAAACAAGCAATATATCTTCGCTGCCTTCCTAGACATAGAAGGCGCTTTCAATAATGTATCAGTGGCAGCCATCCAACAGTCTCTCCGGGATGCAGACGTTGAGGAATACATCAGCAACTGGATCATTACTATGTTGAAGGCAAGAAACGTCACTACAACGCTAGGTAATAGCGAAATGTCAAGATGGGCATGTAGAGGAACACCACAGGGTGGGATGATCTCTCCGCTGCTCTGGCTTCTCGTTGTTAACACGATTCTTCTCAGACTAGATGCTGCAGGAGTTAAAGTTGTGGCTTACGCGGACGATGGTATCAGGGATGTTCACGGACGTGATTAATGATATCATGTCCAACGCCTTGGGTACACTCAGCAGATGGGCTGCAGGATGCGGTCTAGGAGTAAACCCTAGCAAAACGGAACTGGTACTATTTACTACAAAGACCAAAGTCCAAAGCTTTAAACTTCCTCGGCTGAATAATCTGGAACTGTCCCTTTCGGACACTGCAAAATACCTAGGAGTTATCCTGGACACGAAACTATCGTGGAAACCAAATATACAACATAGAGTAAAAAAGGCAACAGTTGCCTACTACTCCTGCCGGAGAATGTTTGGCTCCAGATGGGGCCTAAAACCCATAATGCTTAAGTGGATGTACACAGCAATTGTACGCCCTATATTGACTTACGGGTCGTTAGTATGGTGGCCCGCCACAAGTAAAAAATATGTGGTAGATCAACTATACAGGATACGGAGATCTGCTTCAATCGGGATTACTGGTTGTCTACGTACTAGTCCTTCAGAGGCGCTGAATGCTATACTAAACCTAATTCCGATTGACGTTTATGTACTCGGAGCATCCTCAAGCAGTGAGTCAGGGAGGTGGAGGTCAAGGAACTATGACCACGCAGGAATCCTTGGCCGGCTACCACCGACACTGAGGAAGCGCACCGACTATATAGTACCTCACTTAGACTTTAACACTACATTCAAAGTCCTCTTACCATCCAGGCGGGAGTGGAAAAGGGGAAACTTAGAAAGGGAATTCAACTTCAGAGTGTATACTGATGGATCAAGGATGATCATGTGGTGTAGGGGCTGGGGTCTTCTCGAGGGACCTTGGAATAAGACTCTCACTCCGTCTCCCAGATGAATCCAGCGTATTTCAGGCTGAGATACTGGCTATAAGGGAGGCGGCGAGGCTGTTAATTGATAAGGGTGTTCAGGGTAGAGTCTGTATCTTTGTCGATAGCCAGGCGGCACTCCTGTCTCTCAGGTCGTTCACTACTTCGTCTACTCTGGTAGCCCAATGCAAAGAGCTGCTATCCAGACTGGGAGGTCAGATAGACGCTACCCTCATCTGGGTACCCGCACACAGCAATTTCTTTGGAAACGAACAGGCAGATGAGCTAGCTAAGGCTGGATCTGCTAAGGACGTCTCCACTGCCGTATAGGTGGACATGCCGTTTGGCACCCTAAAGAGCACCATTCAGAGCCATTTCCGGCAGAAAGCGGCGGACAGGTGGCGCAAGATGAACACGTGTAGGGTGGCTAGAAGCATGTGGCCATGTTATAACGACAATAGAACAGCACAATTGATCAACAGGAATCGCAGGGACATCTCAAGGCTCGTAGCGGTTGTGACAGGGCAATAGGCAGACATGCAGGCAGGTTAGGTCTCAACCATAATGCATTCTGTCGGAGCTGCCGGGATGAGAGCACTTCCTTTGCGAATGCCCGGCCTTGCACAACACGAGACACAAATTCTTAGGCAACAGTATTATAGGCGACCTCGCGGAGTTATCAGGTACAGGTCTGGGGGACCTTATTAGAAACCTCAATGCGACGGGTTGGATCTAGTAACCATCCGTATCCGAGATCGGGATACGGCTTCCATAGGCAGTCACTGACGAGTGGAGTGGTTTTTCAAAACGGGATCTCAGAGATCCTACTTGAATGCTTGCGTGTAGCGGGCAGCCACGTATAAAAACCAACCAACCAGGTCGCACAAATGGAATTTTAATAAAAACCGGAGTTTTCGGCTTTTTTTTCTAACTACACTCATAACTTGGTTAATAACTACGGTTTTCTACGGTTCTCTTTTTAAAGAAACGTATTCCAGCTTTATTCCTGTGTGAACAAATTATAACTTTTGGTGATGAGTTTGCTCATTTAGATACCCTAAATTAAAATTTTTCGTATTTTTTCCAAAAATGTTGTAATAACGGTTTACAACTTTTTAAGTTTCAATGAAAATGATGCAGTTTGAAAGACAAACTAATTCTAATTAATATGAATAAAACAATATTTAAATTTGTTCTTACCGTTCCTGAGTTACACTCGCTTTTAGCTTTATACCCAGTATATGTTATTATAAGCCAATCAGCAAACAAAACTTTTGCTTTACTCTGTTAAAAATCATATCGAGGGCACTGGCAGAATTTGGAGGGATCAAGGGCATCCATAATTTTTCCCACAAGCCACACATTTTTTGTTTTCACAAAATTCATATCTATTTTGAATAAAATTACACATTTTTCCACTACCCAAAAAAAAATAATATAAAATTACAAAATTTTTACCGGTACTATAAATGAAAATTTTTGTATACACAAAGAACTTTTCTATTTGATTTGTCGGTCAGCTGACTCAAAAATTATTATGTAAAATCGTATAACGACAATATTTTAGCGGAGAATACACATAAAATACAAAGTGAAAATAACAGTGGCTAACGATTTGGATCAATAAATGTCAGAAGTTTATCCCAGTTAAGAACCCAATGTTGTAATATTGCCAGATCTATTATTCATTCAATCCCTGAAGATATTGGGAAAAATGCAAATAAACCGCGGATTAAATTGAAATGAAATAATATTCTATTTATTCGCAAAAATCACCTTAAAATCACAACTACAAAAATTTATGGAAATATACAATAATTATAACGAAAAAAGTATCACCATTTTTAAGGTACAAGCTATAAAAATAGTGTAACTCGGGAGCTGTAGAACCAAAATCCATTTTTCTTTTTCTTTTTTTTTGTTTAGAACTTATCCGTCTTCAAAATCGCGTCACTTGTTTTTATACCTTTCATATAATTTTGAAAAGTAATAAACCGTTTTTTACAGAATTTTTTAAAAATCCCTAGTACTCCGTTTGAATTTGTGGAATATGTTGCGCAACATCAGTTATTTCAGATTCAGTTTTTTTCCTTTTTAATTGAAATTATGTTTTCCATTTTCAATGAGAAAATTTTTAGTTTCAAAAAATTATCTTTCGAAATAAATAACATTCATATTATTTCACATGTTTTTCATAATTAAAACAGAGTACTAGTTTCGCAACATTTCTCCACAAATATTTCGATTATATATTTTTTGTATGGGTTCTGTCAGAATTTCACATGAAATTTTAAACAGAGTACCAGACTAAAATTACAAAAATACTTAATATGTGGAATCGTAATGGACAAAAATGTTGCCGGAACTTAAAGTTTTTTGCATATGGAAATAAAGTTTGGAAACTTTTTTTTAGACATATTGGGTCAAAAAATTAAATCAACGTGGTTATTGACAAAATTATGAGCCAAGTTTGACAAAAGGCCGAAAAATTCGATTTTTAACAAAAACTTTATTTAAGCGACCTCTAAACTTCTTCCTAAAAATCTAAAATATATATCAAAGATACTCGACCCTATAAACTTTCAAATTATGCTTGAGCCCCTAACAAAAAAAAAAATGTCTTGGGACACCCTAATAGACATACTTGACCACATAATAAACAAGAAGCCTTAATTATATTTAAAACTTATTTTCAAATCATTTTATCATGTAGGCTTAGCGCAAAGTCTAAGAGTCAAGGCTGCTTATATGTATATTTAAGACCACTTAAATATTTACCCCTTAACATGTATAACGAGTGCCCATAATGTAAAAAGGAAAATACCACTTGTTTAAAGGTTAAACAAAAACAGGAGATACACAAATATACTATCAACTTTCAAACACCTTAAGAGCAATGACATGGCGGCGACCACACAACAAACAATGCATATTGTAACCCACATTCTATAGATATCGAGGAATCTCAGAACACGACTACCATCTAGTGCTATGTGAACTGTGATGAAGTGTTCCTGATGTCTACGGAATAAGCGGAATGTGCCACAGGTTTTTAAGACATTAATATAGTGCACAGTGAAATACACACTTTGGGGACACATATTCCACTAAAAATTTATTTAAATATATACGCTGCTTTGAAATAACAGATTATATAAAATATACATATATTATTATATACATCTTTTATTTATCAATTGCAAAATTTTAGTACTATACCTATATGTGCATACATACATACATATATATTAATTACATACATATCCAAAACAGTTAATAGCGAATAAAATTTCAAAAACCTATTTATAGAATGCTAACAACAAAATAATATTATAATTAAATGTATTTCAAAGATTTAGTTTATAAACTAATTTTAGCAAATTTCCTGGTACGTCAGTAATGTTTAAAAGCGTTTGGCACGTTTACAAACAGGCACTGATTGACATTTTCCAAATTTATTTAGGTCAAGTTGTGTGTAAAGCCATAAAATATTTTTTTTGTAGTTTTATAGATTTTCCGCTGTTTACTATACACCCTTCAGCAAATATTATGAAAGGTTGTTATAGGTTTGTCATTCCGTGTGCAATTTCTTCAATGTTAATATGCGACCTCCATAAAGAATATATGTATATTCTCGGTCCTTATGAATAGGGAATATGAATGAGGGATGTTCGTTTGTCGAACAATTCATCTGTGTGTACAGAAGAGTTAGATACATCATTTTTGGACTGATGGACTTCAAATGGCCTCAAATAAAATCCTAAGGAAGATACCGAAATTCCAAAATACGGTTCTAGATCTGGAGAACTTAAACTTATTTTGGTATATAAAAGCAACTTGCAAAAACATTTTTTTTTCAAACCCATTTTATACTTCAAGACGAACTAAATTGGCATTAAAAACAAAAAAGGCGATTCCATGTTTGGGCAATTGAAACTTTTTGGTATACAAAAGTAATCAAATGACTTACTAAATTTGTGTACTTCAGAAAAAAATAATTCATACTTCAGAACAAAAATCAAATTGGTATTAAAAATCAGTAGACATCAAATAGAAACCAGAAAAGCTTTAGAGATAAACAAATTTAGATTCAACAATTGAAATTTTCTTCATACATATATATATATATATATATATATATATATATATATATATATATATATACATATATATATATATATATATATATATATATATATATATATATATATATATATATATATATGTAACCAAATAGGATAGCAATTTTTGTTTGTTTGTTAATTAACACTTTAGGAAGATTTACTTTGGTGAAAAAAACAATGTTCCTTGGTTGGACGATTGAAAAAAGTTGACAAATATTATAGTAATTACCTTGTTTTTGATAATTAAAACAATTTTACATTTCAAGAAGAATTGCATTTGCATAAAAAATTAAAAAGAAGACTCCAAGGTTAAATAATTAAGACTTCTTTGGTAGAAAAATGTAACCAACAGAAACAAATTTTTTTTTTATTAAAGCCTAGAACTCTGTTTAAAATTTCATGTGAAATTCTGACAGAACCCATACAAAAAATATTCAATAGAAATATTTGTGGAAAAATGTTGCTAAACTAGTACTATGTTTTAATTATGAAAAACATGTGAAATAATATGAATGTTTTGAAACTAAAAATTTTCTCATTGAAAATGGGAAACATACTAATTTCAATTAAAAAGGAAACAAGTAAAAGTGCTATATTCGGCTGTGCCGAATCTTAAATACCCTTCACAGATGTAATTCTTCTTCCTTTCTTGCTACAACAGAAAGTAGCTTTAATTAAAAAATAATAAAAAAAAACAAAATGACGTTATCAGTTACTTTTATATTTAAGACAACGTTTAAATTTTTTGGTTAGGAAGCTAAATGTTTGGCTCTTCTTACTTCTAATACCTCTGCACGTCTTTAAAAAATATTAAATATGTTTAATTTACAAACAAAAAGAAAACAAGTAAAAACGTTATATTCGACCGGGTCGAATCTTAAATACCCTCCAAATATTTAGTAAGTGAATTTGACATGTTTAACTTGGTGGGACAGAGTTCCTTTATATAATATCGTACGTCAACGCCCACTAAAGGGGGCGGGGTTCAAAAATATACAATATCATGTTATCCACAGACGAACGTATGGGCATTGCTAGACCGTCTTAGACTTCATCACAATTCTCTTTGGAGGCTATAAAAACTGTATTTTGGCGGGGTCGCTCTGGCAAGGGCTGTGGGGGAAACATTTCACCTTTGTCATAAAACTCTAAAAATAAATGCTTGGGATAATTATATACAAAATTAAAAATTCTTTTTGTTTTGATAGGGCCATTTAGAGGGCAAAGGGGGAGAGGGGGTAGGGCAGAAACAGATACACATAAAACTGTAAAAATAATTGCTTGGGATGATTATACACAAAATAAAAACAAATTTATATTTATTTTTAATAGGGTCATTTAGCGGGCAAAGGGGGAGGAGGGGGTAGGGTAGCAACAGGCAGTCATAAAACTCTAAAGATAAATGCTTGGGATGATTATATAAAATATTAAAAACAAACATTTTTTTTTTTTGGTAGGGTCATTTTGGGGGCAAAGGAAGAAGGGGGGGGGGGGTAGGGCAGAAATCGGCAGTCATAAAACTCTAAAGATAAATGCTTGGGATGATTATATACAAAATTTAAAAAAAAAAATTTTTTTTGGTAGGGTCATTTAGGGGGCAAAGGAAGAGGTGGGGGGGGGGGGGGTAGGGCAGAAATCGGCAGTCATAAAACTCTAAAGATAAATGCTTGGGATGATTATATACAAAATTAAAAAAAAATTTTTTTTGATGTGAAATTTTAAAATATATTTATGCCAAATTTCAAGAGTCTAGCTCTTTTCGTTTGGACTGAATCGTGATTTCCACAGACGGACGGACGGACGGACGAACGGACGGACATGCTCAGTTCGTCTTAGATTTCATCACTGATCAAGAATATATATACTTTATGGGGTCTGAGATGGATATTTCGATGCGTTACAAACGGAATGACAAAGTGAATATACCCTCCAAATTCTTTTTTGGAGGGTATAAAAATCCGTTTCATGTACCCCAAAAGCTTCTAATTGTCCAACCGTAGAATAGTATTTTTGATTTATGAATTAGAAAATGTCGATATTCCAACCCTGAAATTGGATTTTTAATTTTTTTATTTTTTAATACCAATTTAACTCTTCCCGAAGTATAAAAAAGATTTCATTCATACACAACCTAATATGGCTACTTTTATGTACTAAAATATTTCGATTATCCAACCCTGGAACCGAATTTTTATTACCAAATTAATTCTCCCTGAAGTATAAAATAGGTTTAGTTCACTAAAAAACATAATTTGGAATTTATGTGGGTACTTAATGTACCAGATATATTTCGATTTTCCAACTCTGGAAACGAAAATTTGATTTTTTAAGATTGTAATACCAATTTTGTTCTTCCTGAATTATAAAGTAGTTTTAATTAGCAAAGACAACAACGTCAATTGCCTCTTTTATGCGTAAAGAATATTTCAATTTCCCAACCATGGAAACGAAACTTTAATTTTTTTTGTTTGTTTTTTTACTAATGCAACTCTTAATAATGAGGTTCATGCAACTCTTAATAATGAGGTTTATTTAAGAAAAACTTAAAATTTTTAACCATTTTGGTCACTTTCATGTACCACAAAATATTGCAGTTATCCAACCCTGGAATCGAAATTTTGATTTGTTTGAATATTTGATACCAATTTTGTTTTCCTGAATTAAAAAATAGGTTTAATTAGTAAAAAACCGACGTTAGTTGGCTTTTTGGTTACTTTTATGTATAAAAAAAATTTAAATTTCCCATCCCTGGGAGCGAAATTTTCATTTTTCTTTTCTCTTTTTACCAATGCTAGTTTTCATTAGTTATAAAGTAGTTTTATTTGCGAAAATATTAAAATTTGAAACCATTTTTGTCACTTTCATGCTCCACAATATATTGCATGTACCAAAAAAACTTTCAATTTCACAGCCCTGGAATTGAATTTTTTTTTTTTGCTTTTTTATAAATGCGACTCTTCATGAGGTATAAAGTAGTTTTATTGAAGAAACATATTAAATTTTTAACCATTTTGGATACTTTTATGTATACAAAATTTCAACTTCCCAACCCTGGAAGCGAAATTTTATTTTTTTATCAGTGCAAGTCTTCTTGAGGTATAAAGTAGTTTTATTCAAGAAAAATTTAAATTTTTTAACTATTTTGTCCACTTTCATATACTATTAAATATTGCCCTTGTCCATCCCTAGATTCCAAATTTTATTTGTTGTTTTTGAATATTTGATACCAATTTTGTTCTTCCTAAGTTATAAGACAGGCTTAGTTAGCAAAAAAAAAACAACATCAGTTGCCTGTTTGATTACTTTCACGTATAAAAAAAATGCAAATCCCACCCCTGGAAGCAAAATTAAAAAAAAAAATTTTTTTTGGCCATTGCAAATCTTCATGACGTATAAAGAGGTTTTGTTAACGAAAAACTTATACTTTTTAACAATTTTAGTTACTACATGTACTACAAAATACGGAAAGGGCCGAAAAAAAATTTTTAATTTTCCATCCCTGGAAAAAAAATTGGGTTTTTTTATAAATTTTGCGTCGAGAAATAGGTGTAAGCTTCATAGCTCTGGAACCATACTTCGGATCTTTCTGAATTTCAATATAACTATTTAAATTCATTTCCAATCCAATGGTCGAAGAACGAAGTCTTTAGCTCTTCTGGGGGCTTGGAAAACCGATTTCACGTACAGACGGACAGACGGACAACGCTCAATCGTCATCGCTATTCATAAGGATCCAGAATATATATACTTTATGGGGTCCTATATTGATATCGAAGAAATTACACACGGAATGACAAACCTATATATCCCCTTTCACTTTTTTGTGAAGGGTATAAAAACTAAAACTGGAATAACTGATATTGCACTATATCAGTTATTTCAGTTTTTTTCCTTTTTCCTTTTTAATTCAAAGAAAATTTTTAGTGTCAAAAAATTATCGTACAGCCTAGTACTCTGTTTGAATTTGTGGAATATGTTGGGCAACATCAGTTATTTCAGTTTTTTTTTATTTTTAATTGAAATTATGTTTTCCATTTTCAAAGAGAAAATTTTTAGTTTCAAAAAATTATCGTTCGAAATAAATAACATTCATATTATTTCACATGTTTTTCATAATTAAAACAAAATACTAGTTTAGCAACATTTTTCCACAAATATTTCGTTTGAATATTTTTTGTATGGGTTCTGTCAGAATTTCACATGAAATTTTAAACAGAGTACTAGGCTTTAAAAATCAAAAAGGCAAACGACAGCTCCAGAGAAAATATTTAAACTTTTTTGGAATATTGAAGAACGTCGGTGAAGGGTATATAAGATTTGGCACAGCCGAATATCTCACTTCTACTTGTTATATGTAGATTCAGTGTATGTGTGTGCGTGTTTTATAACTTGGCTTATGCATTTTGTTTTGGGTAAAGCAGTCAAACTAAACACATATTTAGGATATGAAAAAAGTGGATATTCAATCATTCAGTATTTTGAAGGTTTAGATATATTTAAAAATATTGTTAGTTTTAAAACACTTGGTTTCCAGGTTTTTAAAAATTTTTGTATATGAATGTAACCAGCTGAAACAAATTGTTTCTGTTTGTTTATAAACTAAAACTATTGGATGTGGTTGAAAGAAGTTGTCTGGAACTAAAAACTAGAAAAGCTCTAGAGATAAAAAATTAATTTTGTTTTAAATATTAAAGTAATTAATAACACAAATTTGCTTATGTTATAATTAAACATTTGTTCTCTTGTAGAAAGAAATGAAATGAAGTGTATATAAAATTCGGCACAATTTCACTTGTTTCATCGATTCCAAGGTACCTTAAAATATTTATCACGTCTTTTCTTTGCGTTTTTGGAGTATCATGTTCTTCTAAACTGTCTACTTTAGGAGAAATAGTTATCAATCTTAATTGAAAAATATTTATATTAACTGTTTCACAGACTTATGACATTATGACAATTTCCTTCACATCGAAATTGATGCAATATCGGCTCGAATTTTTCGCAAGCATGAATACCCCTTAACTTCACTTCACTTGACACTTGAATTCAAAGTCATATCATTAATATCCAATACTTAACATATACAGTCGCGACTAGTCGTGTTATAAAAATCCACCGGCCCGCACAGTAGCTTTAATTGCATATATCATTTTTGACGCCACTATGCGTTTTCAGAATGAAAATAATAGCACTAATAAGTGGTGACAAATACAATACACATGAGCACTGATGAGGAAAGGGTTGCGTCTTTCGAAAACACTGTTCTGCCCTGCAGATGTTGAGTTTCATTTGTGCCTTGGAATATTTATCATGCCTTTCTGAGATGTAAATTAAAATTTCGAACAATTAGCCTATAAAATCTTAATTCAATTTAATATAGCACTTTGGCTTGTTTTCTCCTAAACACACATACAAGAACAACTTTGCACTAGAAAACATTCTACTGCTTATTCTTGGGTGTTGTACGCTACGAAAGCCTTAAATTTGCAAATTTTCTTATGAAGGATTTATCTTTTGCATGATTTACAATTTAATTTTAACTAAAGAGAAATATTTAAATTTGCATAAAATCTTGATGCAGATTCGCAAACTAAAAATACCTCTTTGTAAACAAAACTAATACATATACTGACTAATTTATTTATATGTATGTATGTACTTATGTGTATGAACAAACAACAACCAAAATATTTTGTTAAAGTTAAAAAATATTTTATATTAAATGCAACCTTGGAAGTAAGAAATTTATTTATTGAAGGTTGAATGTATAACCGAATAATAAATTAGAAATGTGCAAATCAAGATATTCAATGATACAAATAACATCTCGTGTGGTAAAGAGAATTTAATTAACTTATTTATGTTTGCAGGCATAAGGAACTCATTAAACTAGTTATTGTATAGCTTTTCTTTGTATGCTGGAAAACTAATTTCAATGTGTTTGCTCATACAAAACACAGATTGTTTAGCAAATTCAGCATTATCTAGAGAAATCATTCAGTTTGATATAAGCAAGATGGTGTACGTTAATTGAATCAATTTTAATTAACGTTTAAATGGTTTATATTTGTAGCAATTCGATAAAAGCATAGAAACAGTTGTAGCTGGAATATTATATTTAAATTCTTTTCAAATGCAACTGTAGCCACGCAAATACGTTAAGATAATTTCAACATATAGAATGATGTTTGTGTTAGGACCAGAGCTGCTTTTTTTGGTTATTTCTAACCAAAATTGTTATTTTTTTTTTCAATGTGAAGATGTGAATATGTTTTTTCATTTTGATTACTTTTATCCGAAAATAATAATAGGTACAAATATCTTCATATTTTACTTGTTTATGTCCGTCTGTACGTGAAATCGGTTTTCTCAAGCCCCCAGAAGAGAAGAGAAATGAACTTAAATAGAGTGCAGAAAGATCCTAAGTATGGTTCCAGAACTGGGAAGCTTACACCTATTTCTCGACGCAAAAATTATAACAAAAATCAATTTTTTTTAATGTTTGTAAATTAAACCTATTTTTTTGCTTTGGGAAGCCTCAATGGTCTATTAAAAACTAAAGAAATAAAATTTTTTTTCCAGGGATGGAAAATTAAAATTTTTTTTTGGCTCATTTTGTAGTACATGTAGTAACTAAAATTGTTAAAGACTTTAAGTTTTTCTTTAACAAAACCTCTTTATACGTCATGAAGGCTTGCATTGGCAAAAAACCATTTTTCTAATTCAAATTTTGCTTCCAGGGGTGGGAAATCGCATTTATTTTATACGTGAAAGTAATCAAACATGCAACTGGTGCTGTTTTTTTTTTGCTAACTAAGCCTGTCTTATAGTTTAGGAAGAACAAAATTGGTATCAAAAATTCAAAAATAAAAAAATTCCAATCCAGGGATGGACAAATGCAATATTTAATAGTACATGACAGTGACCAAAATAGTTAAAAATTTGAAACTTTTATTAAAAAAAATTACTTTATACCTCATGAAGGGTTGTGCTGATAAAAAAAACAATTAAAATTTTGCTTCCAGGGTTGGGAAAATTAAAGTTTTTTTGGTACATGCAATATTTTGTAGTACATGTAATAACCAAACTGGTTACAAAATTTGAGTTTTTCTTAAACAAAACTACCTTATACCTCATGAAGATTTGCATTGATAAAAAAAAATTAAAAAACTAAAATTTTGCTTCCAGTGTTGGGAAATTGAAATATTTTTATACATAAAAAAGGCAGTTGACGTTGTTTTGTTTTTTTTTTGCTGTCTAAAACTATTTTATATATTAGGAAGAACAAAATTGGTATCAAACATTTCCAAAAAAAATCAAAATTTCGAATCCAGGGATGGACAAGTGCAATATTCTATAGTTCATGAAGGTGACCAATATGGTTGAAAATTGTAAATTTTTCTTAAATAATACTACTTTATTCCTCATGAAGAATTGCATTGGTTAAAAATAAAACAAACAAAAATTAAAATTTCACTTCCAGGGTTTGGAAGTTTAAAGCTTTTTTAGTACATGCAATATATTTTAGTACATGAAAGTGACCAAAATGGTTGCAAATTTTAAGTTTTTCTTAAATAAAACGACTTTATACATAATGAAGACTAGGATTCGTAAAAAAAATTTTAATTTCGCTTCAAGGGATGGGAAATTGAAATTTGTTATACATAAAAATAACCAAAAAGGCAACTAACGTCGGTTTTTTACTAATTAAAACTATTCAGGAAAAACATAATTGGTATCAAAAATTAAAAAAAAAATCAAAATTTAGATTCCAGAGTTGGATAACTGTAATGTTTTGTAGTACATGAAAGTGATCAAAATGGTTACAAATATTAAGTTTTTCTTAAATAAAACTATCTCATGCCTCATTAAGAGTTGCATTGGTAAAAAAATTTAAATTTCGTTTCCAGGGTTGGGAAATTGAAATATATAAAAGTAACCAAATAGGGAATTGACGTTGTTGTTTTTGCTAATTAAAACTATTTTATAATTTAGGAAGAACAAAATTGGTATTAGAATCTTAAAAAATCAAAATTTCGATTCCAGGCTTGAGCAAATAATATATTTTATGGTACATGAAAGTGACCAAAAGGTTTAAAAATTTTAATTTTTTTTGTCAAGTAAAACTATATAACATCTTTCAATTAAACCTACTTCCTGTTTTAGCAAGAAAGAAAGAAGAATTACATCTGTGAAGGGTATTTAAGATTCGGCATAGCCGAATATAGCACTTTTACTTGTTAAATATATACACAAGGTAAATTCGCCTTGTATATACATGTCTGTTGTAACAACAGATATGTTAACCATCCCAGCCAGTAAAAAAGAAGAAAATCATGTGTTCAGTATTATGCTAGTCATAAGATAGCGAGATAATCAAAAATTTGTGTAAAATTTTGAATCTCAGCACTGTGAATTAATTGTAAATCTATTGATCTCCATTTGTAAAGCAATAACTTTTTCATAAAAAATATATTTTTACAAAAAAAATATTTTTCTTAAACCTGTGAAGTACAATTTTTTTTTATTTTGAAATAACAACTTTAAGTTTGTTTTTAAAATAACTTTCATGTTATGTTTTTCATACACTTATTTTCTTAATATGTACGATAAACTATTTAATTTTTTTTGTATAACTAAGCGTCTATGCATATTTATAATTTGTTAAGACAAGCTTAAAATATCATATAAAAAATCAGTTTTGTCTTGATAAAAATTTATTAGTTTATTGTTTTGTGAAGTTTAAATTTAGTTTATTGTAACGTTCCTATTAAAAATAAAACTTATAATAATAATGTTATATATGTACTTTAAAGAAAATTAATTATATATGGAAAATTTACTCTTGTAAAACAAAAATATAAATATGTATGTACATGAGTTTCTCGTTATTTTCTCAGTAGTAAGAATTCTTTAATATGTAACTAAATTATATTTCATGTTTTGTAATTATTAAACCTACGGTGAATGACCGGGTACCCAGGTACCTTTTGCAATGCTCTCAATTTTTTAATAATGACGATATAGTGTTAAAACTCTAGATCAGGGAAGCCCAAAAATTTTTTTGTTGTGTATTAGTGAGTAAGAGAGAAAAAACAAATTGAGAGAATTGATTTATTTACAGCCAAATTATAATGTTAGTAAGAGATTGAAAAACAGAATAATTATATTCATATAAAAAACCAAACATATTAATATACATATTTTTAAATAATTCAATTTAAAGTTGTTAATATGATATTTATATTATATTCCGCATAAATTTTATTTAACAAAAACAACTTAATAATATAATTCATTATAACAAATCAAAACAATTTCAAAATTTTCACGAAAAAAAGATTGCAATTATGAATCTTATATAAACGATTCTAGTTTAATACTTTTGTGACAACCATTAATATGGCATTGAAAGACCACGCAACATTTTTTGAGTGTGAACCTGAAAAATGTAATAAAGCATTAGCTAAGCATGTGCACTTGTCGACTTATCATCAACGACTAAATGAAAGAGCATAAGAATATGTTTCATGAATTGTTTCATGAACTGGGCTTCCCTGCTCTAGAACAGGGGTAAACAAAACTAAAAATGAGGTTGTATTGTGAGAGAGAATTACCCAACAAACACAAAGTGAATCATTTCAAATATAATATATTTAAGAATTATTTTACCCTTTTCCAATTAAACAGATACATATTTTTATTGTATAAATTGTATAAATACGTTATAATAGTTTAGTACAGATGGGGCAAATGTAATGACCGGAAAACACGAAGGCTTCCACTAACCTACAAAGTTATCTATATTTATGCTTTTATGGCAGTTTCTTATTAACAAAATATTTTTTAAGTGTACCGAGCTTAACTTATTTCGCTGCTTTGTACAAATAAATTTCAAGTCTGAAAAAATTTGCTCACAGAGGTAAGTAGAGGGAAATAATGACAAATATTTTAAGGCATTTTTTGTAATTTTGGGGTATGATATTTTATCCAAGTTTTTCCAAAAATCTAATATATTATTTACCTTCGGAGCATTTATTTCACTTCGTAGTATTATCAGTTCAGATTGTATATCAAACTCATACTTGGTAATATCGCAGTTAAAAGGGTCAAAAAGATCAATAAATTGCTGTATATTTTCAAAATCTACAAATCTGTCCTGAAAGTTATAAAAATTTTTTTCAAGTACTGTATATTCAAATGTTGTGCCATCGTCCTGTTTGACATATATTAGAGAAGTTTTTGGAAAACTTGAAAAGTCACCAGCTTGAACTTCAGAGATGAGTAAACATACTTTTGTTTTAAAATTAAATAGAATTTTAGAGAGATCACACAAGTTATTTTCTTTTCCTTGCAGTTCTAAATTAAAGTCATTCAGAAAAGTGGTTATATCGGCCAAAAATGCTAAATCTAAAATAATTTTTTTATCTTTTAAAGCCTGTATTGCCCAGTCTGCTATATTTTCAGTTTCTAAGAACTGCAGCACTTCTTCCCTCAAGTTAAATAACCTATTTAGACAATTACCACGGCTAAGCCAGCGGACTTCAGTATAAATTTTAAGGTCATTATATGCGCTGTTTTTGCTTTTTAAAAAATTAACAAACTTTCTGTGAGTAAGTGCATGATGCCCTCCTCTTATTTTATTAATTATAGACTCTGCAGTCTTCATAGTGGCATGATCAGATAAAAATTTGGATGCAAGAGCGGTCTGGTGAATAATGCAGTGAAAGCTTAAAACTGAAATTTGGTTTTTTTAGATAACCTATGAAGCCTTCGTGTTTTCCGGTCATTACATTTGCCCCATCTGTACAGACTCCAACAATTTTCTTTCTATCTACAATATCAAAAAGCTTTTCACTGACTACTTCATATAAAAGCTTGCCCGTTACATTTCCATGAAATGTTTCTAGAGAAAACATTGTCTCAAAAACCTCGTAGTTGCTATCCACGCAGCGAATACATAATACCAATTGGCAAAGATCATTAATGTCCGTGCTTTCATCTAAACAAAAAGAAACATACTCACAATTTATTAATTTTTCCCTATTAGCAGATTCCACCAAATTTCCTATATGACCAATACGTCGTACTACACTTGGGGCCGACAACGGAAGAGATTTTATAAACTTAGTGTTAAAGTTAAGCTTTTCAAAAACTTTTTCTAATAAGTTTTTAAAAAATATCCCATCAGTGAAAGGCCTACCATGCCTAACAATATCTAAGCTTATTAAGCTTGATACCTCCAATTTTTTATTTTTATTTTCTGTCCTTGCTTTGTTTTCATTAACTTCAAGTAGCCATTCTTTTATTTTTTCTACATAAATGTTTTTTACCATATCTAAATGATCCTTCCTTTTCTTACCTTCGAAACTTTTCATGTCCCTATGAAAAGAATCGTAATGTCTTTTAATAACATATTCCCTGTTTTCTTTAAACATTTGGTAACAAAGAAGACATTGCATGTTACCAAATGCATTATTTATCATGAAATATTTTTCAAATATCATTCTGACTTTAAAATGTTCGCTGAATAAAAATTACTAAAACAACAACAAAAAACCTGAAAAAAATGCGTAAGCATCCGCACATGTGTAGTCATCAATATCGAAATGACGACTGAATACGAGAGCGTAAGAGTATACGTGTGATTGTTTTAGCACAATTGTGCTATGAAATGTTTAACTCTGCTCTAGAACAGTGGTGTTCAAAAATAAAAGTGAAGATGTATTGGTGGGAGATTTTGCCCAGCAAACATAGTGTCAAACGCTTAAAATAAGAAAAACAGACAAAATTTTTGCCATATATAAACAACTTATTAAGTGAATGTAATTTTAATTTTAAGAAGAAAATATCGGGGATCGTAAATAGCAGTTATCAATATCAAAAAATAGAACAGTTATATTGAGAACAAAACAAAAATAAATCTATTTAATCAGTTTTTTATGTAAGATTAAAACTTGAATGTTATGAAAAGCATCATTTATCATAAAATACTTTTCACATTTCATTCCGTGAACGTGTATGCTTTTATTCAATTTCGAGTTTAATTTTTGTGTTCAATTGTAATTGAATCGCTTGTGTTTGCTGTGCTTCGTCCAACAAGAAGCAACAACAATGCTTAATAAATTTCTGAAATAAAATAACAACAACCATCCGCATGTCTTCTCATCGCTTGCTCAACGACGACGGAATGAAAACTTTTATAAGAGCGTAACAAATGTGTGTAAATTTTTTAAACAATTGTTGTATGGGCTGAACACCACTGCTCTAGAACAGTGGTGGGCACCGTCAATGTATTGGTAAATTGTGAATGTGTTGAGCTTCAGAGCTACCTACCAAACACAAAGCCAAGCGTTTGAAAGATAATGGTATATATATACATAATTAGTAATATTTTCTATGTTTAAAAAACGTTGATTACGTAAAATTATTAATTGAAAATAAATCTTTTTTTAAGTAAACAGTCAAACGTTTTCCATTCAAGACAAAATAAATAAATAAAACAATAGTTTCTTGCTGGAAATTCGCCAGAAACAAAAAATACGCAGTTGGATGTATCAAACTTAATAAGCTTTGATATTTGTCGGCATGGAAGATAATTTTCATATGGGAAACATATTCAAAATATTTTTGATAAGATTTTACACAGACTAATTAATAACACTAATTGTATTACTAAATTAAAAGATTTAGTATAGTCCGCTTTTGGATAAAAATTGTATAAAAGGCATTGTATGCTTTTTTTTTTGCCATTGTTTATGGCAAAATATTTTTCGCATATCATCATGACTGAAATTGTTTGCTGGGCAAATATTGTGGAAAAAAATTAGTAAGCATCCGCCTGATATTAATTCGTCGCTGTCTCATCGACGATTAAATTAAAGAGGGTAAGTATACGTGTGAGTTTAATTTTCTGATATCAGCCACTACTGGGCATCTATGCTCTAGAACAGACATGACCTGAAAAATTTCGCTCACTTATACAATAACATAAATGAGTCAAACAGAAAGCACAATGGGTCATACCTATTAAATTGGTTCTTTTTCTATATTTCTACATGTAAGGCGGAGA
Source organism: Linnaemya tessellans (assembly GCA_951800035.1). Taxonomy (NCBI): domain Eukaryota; kingdom Metazoa; phylum Arthropoda; class Insecta; order Diptera; family Tachinidae; genus Linnaemya; species Linnaemya tessellans. The sequence goes on along the minus strand of OX637535.1, from coordinate 65,172,812 downwards.
TTTGTATGTTTTTTTAATGTTAAATGAATTGTTTTATCTAAAATAAATTCATTGTAGTTTCAATATTTTTTTCAGACATATCAGCATCTTAAAAATTTACTGTATAGAATGAGTTGTAGTCTCCCCTATCTTCTTTAATATTCACTCTGGCTTCATTATAGCTGTTAATTCTTATATATTTCGATACAATATTAACTTAATTAATAAGGCAAGGAAAAGTCAAACCGAAAAATTTGTTCTATTGAAAATCTACTTTTTTCTATTAAAAATCTATTCTTTCTATAGAAAAATAATTTATTTTTCCTATAGAAAAATGTATTTTATTTTTTATTTTCTAGAGCAATGGTGAACATCACGAAGCAAATTTTTGCAAATCGAATTCACACGTATTCCATTCAATTTCAACTTGTTTTGCACTACAGTTTATATATTCTCTCATCATTTAAAAACTTATTCGATTTATTGTATATTGTTATATGTACATAAGTAAACTTATTAATGTTAGTGAGTAAGGATGTAAAATCTATTGACATAAATAAATAAATAAAACATACAAAAATTTATTATTAGAAACCTTCTTTTGATTTGATTTAACTTTTATTTAAGGTTTTTATTTTTCATTTTTACAAGTATGTTGGTTTATATTATAAACTTTTAATTACTTACGCACATGCAAAGCATTTTGAAACAGTTGTTATGTGCTGGTCGCATACTGGTTTATCACATACGCTGCAAGATTTTCTGGTTTTTCTCCCTCGAAAAACCAGTAATGGGCTTCTTGCCAGTAATGCGGTTGGCGGTTGATGGTTGCTCCCAGATCGCGGATGTGTGTATTAATTTGCCCAAATAGCATTCAGTGGCAGACCTCGACGAAAAGTAACGCGTAATATGGTTGTTTCCTGCACGTTCTGCAATAAGAGGCGTACAAAGCTCCTCGCTGAACCTCTGCCAAAAGCATTTTCGCTGTATATTTTTGTATAGAGTGGTGGTGTTGTTTTCACAACACATAATATATCCTGCAAACGCTGAAATAATTATATATGTAATAAAATAGTGAAAGTGCGACATTGTTCCAAAAGCCAAATATATATGACCCAATAGTTCGTGTTTTATTCTTCATTACGTCTGGAATATATGGCTTGTTTTTCCTAAAAGTACCCACCATTGTCAGGTTACATGAAAGAAGATATTACGCCAGAGCAAAGTGGTGAAAAAAGTATCAATCGTGATATTGCGTTCACTTCAAAGGAATAGACCTGTTATGTCCTAAACAAGTTTCTCCCCTTGCCTTATCTGATGACCCGTTGCCAGTTTACCGCGTGGAGTGGTTAAGAGTTCTTGCAATTATAAATCCACCAAGCTTTAGTCCATTTTTCGTTGGCCTCGAGGGTATATGTATATCACGGAACAGAGCAGTCTTATCTGTAAATTACCATTATTATCATGAACAAAGTAGTGAAAAATATAGTCATATACCGTAGCGACAGATGAAAAATGGAAACACAGCGATTTTAAATACGAAACTAACAACGAAATTGTTTTTATATATTTTAACAATTACTTTACACATACATGTAATACAAATATGCAAAAAAGTAACTAACGTATATATTTTTTGTCATTGACCGTAGGGCTAACTATGCATTGCATTTCAACTTCAAATAAATTTGTATGCTTTTTTCCAAATAAAACAGTGCATTTTAAATTTGGTTATTCTTTCTCAAATTTTGTAAGCTTTTCAAATATTTTGATTAGAATATTTTTTGAAGTGGCAGCACTGGTTAGGACCAACATATAACACTGTACAACAATATCAGATGCTTTTCATCTGTTAGCGCAATTCCTAATTAGCAAATCCAAGTATTTAAGTAAAGCAAGTATTTAACTAGCAATCCTACGGGTAATGCTGTGCCAATTTTCCTCAATGTACCGAGCTATAACTGCTGAAAATGGGAACGGTACAAAAAGTTCCCAAGTCGTGACAGGTGAAAAGATGACATGTCACAAAACTAGACTGAAAGTGCGTGCAAAATTCCCCCACTTATGTACGTAACATTGGACGATTTATATGTATATGATTTCTGTAAGTCGTTCGGGCGAAAAAATTTTAAGTATTGCTTTTCTACATGTTTATAATTTTTTGTCATTGGTTCAATTAACCAATAACATTTTAAATAAGTTATCGCTCAATTAACACTTAATTGTTATAAAATCGAATAAAATTATAAGTGCAGCACTGAATAAAGTTGGTCGAAACTAAAACATTTTTTCCGATTTTTTCTTTGAGTTAAAACTATTTTACACTTTAAGCAGAATAGAATTGGTAACGAAAATTCACAAAAATTAAAAGGACGATGACCAACTGAAATAAATACGACGATGACCAACTGAAATAAATATTTTCTTTTTGTTTAGAACTTAAAGATATTTAAAATTGTTAATTTTGGGCTTAAGTTCGAATCTGCATGACTGCAAATGATTTTTTATTATTTTATTAATAAATGAATTTGTTCAAATTCTATTTATTATTTTTTATATTAAGATTGGAATATTAAGAATATTTTCAATAATCATCAAACCAGCAGAACGGATCAGTACTGATTTCGAGGCCGCTACGCCATCTCATCAGCGTTCTTTGTTCAATTTTTCCACTTTTGCAAGTGGTGCTAGTTAGTAGGAATATCAACTATTTAACCAATATTTTAACGAAAAGTGAATATGAGAAGTTATCACATTCATATTTTGAAGTTATTACCTTTTTGGTTAGTACGAAATTCCCCAACCCTGACGATTAATATTCCCAATATTCCATGTATCTCTTTCGCTTTTTCCAGAGCCATCGGCTGCTGATTGCTAAAGCTTCTTTGTTATTTATGTTCAAGTAATTGAATTTTAGTTGTCAATTTACAATGAACAAGTGCGCGTGCCCCCGCAATGTTTTAAATTATGTATGAATTTTTATTATGTATTATTTTTATTATTTTTTATTATTTTATTAATAAATGAATTTGTTCAAATTCTATTTATTATTTTTATACCCTCCAAAAAAGAATTTGGAGGGTATATTCACTTTGTCATTCCGTTTGTAACGCATCGAAATATCCATCTCAGACCCCATAAAGTATATATATTCTTGATCAGTGATGAAATCTAAGACGAACTGAGCATGTCCGTCCGTCCGTCCGTCCGTCCGTCTGTGGAAATCACGATTCAGTCCAAACGAAAAGAGCTAGACTCTTGAAATTTGGCATAAATATATTTTAAAACTTAGAGCAGGTTAAGTTCGAAGATGGGCTAAATCGGGCAAGAGGGAAAAAAGTTCCCCTAAGAAGAACTAAACCAACCCAGAAAAAACAACATAATTTTTAAAGTTTTTTGGTTATTTTGTTAAGCAAATTATATATTTTTATGTCAAATACGGTCCAACGCCTTAAACTTGGAGCCATTAAATAAAATAAAAATATTTTTTGACTCCGCCCACTTCAGTGGGCGTTATTATAGGCAAAAATAACATAAAAACTTAACAAATTGTTTTACTTAAGCCTACATTCCTTAAAAATAACACTTTTAAGCTTTAATGACGAAGCTGAGACGAAACCTGGTACTACTCTGCCCTACCCCCTCCTTCCCCTTCGCCCCCTAAATGACCCTACCAAAAAAAAAAAAATTTTTTTTAATTTTGTATATAATCATCCCAAGCATTTATCTTTAGAGTTTTATGACTGCCGATTTCTGCCCTACCCCCCCCCCCACCTCTTCCTTTGCCCCCTAAATGACCCTAACAAAAAAAATTTTTTTTTTTTAAATTTTGTATATAATCATCCCAAGCATTTATCTTTAGAGTTTTATGACTGCCGATTTCTGCCCTACCTCCCCCCCTTCTTCCTTTGCCCCCAAAATGACCCTACCAAAAAAAAAATGTTTTTTTAAATTTTGTATATAATCATCCCAAGCATTTATCTTTAGAGTTTTATGACTGCCGATTTCTGCACTAGCCCCCCCTCCCCTTCTTCCTGTGCCCCCTAAAATGACCCTACCAAAAAAATTATTTATAGGCAAATATAGCATAAAAATTTAACAAATTGTTTTACTTAAGCCTACATTCCTTAAAAATAACACTTTTAAGCTTTAATGATGAAGCTGAGACGAAACCTGGTACTACTCTGCCCTACCCCCTCCTTCCCCTTCGCCCCCTAAATGACCCTACCAAAAAAAATTTTTTTTTTAAATTTTGTATATAATCATCCCAAGCATTTATCTCTAGAGTTTTATGACTGCCGATTTCTGCCCTACCCCCCCCCCCCTCTTTCTTTGCCACCAAAATGACCCTACCAAAAAAAAAAATGTTTGTTTTTAATTTTTTATATAATCATCCCAAGCATTTATCTTTAGAGTTTTATGACTGCCTGTTGCTGCCCTACCCCCTCCTTCCCCTTTGCCCGCTAAATGACCCTATTAAAAATAAATATAAATTTTTTTTTATTTTGTGTATAATCATCCCAAGCAATTATTTTTACAGTTTTATGTGTATCTGTTTCTGCCCTACCCCCTCTCCCCCTTTGCCCTCTAAATGGCCCTATCAAAAAAAAGAATTTTTAATTTTGTATATAATTATCCCAAGCATTTATTTTTAGAGTTTTATGACAAAGGTGAAATGTATCCCCCACAGCCCTTGCCAGAGCGACTGATAAAATATACAAAAATTTATTATTAGAAACCTTCTTTTGATTTGATTTAACTTTTATTTAAGGTTTTTATTTTTCATTTTTACAAGTATGTTGGTTTATATTATAAACTTTTAATTACTTACGCACATGCAAAGCATTTTGAAACAGTTGTTATGTGCTGGTCGCATACTGGTTTATCACATACGCTGCAAGATTTTCTGGTTTTTCTCCCTCGAAAAACCAGTAATGGGCTTCTTGCCAGTAATGCGGTTGGCGGTTGATGGTTGCTCCCAGATCGCGGATGTGTGTATTAATTTGCCCAAATAGCATTCAGTGGCAGACCTCGACGAAAAGTAACGCGTAATATGGTTGTTTCCTGCACGTTCTGCAATAAGAGGCGTACAAAGCTCCTCGCTGAACCTCTGCTAAAAGCATTTTCGCTGTATATTTTTGTATAGAGTGGTGGTGTTGTTTTCACAACACATAATATATCCTGCAAACGCTGAAATAATTATATATGTAATAAAATAGTGAAAGTGCGACATTGTTCCAAAAGCCAAATATATATGACCCAATAGTTCGTGTTTTATTCTTCATTACGTCTGGAATATATGGCTTGTTTTTCCTAAAAGTACCCACCATTGTCAGGTTACATGAAAGAAGATATTCCGCCAGAGCAAAGTGGTGAAAAAAGTATCAATCGTGATATTGCGTTCACTTCAAAGGAATAGACCTGTTATGTCCTAAACAAGTTTCTCCCCTTGCCTTATCTGATGACCCGTTGCCAGTTTACCGCGTGGAGTGGTTAAGAGTTCTTGCAATTATAAATCCACCAAGCTTTAGTCCATTTTTCGTTGGCCTCGAGGGTATATGCATATCACGGAATGGAGCAGTCTTCTCTGTAAATTACCATTATTATCATGAACAAAGTAGTGAAAAATATAGTCATATACCGTAGCGACAGATGAAAAATGGAAACACAGCGATTTTAAATACGAAACTAACAACGAAATTGTTTTTATATATTTTAACAATTACTTTACACAAACATGTAATACAAATATGCAAAAAAGTAACTAACGTATATATTTTTTGTCATTGACCGTAGGGCTAACTATGCATTGCATTTCAACTTCAAATAAATTTGTTTTTCAAATATTTTGATTAGAATATTTTTTGAAGTGGCAGCACTGGTTAGGACCAACATATAACACTGTACAACAATATCAGATGCTTTTCATCTGTTAGCGCAATTCCTAATTAGCAAATCCAAGTATTTAAGTAAAGCAAGTATTTAACTAGCAATCCTACGGGTAATGCTGTGCCAATTTTCCTCAATGTACCGAGCTATAACTGCTGAAAATGGGAACGGTACAAAAAGTTCCCAAGTCGTGACAGGTGAAAAGATGACATGTCACAAAACTAGACTGAAAGTGCGTGCAAAATTCCCCCACTTATGTACGTAACATTGGACGATTTATATGTATATGATTTCTGTAAGTCGTTCGGGCGAAAAAATTTTAAGTATTGCTTTTCTACATGTTTATAATTTTTTGTCATTGGTTCAATTAACCAATAACATTTTAAATAAGTTATCGCTCAATTAACACTTAATTGTTATAAAATCGAATAAAATTATAAGTGCAGCACTGAATAAAGTTGGTCGAAACTAAAACATTTTTTCCGATTTTTTCTTTGAGTTAAAACTATTTTACACTTTAAACAGAATAGAATTGGTAACGAAAATTCACAAAAATTAAAAGGACGATGACCAACTGAAATAAATACGACGATGACCAACTGAAATAAATATTTTCTTTTTGTTTAGAACTTAAAGATATTTAAAATTGTTAATTTTGGGCTTAAGTTCGAATCTGCATGACTGCAAATGATTTTTTATTATTTTATTAATAAATGAATTTGTTCAAATTCTATTTATTATTTTTTATATTAAGATTGGAATATTAAGAATATTTTCAATAATCATCAAACCAGCAGAACGGATCAGTACTGATTTCGAGGCCGCTACGCCATCTCATCAGCGTTCTTTGTTCAATTTTTCCACTTTTGCAAGTGGTGCTAGTTAGTAGGAATATCAACTATTTAACCAATATTTTAACGAAAAGTGAATATGAGAAGTTATCACATTCATATTTTTAAGTTATTACCTTTTTGGTTAGTACGAAATTCCCCAACCCTGACGATTAATATTCCCAATATTCCATGTATCTCTTTCGCTTTTTCCAGAGCCATCGGCTGCTGATTGCTAAAGCTTCTTTGTTATTTATGTTCAAGTAATTGAATTTTAGTTGTCAATTTACAATGAACAAGTGCGCGTGCCCCCGCAATGTTTTAAATTATGTATGAATTTTTATTAGTCGAACTTTGTAATGTAAATTGTTAATTTTGGGCTTAAGTTCGAATCTACATGACTGCAAATGATTTTTTATTATTTGATTAATAAATGAATTTGTTCAAATTCTATTTATTATTTTTATACCCTCCAAAAAAGAATTTGGAGGGTATATTCACTTTGTCATTCCGTTTGTAACGCATCGAAATATCCATCTCAGACCCCATAAAGTATATATATTCTTGATCAGTGATGAAATCTAAGACGAACTGAGCATGTCCGTCCGTCCGTCCGTCCGTCTGTGGAAATCACGATTCAGTCCAAACGAAAAGAGCTAGACTCTTGAAATTTGGCATAAATATATTTTAAAACTTAGAGCAGGTTAAGTTCGAAGATGGGCTAAATCGGGCAAGAGGGAAAAAAGTTCCCCTAAGAAGAACTAAACCAACCCAGAAAAAACAACATAATTTTTAAAGTTTTTTGGTTATTTTGTTAAGCAAATTATATATTTTTATGTCAAATACGGTCCAACGCCTTAAACTTGGAGCCATTAAATAAAATAAAAATATTTTTTGACTCCGCCCACTTCAGTGGGCGTTATTATAGGCAAAAATAACATAAAAACTTAACAAATTGTTTTACTTAAGCCTACATTCCTTAAAAATAACACTTTTAAGCTTTAATGACGAAGCTGAGACGAAACCTGGTACTACTCTGCCCTACCCCCTCCTTCCCCTTCGCCCCCTAAATGACCCTACCAAAAAAAAATTTTTTTTAAATTTTGTATATCATCATCCCAAGCATTTATCTTTAGAGTTTTATGACTGCCGATTTCTGCCCTACCCCCCCCCCCCCCCTCTTTCTTTGCCACCAAAATGACCCTACCAAAAAAAAAATGTTTGTTTTTAATTTTTTATATAATCATCCCAAGCATTTATCTTTAGAGTTTTATGACTGCCTGTTGCTGCCCTACCCCCTCCTCCCCCTTTGCCCGCTAAATGACCCTATTAAAAATATATATAATTTTTTTTTTATTTTGTGTATAATCATCCCAAGCAATTATTCTTACAGTTTTATGTGTATCTGTTTCTGCCCTACCCCCTCTCCCCCTTTGCCCTCTAAATGGCCCTATCAAAAAAAAAGAATTTTTAATTTTGTATATAATTATCCCAAGCATTTATTTTTAGAGTTTTATGACAAAGGTGAAATGTTTCCCCCACAGCCCTTGCCAGAGCGACCCCGCCAAAATACAGTTTTTATAGCCTCCAAAGAGAATTGTGATGAAGTCTAAGACGGTCTAGCAATGCCCATACGTTCGTCTGTGGAAAACATGATATTGTATATTTTTGAACCCCGCCCCCTTTAGTGGGCGTTGACGTACGATATTATATAAAGGAACTCTGTCCCACTAAGTTAAACATATCAAATTCACTTACTAAATATTTGGAGGGTATTTAAGATTCGACCCGGTCGAATATAACGTTTTTACTTGTTTATATTAAGATTGGAATATTAAGAATATTTTCAATAATCATCAAACCAGCAGAACGGATCAGTACTGATTTCGAGGCCGCTACGCCATCTCATCAGCGTTCTTTGTTCAATTTTTCCACTTTTGCAAGTGGTGCTAGTTAGTAGGAATATCAAAAAATATTTAAAATTTTAGAAAGAATTTCGTTGGTATTAGAAATCAGAAAACCTAAAAGTACAGCTTCAGTGCAGAAATATTTAAACTTTTTCTTAAATATAAAAATTTTGCTTTTTTGTAATTAAATATATTTTCAGTTTTAGAAAGAAAGCAGAAATACAGTGAATGGTATTAAGATTCGGCACATCCGGATAAAGCTATTTTACTTGATTTTCATACCCTTCACAAAAAAATTTAATAGGTTTGTCATTCCGTGTATAATTTCCTCGATATTAACAGGGGTCCCGATAAAGTATATCTTTATAAATAGCAATGATTGATTGATTGAGCGATATCCGTCTGTCTGTACTCTGTCCGTCTGTCTGTAATCGGTTTTCCTAAGCCTCCAGATGAGCTAGGGACTTCGTTTTGGACTGATGGATTGGAAATCAACTTATATAGACTGGTATTGATATCAGAAAAATTCAAAATACGGTTCCAGAAGTGGAAGTGAAATTAACTAGCAAAAACTATTTATTTCTTGATTTTTTTGTGCTAATTAAATCTTTTTCATACTTTGAAAATAATAAAAGTTGTATTAAGTATTACAAACTAAAATAACAAGATTTATTTTGGTACATAAAAGCTCTTTTTGTGTTAATTAATAGTATTTTAGAATTTTGGAAAACTTAGATTGGTAATACAATATAAGAAAATCAAAATTTCGATTGCACGGTTGGACAAGTGCAATATTTTGTACATGATAATGACCAAAATGTACATGAAAATGAACAAAATGGATACACATTTTTATTTTTTCTTAAGCAAAACTTTTTTATACCCCAATAAAAATTGCATTGGTAAAAATTCGCTTCCACGGTAGGGAAATTGAAATTTCTTTATACATAAAAGTAACCACAAAGGCAACTAAAGTTGTTTTTTTTTTAGAAATTAAAGCTATTTTATAATTCAGGAAAAACAAAATTGCTATTAAAAACTTAAAAAAGTTTAATAACTAAGATTTTCTTAAGTAATACTATTTTATACGTCAAAAAGTATTGAATTGTTGTAAAAAATCCAAAAAATTAAAAATTTAAATCCAGGGCAGGAGAACGGAATATCATTTTTGGTAAAACACATTTTTTTATATATAAACCTTTTTTATGCTTTACTAAGAATAACATTCGTGCATACAATTCAAAAAATTTAAAATTCGATTCCAGGTTTGGAAAATCTATGTTTTTTGGTACATAAAATTAGCCACATAAGTTCCTAGTGTTAGTTTTAGTGAACTAAATCTATTTTATACTTCAGGGAAATGAAAAAGGCATTAAAACCAAATAAAATCTACTGCAGTGTTGGAAAATAGACATTTTATGGTACATAATAGTAACAATATAACTTCCTAATTTTGACGTTTATGGTGAATTATACCTACTTTATATATCAGGAAGAAGTAAGTTGATATAAAAAAAATTTAAAATTCGATCCCAGGTTTGGACGATCGAAATTTTTTGGTACATAAAAGTGACCATGTAAATTTGCTGTTGGTTCTGTTAGTAAACCAACTCTATATTTTTATAATTCAAGCAGAATTTAATTGGTAATAAGGAGAAAAATTCGATTTTAGGGTTGGACAATCACAATTTTGATGGTCTATGAATATTCCTAATTTTGGTTTTTTTTAATGAATTAAACTTATTAAATTTGTATCGAAAACCTAAAATATCTAAAATTCTATTGCAATGTTTGACAATCGAAATGTCTTTCTTTGGTTTAAAAACTATTTATGTTTCAGGGAGACAAATATTAGCATTAAAATTCTAAACAAGTAAGAGTGCTATATTCGGATGTGGCAAATCTTAAATACCCTTCACATATGTAATTCATATTTCTTTCTTGCTAAAACAGAAATCAAAATGATATTATCAGTTACTTTTATATTTAAGAAAACGTTCACATTTTTCGGCTGGGAAGCTAAATTGGCTCTTCTTATTTCTAATATCTCTGAACGTCTTTCAAAAATATTAAATTACGAACAAAAATAAACAAGTAAAAACGTTATATTCGACCGGGTCGAATCTTAAATACCCTCCAAATATGTAGTAAGTGAATTTGATATGTTTAACTTGGTGGGACAGAGTTCCTTTATATAATATCGTACGTCAACGCCCACTAAAGGGGGCGGGATTCAAATAAATACAATATCATGTTTTCCACAGACAAACGCATGGGCATTGCTAGACCGTCTTAGACTTCATCACAATTCTCTTTGGAGGGTATAAAAACTGTATTTTGGCGGGGTCGCTCTGGCAAGGGCTGTGGGGGAAACATTTCACCTTTGTCATAAAACTCTAAAAATAACTGCTTGGGATAATTATATTCAAATTAAAATTTCTTTTTTTTGATAGGGTCATTTAGAGGGCAAAGGGGGAGAGGGGGTAGGGCAGAAACAGATACACATAAAACTGAAAAATCGGCAGTCATAAAATTCTAAAGATAAATGCTTGGGATGATTATATACAAAATTTAAAAAAAAAAATTTTTTTTGAAAGGGTCATTTAGGGGGCAAAGGAAGAGGTGGGGGGGGGTAGGTAGGGCAGAAATCGGCAGTCATAAAACTCTAAAGATAAATGCTTGGGATGATTATATACAAAATTTAAAAAAAAAAATTTTTTTTTGGTAGGGTCATTTAGGGGGCGAAGGGGAAGGAGGGGGTAGGGCAGAGTAGTACCAGGTTTCGTCTCAGCTTCGTCATTAAAGCTTAAAAGTGTTATTTTTAATGAATGTAGGCTTAAGTAAAACAATTTGTTAAATTTTTATGCTATTTTTGCCTATAATAGCGCCCACTAAAGTGGGCGGGGTCAAAAAATATTTTTATTTTATTTAATGGCTCCAAGTTTAAGGCGTTGGACCGTATTTGACATAAAAATATATCATTTGCTTAACAAAATATCCAAAAAACTTTAAAAATTATGTTGTTTTTTCTGGGTTGGTTTAGTTCTTCTTAGGGGAACTTTTTTCCCTCTTGCCCGATTTAGCCCATCTTCGAACTTAACCTGCTCTAAGTTTTTAAATATATTTATGCCAAATTTCAAGAGTCTAGCTCTTTTCGTTTGGACTGTATCGGGATTTCCACAGACGGACGGACGGACGGACGGACGGACGGACATGCTCAGTTCGTCTTAGATTTCATCACTGATCAAGAATATATATACTTTATGGGGCCTGAGATGGATATTTCGATGCGTTACAAACGGAATGACAAAGTGAATATACCCTCCAAATTCTTTTTTGGAGGGTATAAAAAGGAGATCAGAAAGTAATATTACATAAAAAATTTAAATAATTCTCTTTTAATTATGTTAGCGTTGCCTAATTTTTGAATGTTGTTTGGCAAGGTGTTCCAAAGACTGATTGTGTGAATTAAGAACTGTCGACTGGATATAAAACTCCTATACCTCAGTTGTTATAATGTTCCTACCGCGGTTAGATCTTGCGAACACAATTCTATCATAGATGTACATATATCGGTTGTTTCGATATAATAATTTTGTGCAGGAACATCAGACATTTGCATTTTAAGAGGTTCTCGAAACTGGTTTGGAAACTCTGATGGGCATATGACGAAATGTGCTCAAAGCGTCTCTTATTAAAAATGTATCTAGCAATGTTGTTATAAGCAACGTTAAGCTTTCTTTTGTCTTCATAAGTACACAGAAAAAACAAAATGAACTAAACGAAATGTTCAGAAATAGTCAAACTGAATGTCTATAGGCACATTTACTACGGCCCTTTAGAAATGCTTTCAAATCTTTTAAGACCGAACGCAAATGCTGCTTTTTAATACGCAGCGTTCAGTGCGTAAATATGAATTTTTCCATAAGCGAACTTAATGTTTTGTTCAGATATTTTATAACTATCTACTAAATTTTTGACTGAACTGTCATTCGGAAAAACTGAATGTAATTTTTGTCATAGAAAACATAAAATGTTTCGTTCAGAGAAATGATTTGCTTTACATGTCATATTAGTGTCGATTTTCACCGTGATAAATAGTAGCCATGGAAGAATTGCTGGAAGAATTTAGTTTGCCATAGTTAAAAGGTAAGTCATTTGTGCTTTTTTATAATTATTTATGTACATACATACACACATATATGTATGTATGTACATATTATTTTAGTTATAAAATTTTATCTGTTGTTTTTTAGAATCAGGAATAGAATACCGTCACTTTCAGTTCTTAAATGAACGCGATATTGCTGATGCAATAAAAAAGGTAGGCCCAAGAGCAGAATTTCGCGAAAAACTTTTCCTGTGGAGGAGCAAAATATCTTCAAAATATGAAAAAATATTAATAAATGAATTAAAAATATTCAAATGGTTCTTTTATTTAATTCACTGAACGAGTCTGATAAATAACCAAACTCGCGTTTAGTAATAAGGATATTCAACGCTCATAGTTTATTTTTGAACACGCGTTTAGTTTACAAAAAATTGTATGTGTATTGTTATTTGTTGAATACACATTTAGTAATACTATAACTAAACGTCCATAGTATATTTTTGAACCCGCGTTTACATTTGTGTAAGCTGAACTTTAGAAAATAAACAAGTAAAAACGTTATATTCGACCGGGTCGAATCTTAAATACCCTCCAAATATTTAGTAAGTGAATTTGATATGTTTAACTTGGTGGGACAGAGTTCCTTTATATAATATCGTACGTCAACGCCCACTAAAGGGGGCGGGGTTCAAAAATATACAATATCATGTTTTCCACAGACGAACGTATGGGCATTGCTAGACCGTCTTAGACTTCATCACAATTCTCTTTGGAGGCTATAAAAACTGTATTTTGGCGGGGTCGCTCTGGCAAGGGCTGTGGGGGAAACATTTCACCTTTGTCATAAAACTCTAAAAATAAATGCTTGGGATAATTATATACAAAATTAAAAATTCTTTTTTTTTGATAGGGCCATTTAGAGGGCAAAGGGGGAGAGGGGGTAGGGCAGAAACAGATACACATAAAACTGTAAGAATAATTGCTTGGGATGATTATACACAAAATAAAAAAAAATTTATATATATTTTTAATAGGGTCATTTAGCGGGCAAAGGGGGAGGAGGGGGTAGGGCAGCAACAGGCAGTCATAAAACTCTAAAGATAAATGCTTGAAATGATTATATAAAAAATTAAAAACAAACGTTTTTTTTTTGGTAGGGTCATTTTAATGGCAAAGAAAGGGGGGGGGGGGGGGGTAGGGCAGAAATCGGCAGTCATAAAACTCTAAAGATAAATGCTTGGGATGATGATATACAAAATTTAAAAAAAATTTTTTTTTGGTAGGGTCATTTAGGGGGCGAAGGGGAAGGAGGGGGTAGGGCAGAGTAGTACCAGGTTTCGTCTCAGCTTCATCATTAAAGCTTAAAAGTGTTATTTTTAAGGAATGTAGGCTTAAGTAAAACAATTTGTTAAATTTTTATGCTATATTTGCCTATAAATAATTTTTTTGGTAGGGTCATTTTAGGGGGCAAAGGAAGAAGGAGAGGGGGGGCTAGTGCAGAAATCGGCAGTCATAAAACTCTAAAGATAAATGCTTGGGATGATTATATACAATATTTAAAAAAACATTTTTTTTTGGTAGGGTCATTTTGGGGGCAAAGGAAGAAGGGGGGGGGGGGGGTAGGGCAGAAATCGGCAGTCATAAAACTCTAAAGATAAATGCTTGGGATGATTATATACAAAATTTAAAAAAAAAAATTTTTTTTGGTAGGGTCATTTAGGGGGCAAAGGAAGAGGTGGGGGTGGGGCAGAAATCGGCAGTCATAAAACTCTAAAGATAAATGCTTGGGATGATTATATACAAAATTAAAAAAAATTTTTTTTTTTTGGTAGGGTCATTTAAGGGGCGAAGGGGAAGGAGGGGGTAGGGCAGAGTAGTACCAGGTTTCGTCTCAGCTTCGTCATTAAAGCTTAAAAGTGTTATTTTTAAGGAATGTAGGCTTAAGTAAAACAATTTGTTAAATTTTTATGTTATTTTTGCCTATAATAACGCCCACTGAAGTGGGCGGGGTCAAAAAATATTTTTATTTTATTTAATGGCTCCAAGTTTAAGGCGTTGGACCGTATTTGACATAAAAATATATCATTTGCTTAACAAAATAACCAAAAAACTTTAAAAATTATGTTGTTTTTTCTGGGTTGGTTTAGTTCTTCTTAGGGGAACTTTTTTCCCTCTTGCCCGATTTAGCCCATCTTCGAACTTAACCTGCTCTAAGTTTTAAAATATATTTATGCCAAATTTCAAGAGTCTAGCTGTTTTCGTTTGGACTGAATCGTGATTTCCACAGACGGACGGACGGACGGACGGACATGCTCAGTTCGTCTTAGATTTCATCACTGATCAAGAATATATATACTTTATGGGGTCTGAGATGGATATTTCGATGCGTTACAAACGGAATGACAAAGTGAATATACCCTCCAAATTCTTTTTTGGAGGGTATAAAAAGCCGATTCATGTACACCAAAAAGTTGTAATTTTCCAACCGTAGAATCGTCTCTTAGACTTTTTTGGTTTTTAATACCAGATTATTTCGGTCTGATATATAAAGTAGATATAGTTCATCATAAAAATCAAAAATAACTAATTATATGGTTACTTTTATGAATCACAAAATGTCGATATTCCAACCCCGAATATGAATTTTCAATTTTTTTGGTTTTTAATACCAATTTAACTCTTCCCGAAGTTTAAAAAAGATTTCATTCACAAAAAACCACAATTAGGAACTTATATGGCTAGTATTATGTACTGAAAAATTTCGATTTTCCAACCCTGGAACCGAATTTTTAATTATTTAAATTTTTAATTATTAAAATTTTTAATACTAATTTAATTCTTATAAAATAGGTTCAATTGACTAACCCCCGGTTTTTGACTTCTTATTTAAGTACAAAATTATTTAATTTTTCCATAAAAATAAGTTGTGTATAAGGTGTATTTAAACCTTAATTTTTTCAGTCTAAAGTTAGTTTTGGTATTTAATTGTGATAAAAGTATGGTAGCGCATATATATGGTAAGAAAAATACTGCAAATGATACAATAAAACTACTTTCTTACCGACGTTTTGTTTAAATGAAAAGCTGCTTTACTAATTTTCAAGTTGTTGAATGTAAACAAACTGAAAAACACATGGTAGTATGAAAAACTTTAATTGAATTTAAATAAACAATAAGTCTTATTTAATTTTGAAGTGAAAAAGAAAATTTTGTATTTAAATAGACTTTAAGTTTAAATAGTATTTAATTTTGGAGTTAAAAACTGGGCATAAAAAAACAATATATGGAATTTATGTGAGTACTTTTATGTACCAAGAAATTATGATTTTCCAACCCTGAAACCGAATTTTTAATTTTTTAATACCAATTTAATTTTTCCTGAAGTATAAAATAGGTTTAATTCACTGAAAACTCAAAATTTGGAATTTATGTGGGTACTTTTATGTGCCAGAAAAATTTCGATGTTCCAACTCTGGAATCGAATTTTTATTTATTTACCAATGCAATTGTTAGTGAGGTGTAACGCAGTTTTACTTGACAAAAGAATTAAAATGTTTAAACATTTTGGTGTCTCTCATGTACCATAAAATATTTCATTTGTCCAACCCTGGAATCGAAATTTTAATTTTTTTTGCCAATGCAACTTTTAATAATGAGGCATGAAATAGTTTTATTTAAGAAAAACTTAAAATTTGCAACCATTTTGGTCTGTTTCATGTACTACAATATATTGCGTGTACCAAAAATACTTTAAATTTCCCAGCCCTGGAATCGAAATTTATTATTTTTTGCTTTTTCATCAATGCGACTCTACATGAGGTATAGTTTTTAACCATTTTGGTTACTTTTATGTATAAACAATTTTAATTTTCCAACCCTGGAAGCGAAATTTTAATTTTTAAAATTTTTTTTATCAATGCAATGATTATATTTAAGAAAAACTCAAAATTTGTAACAATTTTGGTTATTACATGTACTACAAAATATTGCATGTACCAAAACAAACTTTAATATTTTGTTTGTTTTTTTATCAGTGCAACGCTTTATGAGGTATTAAGTAGTTTTATTTAAGAAAAAATTTTAAATCTATAACCATTTTGGTCACTTTCATGTACCATAAAATATTGCGCTTTTCCAACCCTGAATTCGAAATTTTTATTTTTGAATTTTTTATACCAATTTTGTTCTTCCTATATTTTATAATAGTTCTAGTTAACAAAAAATAAATAAATAACGTCAGTTGCCTTTTTGGTTACCTTTATGTAAAAAAAATTCAATTTCCCACCCCTGGAAGCGAAATTTTAATTAAACAAAATTTTTTTTTTGACAAATGCAAATTTTTATGGTGTATAAAGAAGTTTTATTTAAGCAAAACTTTAAAATTTTTAACAATTTTAGTTACTACACATGTACTACAATATTCTAAATGTGGAAAAAAACTTTTACATTCCCATCCCTGGAATTTTTTTTTTATTTTATTAGTTTTTAATAGACCATTGAGGCTTCTCAAGGCATGAAATAGGTTTAATTTACAAACAACCAAAAAAATAATTGGTTTTTGATATTAATTTTGCGTCGATAAATAGGTGTAAGCTTTCCAGCTCTGGAACCGTATTTCAGATTTTTCTGAATTTCAATACCACTCCATTTAAGTTCATTTCCAATCCAACGGTCCAAGAACAAAGTCTATAGCCTCTCTGTCCTACATACAGACGGACATTTCTTAATCGTCATCGCTATTCATAAGGATTCAGAATATATATACTTTATGGGGTCCCATATTGATATCGAAGAAATTACACACGGAATGACAAACCTAGATATACCCTTTCACTTTTTTGTGAAGGGTATAAAAACCTAATGGAAATTTACCACCCGATTAGCAGTCATCTCCTTATCGCAGACGCACCGGATTTTTTCAATATCTACCCTTAAAGGCGGCAAGTGTATGAAATTAAAATCATGAAGTTTTGCGATTCTGAAGCATGTATTCTCTTCAGGATATAGTTTATTTTGGGTGATTCTTTTCGTATAACATATTTCTGTTATATATGTTCAGTTTGGTCTGTAGTATAACCACGAATTGACTTACGAGCAAACAACGCCTGAAAATTATTGAATTTTTTTATCAAAATTCATGCTCGGATAAAAAAGTGAATCATGCTAATTTCTGGTTGATTGATACGTGAAAGAGGAAAATTGACGGCGAATGTTGCTGTGCATAATTTCCTTATTTTATTAATAAATAAATAGCAGGTGACCAACAAACTTATTTCATCCCTTACTTAAGTATATAATATGCAATTGCCTTGTTCTTTACTAACAAGAGGTTCTTACAATTAAACAAGTAAATAGTTGAATAATAAAGTACCATGCGCACGATTATGAAAGTTGTTAATATATAATACTGAATTAATAGAGAAACTACTTTTATATTCCAAAAATTTTCTGTATCGCTCGATAGTCACATACTTTTGCAAAAGTAAACAATAAAGTGTTGATAAACGAGCAATTTTTCTAGGAAATTTATTCAACAATTTGCCTGTATATTTGATCGTTTCGTCTCTCTAGTTTATCGCCTATAACACTATGCGACAAAGGAAGACCTTTTGAAAAGTGCAAGGTCGTGACTATATGGGTTCGATTCTACTATCAAATTGTAGTAAAGCCCTGTACTCAGTTTGGTCAAATTGGTGACCGTTTTGTTTTTATGGGCCTCCAAAGTTTCCCAATATTACCGTGATGCCCAAAAAAAGGCGTCATCAGTTTTTGCCAAATAGCTAATCAGCACTTAAAAATATCGCTTAACTATGTTCGGCAAAACTGTAGCCAAGAGCAGGTCCAATATTTTTTGCTAAAACTTTAAGACAAAAATGTATTTTATCTTAGAGTTTTTTTTTAAAAAAGTTGCAGAAAACAATTTTTTTATCATAACTTTTAGAAAATTCTGATTTTTCGTGCACTTTATTTGGAAAAATTGTAGCGACGGTAAAGCTGAACAATTTTTGGAACCTTGACACGTTCAGATTATATTGGTATATAATCTGAACGTGTCAAGATTCCAAAAATATGTCATAAAAACTCAACTTTTATAATTTTTTCTACCCTTCTTTAGTTATTAGCCTGTATCTTAGTCCAGTGTGAACCGAACCCTGAGTTCTCGGTGGATTTGGAAAGACAAAAGCAAGACCTTTACATGTACGCAGAAGCATTGAAAATCATATATTTCTCACCATCAAACTCATTTTTATGATTTCTTTTTTTGTAATTTTTTAAATTTAATGGTGTTTTTCTGTCCCATTTTATATGGGAACCATATGATTTCTGTTTTGGGCTAAAACGTGTATTTGTCTGTGTGTAAAATGCAACTTTGCTTTAATAAATTTACTAATAACTAAACCAGGGGGTCGATTCTGGTTCTGTGAAAACGTGAAATGAAAAGTTTTTTCAGCTTTTCATAGTAATTCTGATTCGCGTACTATGAAAAAACGTAAGGACAATAATGTGTTTTCATGATGTAAAAAACAGGCGGAATGAAACGAAATTTTTTCATATTTGCACATCAATGGTGATTCTGGTTCAATGCAACTGTGTAAACAACTGTCAAAAAGTTTTCATATGAAAAAAAATTTTTCACTTCATTTATTATCGTGATAACAATGGAGAAGATGAAAACGCGCAACAGTTTATGGAAATACTTTTAAAAAAGTGAATTCAACTATTACTACTTTTCATTCAACTTTTAATATTTTTCATTTAACTTTTAATGCTTTTCATTAACTTTTCTATTCTTTTATATGTATGTATATGCATTGTTAATACTTGTTTTGTGTATAACAGAGTGTGAGTCGACGGCACTTGAACCGTGACTCGTGTTGAGAATTAAGAATTAAGTTTAATGTAGATATGTGGGAATCGTCGGCACTTGAACCGAGATTCCTGTTGGGTAATAAAAAAACAATAGAATTTTGTGAATAGCCGGCACTTGAACCGTTATTCTTATTGTTAAACTTTATTCTCAATTCTCAACACGAGTCACGGTTCAAGTGCCGTCGACTCACACTCTGTTATACACAAAACAAGTATTAACATTTGGTGACCCCGACGTGATTCTTCATCAACGCAATGGAAGAATTAGTGCGCAGCCAGCGCCACTTGGGAGCGCAGATTGAAGCACTCGCAAGGAACTTTTCAAAGGATCCCAAGGATCGAAAAACACCTGAATACTTTGGTAAACGTTTGGCGGCTTTGACAGAGCTCGCAGATGAATTCCACAAAAATCATGAACTAATCAGGGCAATGGAGGACGAGCCCCTGGATGACGACTACATTGTACAGGAATACTACGACAAAATCAATCAAATCATAGTGAAGCATACTAACTTGTTTGAACAAGGAACGAAGCTGTTGACATTACGTGGCGAAGCACATACGTCACGCAACCAGCAGCAACAAAGTTTAACCCAACAATCGGCATCACCCGAAATCCGAAAAATCCTTCGGAATCAACGAGCATTAATGAAGGCGCTCACTCGAAATATTGACGAAATATTTGCGCAACGACAGCATGAACATCATTCGTCATACTACAATATTAAGGCGAGTATCATCGAAAAATACATGGTGGACCTAGCTACTAACAATACAGCTCTGTGGGCATCAACTGATGATGACAAGATCGAGGACTACACTATACAAACATTTTATGAGCTCGAAGCAAGGGCAGAAGCAGCCATGATAGAGCTTCAGCAACACATGCAATTAGATGCACCAATTCCTCATCGGCGGCCAACATCACCAGGAGACATCGACATAACTCTTCCCAGAATCACACTACCTACTTTTGATGGAAACTACCAACGCTGGATGGAGTTCAAGGATATCTTCTCAGAGCTAGTTCACAACACACCCATAAGTGAGGCGAAAAAGATGCACTACCTGACAACTTCTTTACAAGGAGAACCAAAAAACCTCATCAAGCACCTGCCCGCAGTAGGAATCAATTATGCTGCGGTCTGGTCACTTATTAGCAACAGATACGACAACAAAAGGCTTCTAGTATCCACATTACTGAGCAAGCTAATGTCGCAGTCATCCACCAAAAGGGAATCTGCGTCATCATTAAAATCACTTCATGATGTTACCAAGGAGTGTATTCATGGTCTCAAGGCACAAGGCATACCAGTGCAACATTGGGACGCCATCTTGGTCCATCTTTTGCTACACAAAATGGATGAAGAAACCCAAACTGCGTTCGAGCAAGGTTTAAACGACAATAGGCGCCTCATTACCATTGATGAACTACTAACGTATTTGGAGCGAAGATTTCAATCCTTGGAGACACGAAGAAAGGGTGACAGATCAACAACGCGAACTTGCGCTTCGATGACAGCATCAGAAACGAGGGAAATTTGCAAAATCTGTAAGAAGGAGACTCATAATATTTATGCCTGCAGAAAATTCACCAACGCCGAGTTAAACCAAAGATGGAAATGGGTAAAGGACTTCCAGCTATGTGTTAACTGCCTAAAACCAGGACATCAAGCTAACGAATGCAAGTCTCGACATTGTAACAAATGTACAAAAAATCATAACACATTGCTACATAACCCCAAAGCAAAGGCACCCTACAACAAATCACCACATCTATCAGGTCCTTCACGAGTGGAAGTAGCTCATGACCAAGTATCTAATAAGGTCAGCCTCCTGACGAATCATGCAGTCAAGAATCCCCATTATATCTTACTGGGAACTGCACGCATAAACCTAGCATCTGCAAATGGGCAGCATATTGAATGTCGAGCCATCCTGGACTCCGGCTCACAAGTAAACCTAATAACAGACCGTGTATGGAAAAAACTGGGCGGAAGATCCAGACAAGTGTGCTTGAGCGTGGAAGGCATTGGAGTGAACAAAACCAAGATGCGCCATCAGACAAGTATTCGGTTTCAGTCAACAATAAATAATTATGTTGCAGAAGTAGACGCCCATATTGTACCAAAAATTGTCTCTGACCAGCCAGTTCATCATTTTAACATTGAGACTTGGGAAATTCCGCAGAATATTCACTTAGCTGACCCAGAATTCAACCAACCAAGTCGAATTGACTGTTTGCTGGGAGCAGAAATCATATTCGAACTACTTAGAGATGGACAAATTAAATTGGCAGATAATCTTCCGATACTGCAAAATTCAGTCCTAGGATGGGTAATAGCTGGTAAGGTCGAATCAAACTTCACCGATAGCGCAGTCTGCGGAATATGTACCACAAAGGAATTAGAAGAAGCCGTTTCTCGATTTTGAGAGGCTGAGGAACCATCAGACAATGAAACCAAGCTGGCAGAAGACGAACTACACTGTGAGGCGCACTTTCTTCAATACACGTTTCGAGTGGAAGATGGCAGATTTGTAGTAAAACTCCCTTTAAAGGATCATCCTTCGGTACTGACGGAATCCAGAGGTATAGCACACAAAAGACTTGAATCAATCGAGCGGCGCTTCAAAACCAATCCAACGCTAAAGGATCAATATGTCTCATTTATGAGAGAATATGAAGCATTAGGTCATATGACAAAAATCAAACCCGAAGAAATCAGCTCCCCTCATTACTTTATACCACATCATTGCGTACTACGACCAGAAAGCTCATCAACCAAATTAAGGGTCGTCTTCGACGCATCGGCCCACAGATCATTGGGACTGTCTCTAAATGACATAATGCATAATGGTCCTACTGTTCAGAGCGACCTCTTTGCTATTTTACTACGATTTAGAATGCACAAGTACGTTCTTAAAACTGATGTTGAAAAAATGTACAGACAGATATGGGTTAACCACGAAGATCGAAATTTACAGCTAATCCTCTGGAGAGAAAATGACAACCAGCCAATTAATGTATATCAACTGAACACAGTAACATATGGTACCAGGGCTGCACCATACCTAGCAACACGCTGTCTTGTCAAACTAGCAGATGACTGTAAGGGACAATTTCCTTATGGAGCGTCATCTCTGCGAAGAGATTTTTATGTGGATGATGGCTTAATAGGAGCTGATTCAATTCATGAAGCCTTAATGATACAAAAGCAATTAATTACCATTTTAGCAGGAGCAGGAATGAAGCTCAAAAAATGGTGTTCGAACAACAAAAACTTGTTGCATGGAATTGCAACCGAAGATCAGGAAGTTGATCTCAACTTTGAGTCAAAGGAAACTCAATCAACTAAAACCTTGGGACTTCTATGGCTCCCGATATCGGATGTGTTTTGCATCAAGGTCAATGTTCAAGAACATAAACATACAACAAAACGTACCATGAGCTCCGATTTGGCACATATATATGATCCGTTAGGGCTGATTGGTCCAGTGTTAGTAACTGGTAAAATCCAACTTCAAAAAACATGGCAAACAAAACTCGACTGGGATGACAACCTTCCTACGGAACTCGAAAAGGAATGGAATTCCTATAGAAAGGACCTACTGACACTGAACATGATAAAATTTCTGAGACATATATTCAGCAATCAAGAATCCAGAACAATTGAAATACATGCATTCGCAGACGCATCAGAAAGGGCTTATGGTGCTGCAGTATATGTAAGAGTCGTGCAAGGGGATGAAACCGTGAGGGTCAATCTTCTGTGTTCAAAATCACGCGTAGCTCCGACAAAACAACAAACAATACCGCGTTTAGAATTATGTGCAGCACTGTTGGCAGCTGAGCTTACAGCGAGAGTAAAGGCTAATCTGAACTGGGAGAATAAAAAATCATTTTTCTGGACTGATTCCCAGATCGTGCTTGCTTGGCTACACAATCATCCAGGGAAACTACCAATATACGTGGCCCACCGCATTGTAAAAATTCTTCGGGTAACGATTCCAGAGCAATGGTACCACGTCCCATCCAAACAAAATCCTGCTGATGTCTTATCAAGAGGCATAAGGCCCCGTGAGTTATCATCGTGTAACATGTGGTTATATGGACCCTTATTTCTCTATCAAAACAAAGCGCAATGGCCAACACCCATCAAACGGGAATCAACAACTGCTTACAACTGTACAGCAACCGTCCTAACAACTCAACAGTCATTCGATGAAAACGCATGGATTTATACAATACCTTCAAAAAATTCCTTTACACATGTACAAAGGGTCATAGGATATATGCTACGATTTGCGAAGAACACAAGACGACCAAGGGAATCTCGATCAGAACATATACAGCTTTCACCAGTGGAACTCGATGCCGCACTTAAGGTAATTGTACGTCACATACAAGCTGCCGACTTTGATAGCCTTAAACGGGCATTGATAAGGGACAATTTTGTACCCAGGACGGATCCCCTTAGCTCTTTAACTCCATTTCTGGACGAAGAAGGGATCATAAGAGTGGGTGGACGACTAAGTTCCTCGACACAGCAATTCGATGCGATGCATCAAATGATTTTACCAAGCCAAGATACGCTTGTAAAACTTTTGATAGAGAAAATACATAGGGAACACTATCACTGTGGTCCTCAAGCACTACTGGCACAAGTACGACAGCGGTTTTGGCCATTGAAAGGGAAAAGCATCACAAGAGCAATTGTCCAACGGTGCGTACGATGTACAAAGGCAAGACCAACTATGTATAACCAAATTATGGGAAACCTTCCAAAACATCGGGTACAACCAGCTCGGCCATTCCTGAATTCGGGAGTGGATTATTGCGGCCCATTTTTTGTACATTTTAAAACAAGAGGAAAGCGACCCCAAAAGGCATATCTCGCAGTCTTTTGCTGTTTTGTCACTAAGGCAGTGCATTTAGAACTCGTCACTGAACTGACAACAGAAGCCTTTATTGGGGCACTGAGAAGATTCATATCGAGGCGAGGCCATTGCAAAACATTGTATTGTGACAACGCAACAAATTTTGTTGGCGCCCGGAACCAGCTCAATGAGCTTAATGACGTTCTATATGCAAAAGCAGCTCAAGAATCAATCCTCGAAGTATGCAGCACAAAGGGAATCGACTTTCAGTTTATCCCACCAAGGTCACCACATTTCGGCGGACTATGGGAGGCGGCAGTAAAATCAGCAAAGCACATGTTAATGAAAAATGTCTCAGCTGCATCGCTCACATACGAAGAGCTGGAGACTGTGGTTATAGAAATTGAGGCCATATTAAATTCCCGACCCCTCATTCCAATGTCATCAGATGCCAATGATCTAAATGCTATCACTCCGGGTCATTTTTTGATTGGCGAAGAACTGACATCAAGCGTTGACGTGAGGTCAAAGATTCCTCAAGGAAAGTTACTAAATAGATGGCAACTCGTATCACAAGTTAAACACAATTTTTGGCAACGGTGGTCCAAGGAGTACCTTAACGAGTTACAACAGCGGCACAAGTGGAAAGGCCCAATCAATGAGATTCAATCAAACACAATGGTCATAGTTAAAGAAGATAACCTTCCAGTTTTACAGTGGCCTCTGGGACGAATAATAAAGGTTTACAAGGGTGATGATGGTTTGGTAAGGGTATGCGATATAAAAACAGCAAAGGGAACGTTCAAACGACCTATCCACCGATTGGCTCCACTATTTCCGGAAAATAAGGATGAACAATCGCAACAAAGCACAAGCCCGGCTTCGTTACCTCTAAGTAGCACGTCAACCAAATTCAAACCACCTCGGTCATCAACCGATGAAGCAATGCCAACAAAACGGTCACGCCTAAACTCAACCTTGATGGTGACTATTTTAACATTGTTTCTCCTCCCAATAGCGCTTGGAAATCAAATCAACATAACGAAATTCAACAATAAACCTGGCATTCACTTTGAACAGATAGGGCTTGTAAAGCTCAAGTCTGCCACCTGGAAGATGATCGTGTACCTTGACCTTGAACCATATCAACATCAAATAAACATTTTAAGCGATGCAACAACGATACTCCAAACTCTATGCAACAGTACGTTAAACAACGGAACCTGCAACACGTTGAGGGACTACTTTGATCGTGTAAAGGACGACTTGCAGGCAGATTTCAATCTATTCACCATAAAAAGAAAGAAAAGAGGAGCAATTGATATAGTTGGGAACATAGCCAACTCACTATTTGGTGTATTAGACTCGAACTACGAAAAACAAATGTCAAAGACAATTAAAGAGCTAAAAAGGAACGACGAATTCTTAGACAGGCTTCTAAAGAATCAAACATCGTTAATCGACTCCACCATCAACATTATCAAGAAAAATCAACTAGACGTACAGATTCAATTCGACGAAATTGGCAATCAACTCCATAATGTTAAGGTCGAGCAACGCATCCTGATGCTTTCAGTGCAGATGCTCATAGTCGCCAGCAATATACAACGGATACACTCCTCAATCATGGACGTGCTAGTCGATAGCCATCATGACAAAATTAACCCCCTTTTACTCACTCCTCAACAACTCAACGAAGAAATCAAGAAGATAAGGGCCCATTTGCCAGCACACATGCAGTTGCCAATTCATCAAAATAACTTACTGGACGTATACAAGCTTATCAAGGTCAACGGAGTCGTTGTAGGGGACCACGTAATCTTCAGCATCGAGCTACCCCTCACCGATCCACGAGAGTTCCAGCTATTGCACATTGTTCCAATCATAGCAACAATAAATAAAACACTTACAGCTGTAGAAACATCAACCAAATTTCTCTCCATCAGCTTACACCGCGATGAATTCTTTCCAATGTCACAACATGAGGTCGACACTTGCTGGAATTTGGGAAACGACGAACTAATTTGTCCGAATATACCAGCAACATATCAAGCGACACGTCATCCTATGATCAATAAATGTGAAATTGATTTAATGAATGATCAACCTAATCCAAGATGCGGTTTCCGTAAGCTTGAAGATACCACTATATGGCAGCACCTATATCATCCGAACCAATATATGTTTTCCACAACAGATACCAACAAAATGAATGCAGTGTGCCACAATGACATTATACAAATTATGCTAGAAGATAGCGGTTTAATAACTCTGCATCCCGATTGTGTCATAAAACACGACCTCATAACCATACAAGGTCGTCAACAAATTGTCACGTCTCTACAAACATCGGCTACCAGCCTTAACCCTGTACTCGGTTGGACAAAACAATATGCCAATATGACATTCAGTGCAAAACAATTCAACCCAACAAGATATGAGCTCCAACTAGTTCAACAGGGGTTAGCCCAAATTTTAAACACCACGCTCCCTACCAACGAAGTCAGCCTCAGTACCCACGGGATCATAGTCGGTTACGCAGCAATTGCATTGGTATTAGCGACTGCCATCATTGCGACCTACAAATGGAAAGGGTTGAAGAACAGCTTTAAACCAGCTCAAATTTCTCGACACCAAACTACGGAATGTTAACAATTATCTAGTAAAATAATTTTTTTTTTTTTTTTTTTAAATGAATTGGCAAATTCAGCCATCATGATGAGTTCGAATCAGCCAATTTGTGGGGGCAGCATGTTAACACATACAATAACCGTTTTTGTTTTGGCATCAATAATTAATAAATAATTGTATTTTCTTTTTACAACAGTAAAAAAGGTCACTGAACGTAAAGTTGCAATTCAATACACCTTTTCATGGCCAGCCAAATTCGTTCAACTCAAAAGTAGTATTTCATAATTTTCTTTAGTTTTTGTTTATTAAAGTTGTAATTCAATACACCTTTTCATGGCCAGCCAAAAAGATTTCATTCACCTCAGTATAATTGTTGTAGAATTATTTTGGTTTTTGCTGAGTTGTAAAAACGGTACATTTTATTTTGTCCAAGTTATTTTGCATACAGGCATTTTTTTCTCTAAAAATATTTCATTGAACTCAGAAAGACGGCTGACACATTTTGCTAATTCAATTTATGTTGTTGTTTTATTACCATTTTATTATATAGTATATAAGCAATGAAAAATTAATTAA